>JAOPUC010000002.1:39831870-39844900 GCA_027564185.1 Cephalocassis borneensis
GGGTTGACCCACGAGACAGTGGTGGGTTGATTTTCAGAGTACCCTTCTCCTAGCCTTTGCCTAAAGAGGCATACCCTACAAGGCAGCAGGGGGCTGACTGGTGAGTGCCAGGGTTTGTCCACACACCAGTGGGCCTGCACATTGCACCTCTGAGGCTCAGACCTGCTCTGAGATCCATCACAGTTCAGCATTACCCATGGTGTGCCAACAAGGAGGCACTGTGGAAGTCTTAGTGTGGCAGCTGTAAAACCATCAAGAGAGGGCTTATGAACTCGGTCTCTCTCTTCACTCATGGAGCCAGCTGGTGGCTGTAGCTGGAAGCAGAATGACAAGCACGCATGCACACAACTGCAACGCTACAGCACACACACACCCTGTGCATAAGCACCACACCACAATGTGTGGTGAGGTGCTTATAAGGTGTGGTGCTTATATACACCACCCTCTTCTAATTGGCAGAGGAGGAGCCATCACAGTTATTTATAATGATAATCTAGGCAGCACACAAAAATCTGAACATAAATTCAGTGCCTTTTAAGTTCTTTATACTAACATAAAGTATATAGCCACAAAAATAAGTCTACCCAGTAGATTCCACTAATTATCATTTACAGATCCCTAGGGCCATATTATAAATTTCTTTCTGAATTTGCAGATTCATCTTGAACCTGGTTGTTTCTTTAGACAAAGCCTTACTTGTTGCAGACTTTTAATATTCATTTTCATAACCCATAATACCCTCTGAAAACAGAGTTCATTTCCATTCTAGATTCAATAAGGGTTAATCAGAACATCAAGGACCCACTCATAATAGTGGTCTCACTCTAGATCGAATACTAACATTTGGAGTAAACATTTGTCTGTTCCAGTATGTGCATAAAAAAGCTCCAGTAGTCCAGAATGCAGCAGCAAGAGTCCTTACTCAAACCAGAAGATATGGCCAAATCACCCCTATCTTATCCACACTGCATTGGCTCCCAGTCAGATTTTGCAATGATTATAAAATACCACTATTGACCTATACCACTGAATGGTTTCACACCACAGTATCTGAGTGAACATCTGGTCTTTTATGACCCGCTACACCTACTTAGATCAAAAGGTGCAGGCTATTTGTTGGTACCTCAAATTGTGAAGACTACAGCAGGGGCAGAGCCTTCTCTTACAAAGACCCACAGTTATGGAACAGCTTTCCAAGTAGTGTTCAGGATTCAGACACAGTCTCGGTGTTTAAGTCTAGACTGAAAACATATTTGTTTAGTCAAGCCTATGTTAATAGCTTTTTAAAAGGTAAAGGAGCAGATCTGGAGGGTTATCAAGCATAGAGTGCTTTGGTAAACTGGGATGTTTGGATGATGTCACCCCCCACTCTCACACATTCACTCAGGTTTGTTGATGGTGAAGCGACTGGCTGCTTCATGTCCCACAGCACCCTCGTGTCTGTTAACTTCTGGCTTTCCCTTTTAGTTATGCTGTCATAGTTAGTCTTTCTGGAGTTGCTGCTTGCACTCAGTGCACAATGTACACTGTCCTTAGCCATCAGGCTGGACCTGACCCCTTGACTGCCTCATAAGCTAGGACCAACGTCTTAAATTTGATGTGAACTGCAACAGGCAGCCATTGAAGGGCAGTGAGCAGAGGGGTAGAATGGGAGGAACAAGAGAGCTTGTAGACCAGGTGGGCTGCAGCATTCTGGATGAGCTGCAGGAGTTTGGTGGCAGATGCTGGGAGGCCAATGAGGAGAGAGTTGCAGTAGCCCAAGCGGGAGAGGATCAGTGCTTGGACCAGAAGCTGAGTAGAGTAGGTGATGAGGAAGGGGAAGATCCTTCAAATGTTGTAAAGGAGGAATCTACACATCCAGGTCACTGCAGCAATGTTCATTGAAGAGGAGTGACTGTTGTTGAACACCACCCCTAGGTTTGTCGTGCTGGGTGATGGTGACATAGAGATGTCCCTCAAGGAAATGATGAAGTCCATGGGTGGAGAGGATGACATGGGTATGTAGCTCACCTCCATCTTGCCTGTGTGGTGATGGTTGTCCATCCAGCTCTGGATGTCACACAGGAAAGCAGAGATGCAAGCAGAGATCTGTGTGTCAGAAGGAGGAAAAGAGAGAAACAATTGAGTGTCATCAGCATAGCAGTGGTAGGATAGACCATGAGCAGAGATAGTGGGTATAGAGGGAAAAGAGAAATGGACCAAGGACTGAACCTTGGGGGACACCAGTGGTAAGTGGGCATGGTGTTGATACTGTACCAGCCCAGGTAACCTGGAAGGAGCAACCGGAGAAGTAGGACTTGAACCAATCCATGGCCATCCTGCAGATCCCCAGTGCTGATAGGGATGACAGGAGGATGGGGTAATTGATGGTGTCAAATTCAGCAGAAAAGTCTAGGAAAATCAGGACAGAATACAGGAAGGTGGCATGTGCAGCATGAAGTGCCTCACTGACAGAGAGAAGTGAAGTCTCTGTTGAGTGTCTGGCTCGGAAGTCAGACTGGTGAAGATCCTGGAGGTTGTTTTGAGAGAGAAAAGAAGAGAGTTGGTTAGCAACAGCACATTCAAGTGTCTTTGATAAGAAGGGGAGAAGAGAAACTGGGCAGTAGTTCTGGATGACAGAGGGGTCTAGGGTGTGGGGTTTTTTCAGCAGTGGGGTGATGTTGGCCCATTTAAAGCTGGAGGGAAAGTATCCAGAGGACAAGGAAGAGTTGACAAGGGAGGTGATAAATGGGAAGATGTCAGGAGCAATGGTCTGGAGGAGAGATGAGGGGATAGGGTCAAGAGCACAGGTGGTAGGATGTGAAAGAGCAGGAGCTGAGAAACATCAGCTGTGCAAAGAGTGGAAAAAGCAGAGAGCAGGGGGGAAGGTACAGGGAGAGTGGGGATGGGAGGGGGAGGCAGGGGTGGTGAAGAAGTTACAAATGGCCACCATCTTTTCTCCAAAGAAGACTGCAGAGTCGTTTGCAGTGATGGAGGACTGAGGTGCAGAGCTGAGGAGAAAAGAGAAAACAGAGAACAGTTGATGAGGGTTAGAGTTATGAATTTTGAAATGATAAAATTTAATTTTAGCTGTGAGTGAAGTTGTGAATTCTGCCAGTAGGGACTGGTAGTGATACAGATCAGCCAGGGTCCTGGATTTTCTCCACTTCCTCTCCACTGCTCAAAGGCTACTTCTGCTGGAGTGAAGGGTTTCAGACATCCAGGGACTAGGAGGAGAAGATCTTGCTGGTCTGGAAACAAGAGGAGATAATGTGTTAAGTGATGAGGAGAGAAAGGAGAGCATAGAAGATGCAGCAGATTCAGTGGGAAGATTGGAGAAGGATTCAAAGGGGGGGAAGCAGTGACAGGGGAGGCAAGAGATGAGGGAGAGAGGGAGCAGAAGTTATGATGAACTGTAACAGTATAGTTGTAGAAGCAAGTTATTGATAATCATGCTATATATTATGACCCAAATGAGCAAGCTTTCCCTTTTGAGTCTGGTTCCTCTCATGGTTTCTTCCTCAGGGCATCTCAGGGAGTTTTTCCTTGCCATGCCAGACTTGATCATTAGGGATAAATTCATATGTTTAAAATTTATGTTTTTCTGGAAAGCTGCTTTGCAACAATGCCTATTGTTAAAAGCACTATAAAAATAAAATTGACTTCACACACACACACACACACACACACACACACACACACACTTGTTGAGTAGCACATGTAAAAAGAAATACTTGTGCTCGCAACACAGTCACAGTTCGTCCTTCTCTAATCTGCTAAGTAGTTTTTGACAGATTTGGGCTAGGCCATTCAACATGGCCATCTCTGCTGATGTTCTGGTGGTCCACGAAGTCAAGTTCAGCCCTCAATCCCAGCTATATCACCTGACTGCAGCTGATCTCAAGCCAGCCCACATCAGCTGTCAGGTCAGCTGATTCTCTTCTACGCATTATGTTGGCATATCTCTCATAGAGCGCCTTATTTAAGCTGCTTTAACCTGTCTACCTTTGCTACCTCCTTTGTGCACCATTTTGCAAGCAAGCATTATTTCCATTTGCCGGAGCTCTTGTTTGGCAAGTAGACATCTTCTGCTCCCAGGATTAATGAATGGCCTGCGCCAGGCTCCTGGAAATCTTGTTAATAAATAGCATTGCGGCTCCAGTCGGAGCTTCCCTCGAGGAACTGTTTGCATTGTCACAGGGGGCATCTGCATCAAGCCCCCAGCTGCAGATCTTTTCAGCTCTTCTGCTCCTAGAGAGGCCGCCGAAAATTAAAACACTGCCCTCACCTCCGCGCAGTCCTAGCTCTGGTCACTCCGCCGCCCAAGAAAGCGCGAATCTAAAACCAGCAGTCACACTTGCAGACCCAAATAACTCCTTGCCAACCTTGTCCAGCATCACTTGCCACCATGAGCTCCAGAATCCAAGCCCTGGTTAGCTCCCTCTACAAGTTTGCGTTTCCCAGCAACAGCTGGTTTGTTTACATCCTCCATGCTCCCAAATGAGCCACAGGGCCAGCTCCTGCATTGCAGAATGATGACATCACCACCCAACTACTCAATCCGACAACTTGCATTAACACTATAGGTATAGCTCTCTGTAAATATTTTGGGGAGAGAGGGGAGAAAAAAAGCCTAATAATCGATTTATCTGCTCTTCGTTATGATGAAGCTCAAAGCATCAATAGTCTCATTCATGTCATGCCTTTACACCCTTCACATTGGCATTTATTTGACTAAAATGGAGAGATAGGATGTATTTCTCAGTCAGGCTCACCTTTGGTTGTTGCAGCAGCCCAAAAAATGTATATATTGATTGTATTTAATTATTTTATATTTAATTAATTATCTATCTAAGAGGTAAAGCACGAAAGCAGTTTACAGTTGTTAAGGAGGGTCTAGCCTCTGATGAGGTGTCATTATATATAATTTGACACTGATTCAATAATCAGTGGTTTGCTGATGCATGGCCAAAGAATTGTTGTTCTTGTTAACTAACATGTCTTCCACTGCTCTAATGGAATCTACCCAATCATGTAGCTCATCTTCTGTGGGGTAAACACTGGTCAAGAAGCAAATCCTATTTTTGTGACAGTGAAGCAACTGTAAACATGATTAACAAGGGCACTCTTCAGTTCCATTATTAATAGTTTTGTGACACACCTCACATGGTCTTCTGTGTGGATAATTTCATTGTTTGAGCAGCCCATATTCCAAACTTGGACAACAATGGCCAAATCTTGTCCCTCTTTGAATTTCAGAATTTCGCCAACTGTGCCCGGAGACAGCACCATCCAGCCTGACCTGCCCCATTCATTCAACTGCGCAAGATTAAATAATAAATGTTATTGCCTAGCTGCTCGGGCTCTCTCTATAAACTTACTAGCTATGTTACCTCAACTAGCAATCTGGGAAGATTCAACTCGCCTCATCATATTTCATCATGGTTTAACTTGCTTCCTACTTAATAGTTCAGCAAGCTCCTCCTGCTGGCTCTTCCATGAAAGCATGGAAGGCCAGGGAGATCTGCCTTGTGTGGTGGTTTTAGGGGGTTATGCTGTAGCTCTCCCTGCTTTAGCCTTTCCATGTAGGCACATGGTAGGGCAGGGAGGTGTGCTCTCCCTGCCCCAAGGCTTTCTAGGTATGCATGTGGAAGGGCAGGGAGGTCCCAGAACAGAGCCACCCACCAGAACAATTTGTTGCAAATATTGCAACGTAAATAAAGCTCCATGAGAAAAGTGGTCCTGACAGAAATCGAGCGTAGCATAGTTCTGGCAGGCCACAAAGTCAAGCTCCGCCCTCAATCCCAGCTACATCAGCTGACTGCAGCTGTTCTCAAGCCAGCCTACATTAGCTGTCAGCTCAGCTGATTCCCTTCTATGCATTCTATTGGCATATCTCTCATAGCGTGCCTTACTTAAGCTGCGTTAACCTGCCTACCTTTGCTGCTTCATCTGCAAGCCATTTTACAACCCACCTCCACCACAGCTCCTCCCCTTTTATGCTGTCTGACTTTAATTAGTGCCATTTTTATATCATTGATGCCTGTTCAGAACCCAGTCCAGGCCACCTTCTTCCATTGCTCGATGGTCTAGTTTTGATACTCACATACCTATTGTAGGCACTTTCCTTGGCAGACAGGTTTCAGCTGACCAGTTTGCAGCTACTCAACCCATAGAAAGTAAGCTGTGATGTGCTGTGCGTTCTAACACCTTTCTGTCAGCATTAACTTTTTCAGCAAGTTGTGCTCCAGGTACTCTATTGTGGTTTGCTGAATGTCCTTCCTTGGACCACTTTCTGATAGATAATAATCACTGCATACTGAGAACATCTCCATGACCTGCAGTTTTGGAGATGTGTTCACCCAGTCATCTAACCATTGCATTTGGCCCTTGTCAAAGAGGCTTAGATCCTTAATCTGTGCCATTTCCTTTGCTGTTGCCTTCGCTGCTTTTAGCTGCTCCATGCAGGCACATGGAAGGGCAAGGAGCTGCCCTCCCTGCCTCAAGGCTTTCCATCTAGGCATGTGGAAGGCTAGGGAGGTCCCATATTCTGACCTTAACCACTATCATCTCTGTTGTCATTGATGCCTGCTCTGTTCTGTACCCTGGGGGGTTATTGATGCCTACTCTCCCTGCCCCAAGGCTTTCCACATATGCACGTGGAAGGGAAGTGAGGTCCCAGAACAGAGCCACCTGTCAAATATAATTTGTTGCAAATATTGCAATGTAAATAAAGCTCTTTGACAAAAGTGGTCCTGACAGAAGTAGTATTTCAACTTCAACACAAGGTCAGTTTCTTCTTCTTTATTAGTTATCCTAAAGCTGCAAGGAATAGGCCTTTTTGCCTAATATTGCCTGTGACCCTGTACAGGATAAGTGGCTACAGATAATGGATGGATAATACAAAGACAGCAAATCAAATGTTGAAACTGAGAAATTGTTTGTTCTTTGAATTATTTAATGCCAGCAACACATTTCAAAAAAGTTGGGACGGGGCAACAAAAGACTGGAAAAGTTGTGTAATGCTACAAGAACACCTGGTGGAATGTCTCTCAAATAATTAGGTTAATTGGCAAAAGATCAGTAACATGATTCAGTATGAAAATAACATACCAGAGAGGGCAAGTCTCTCAGAAGTAAAGATGGGTTCATAATTCTGTGAAAGACTGTGTGCAAAATTGTTGTGGGCAAATAGTGCAACAATTTAAGAATAACATTCCTCTATGTAAAATTGCAAAGAATTTGGACATCACATCATCTAATGTATATAATATCATTAAAAGATTCAAGGACAAGGCCAAAAAATAATATTGGATGCCCATGATCTTTGGGCTCTCGGGTGACAGTGCATTAAAAACTGATACAATTCTGAAGTGGAAATTGCTGTATGGGCTCAGGAACACTTAAGAAAACCATATATTTTAGGCAATGTCCCAATGTTTTTAAAAACAGGATTGTATAGCTTTCATTAAGTAGGAAACATTTAGCCCCTTTAGTGTTGCCTGTGCAGAAGTGTGCCCAAGACTGATCTTGGGTCTATACCACAGTTATTTTTGTTTGTATTCACCCACAATATTTTCTATTGAATTTGGTTTTATTTCCCAATATATGAGCATATGTAATTTAAAGCACTGAGACCCTGAACATGACAAAACAGCTAATGATGGTGAAAGAATGAAAAAGGTAAGTGCACCATGCAAGCAGCATGCCACATCCAATATGCTCATATTTTTGTCCCATGAGCTTCACTGACTACCTGCTCTCATCCACATGAGAAAATCCTATTCCTGCAGTTTTTTGCTAGGGTCTTGCAAAATCCATTTTCTGCACATGGCTGGCTTGTTTCTTGAACTAAAGAAACAGAAAACACAGTAAAAGCAAAATGGACCCCTTTTGCTGACGTCACACTTGCATTTGCAACCATTGTTACCCTTGTCCTGGGGGACAAGCAAACTTTGTTGGCATACTGAAGACAAGCGATATTGAAGGTGTCAGACATCTGTAGTTCAAAGAAAACTACAGCTAAAAAAAAGCATTACTTCTGGATCACTTGAGTAAGAAAGTAAGAAAGAAGTAAATGATGAATATATGCAAAAATTAGAGTTTATTAGTGGTTATGATTTGTACAAAATTCCTCAAAACAATTGGAGTGACGAGGTGGATTTGTGGCCTTGCATTACCTGCATAGATGTTGGAATGTACCTTCTCACTGCATTTTCCATTAAAAAAAGGGGAAAAAAATTGTTTGCTGGAAAAGAAAAGCAGGAAGTGTTGAGAATCCATTGAGAGTGGCTGTGGTTTGTTTACACCTGATACTAAAACTTGTAGCATCCTAGCAACCACTGCAAAGACGTCTACAAAATGCCCAAAAATGCCTACTTACCCAGGCATAAACAATACAGGATTTCTCTTGTAGTGTCCTGATCCCCAGATCTTTAACCCAGCCACATATAAAAAGTTGTACACCTTCATGCTCTTCCAGGTTTTCATCTCTTTGTCCGTATAGAATGATGTCTGCAGCACCAGGTAGTTTGACATGTCGGGGAACTCAGCGGATGGATAATTTTTCAAATCATGGGAAAAATCCTTCTTTGCTAGCGTGTAAGGATCTATCCCATTGCAGAAAGAAACTGTCTTAAGGTATCTTGACTGTGTATTGGCCTCTACACTGTGAAAATAGTCTGAGATGGGTTCACTAGCTCTTTGCATAACGGCAACTAAATTGGTTTGTCTGACCACCACTTTATTCACCTGAAGTAAACTCGCAAGCAAAAGTCACATAACTGAATACAACCTATATTCTATTCCAGGTTAACCACTTGCAAAGAATGACCAAAAAAACCTTTAACTCCATGGATTGTCAGTGAAGAAAATGGCAAAATCGTGGCCGCATACTACGACTGTATGATAGGCCTTAGAGAGAGCTGTTCTCACATAGCATTGTTGTTGTGGGCTATCAAAGCTAGAGTGAAACAAAGGGAATCACTGACAGTTACAGATAAAAAAAGGTGTACTGGGTTCTTCCTACTGCTGTGAAAAAAATCTCCTACTCCCATATCAGAGATATTTCCTTCCTAAAGAAATACCCAAGTCAAGTTCCTAAGGCACAATGAGAAGTTCAAGACAAAGTTCCAGAGGGACAGTAATACCTTTTAATATTTTTCTCTCTTTGAATAATTGGAACAACCAAAAACAGCGCAAAAATAAACCATATTTAAGACAGATTAAGCCTTGCTTACAGGAAAGACGGTGTCTGGTTGTCCCCCAGGAGAAGCTATTATGTGATGCATGACATCATGCTCAAGGGGTCTACAGAGAAATACAAATAGTGTTACGGACCTTATTACTGTAATCTGGCAGTAAAATGTTCATTTTTCTGTCATGCTTGGAAAAATATATGTTAAACTTACATCATTATAAAGAGGCCATTATTGAGAAATATTTTCAAGGATCTGCTAAAGACTGTTCAGTGATTCACATTTAACTGTGGTGACTGATTTTCTGTTATTAACATTTAATGATTTATGAACGTGATTTAAAGTTTACAAATTTAGTGATAACTTCTTATTGCAGGTTTCCAGTTTGTATTTCACATTTACTGTGGCTTTTATTGGCACTGATTAAATTTAAAGCAGTGTACTGCCATAGCAGCTATGTTAACAAAGCACAAAGCTTTTCACAGACATGCTGAAAAAGAGTGGTTAATGGACATGAAATGTAAAGTGGTATGTCCAGTGATTGACTATTACTGGATGTTGATGTTAAATGAGCATCACTGTGTTTTCAGTGAGGGCAAAGCAGCCAAACTCACACAGTATGAGAAGAAGATCAAAGCAGCCAAGAAAGAAGCGAAGATGCGTTATGTAGAGCCACCAGATGGAGGATGGGGTTGGATGGTGGTTCTGCACTGCTTTCTGGTGTGTGTTCAACAGCAATACCTACATCACCACTGCTTTTTCTTTTGCAGCAACAGATTTGTCACAATTTGATGATCCCTGATCACTAGTTATTTGATTTCTAATGGTCTCTTACCACAGTAATTCTGCCATTATGATATGTGCTGTTTGCTGTCTACCAGGTGAACGTGCTGGTGATGGGGACCTTGAAGACTTTTGGGATCTTCTTCGTGGTGCTGCAGGACGAGTTCGGTGGCTCGTCTGAGAGCATCAGCTGGATCGGCTCCATCATGTCCAGCATCAGACTCTCAGGAGGTAGACCTGCTGTCCCTATAACAACCATCCCTTACACGCGGCCAAACAGTTCCACCTATTTCTGTAGCACTCACTGCATCCAGGAACTCAGACGAATATGAGGGTTGCATAGCCTTGCAAGAATGACAAGGTACAGTTCCTTGTGTAGATGTTGGAACTGTAAAGTCGCACCCCTGATATGGCTGTAAATATGATGCTAGCAACCTGGATCTGTAGTTTGCATTTTCTTTCATTTTTTTTACTCTGGTCTTTACATACCTCCAAATAGTGTTGTCCCTGTACCATCAGGTCCTCTGGCCTCTGTAGCCTGTGCTAAGCTAGGGAACCGAATCACCTCCATCATGGGAGCCATGCTGGTGACCACAGGCTTTCTTATCAGCATTTTCGCAAACAGTATCATCTACTTGTACATCAGCATGGGGCTGGTGGTGGGTAAGTCTTAGGTCTTTGGGCATATTAAGTTCAAGACAACTGACATTTGGAAAATGAGTACATAGACATACAGTATGTAGATATTACATAACTAGATGCTATTATACTAGATGATAATTTATTGTTAGTTGATTAGACAAATCACTTAAGTGTTTTCATTTTATAAAATTCCAAATGTTAAACACACAAACACTTATTCTTCAGGTCTTGGCTTTGCACTGCTGTACCAAGCCTCATCTGTTGTGACTGCAACTTATTTCCGTAAGAGGTTAGCCACGGCGTACTCAATCGGCCGCTCTGGCATGGGCTTGACCTTTGCACTGGCACCCTTCACACAACTGCTTCTGGATCTGTATGCATGGCAGGGTAAATATGACATGGAGCATAAAGATTTTCTTTTACAGAAGATACAAAAAATGCTTTGAGGTGCTTTAAAGTCCTTAATTGAAAAGTTGTTGAGTAACATGAAAATTGCAGATCAAAACATAAAAGATAGAAAGACAGAAATAAGTGGACATCAGCCTGTACCAGACAACCGATAAGCTTCATTAATGCTGATTACTGAACTAATCTGTTTATTTGTTCAGGAGCTCTGTTGATTTTGAGTGGTCTGATGTTGAACTTGGTGGCTTCTGCAATGCTGCTGCGGCCCATCCAAATACAGCCTGCTTCCTTTTCTCGGACTTCTTCCCCCGGCCTCAGCAGAGACCTGCCTGCTTCACTGACACAAATGGAGAAGGAATCTCTTGAGAACTGTCAGAAAGTGACTCCAACTATGTCTAATGGCATCGCCAAAACAGGAGCTTCTTCTATTCACAGGGATACACTTATCATTGAGAACACATCTCTAGGGCAGAGAAACCTCCAAGCTATGGAAGTAACAAACCTGGTCCAGAATGGTGGCAATGAATTGGACAATTGTGCAGTAAAGGTTTGCCCAGAGACAAATGGCATATTGACTGTAAATTCCTTAGTACAGGAGAAGACTCCAACTAAAAAAGCCAAAGTTTTGGACTTCTCGCTCTTAAAAAATCCATTTTTTTGTATATATACCTGGTCTCTTGTCTTCAGTCAGTTAGCCTACTTCATCCCCTACTTCCACCTGTCAGCGAGAGCCAGGACTTTGGGCATTGACCCCATGGATGCATCTTTTATCATTTCTGTGGCAGGTGAGTATCAGGAAATTGATCCTGGTTCTTGGCATCTCTGTTATTTTAGAATCATATTACTGGTATTTACTGCTGTAGGAATGATCTTTTTTTTCAGTCAGTCAATAGGATACTTAATAGATTCTCATATTTTAAGGCTGTAACAGTGTAAGTCAAGACTTTCTAGTGAAAATAATGAGTCAGTTGGACAAATCAGGTACACATTGTCAAGTCCACATTGTACAGTCTATACTGTAATTACTTTTGTACAGGAAATCTCAGAGCAGTGCAGAAATATTTAAGCCCTGGTGTTTTCTAGTTCTATGAGAGAGAAGGAAAAAAAAGCTAGCTTTTAATAGGTGTCTTTCCTTTTAATCTGCTTAATACACAATTTGAAATTGAGAACTAAAATGAGTAATGGAAACACATGAATCTTAAAAAAAAACTTAATATTGCAAAAAGCTTGTTTTTTATGCTCGCATGAGGTGGTTTTCAGACAACTGAATAAAGCAATATTTCACAAAGTTGAAATGGAAACATTACTTGCATGACATGAAGAGCAAATGGAAACTTTACCTTTCTGAAAAAAGATTGTTCTGCAAGTTATTACGGGAGAAGAAAATTTGGTCGAAGTTCTTAAAATAACACTTCTATTTTGTGGAAAAACTGCAATGGAAACCCATCAAATGGCATCTATAGCAACCGTATGACAAACAGTAGACAAAGTGTGAAATCTACAGTGGAAAGTCATCAGAGGGGCTAAATTTGATCTTTGGGTTTTATTTTGTGTCATGTTTTTCATGCTTGTAACTATGTTTTGTACTGAGACACATTTGAGTGAATAGTTTAAAAGTAGGTACTCTCTGTCAAAAACTGCACATTAATTATTTGTAGGCTACTGGAAATCTGCAGGATTATGTAATGAATCTTACATAAAAGATGAACTTTAACCCAGTGGCCAGAGCTGTTGGGTTCAGAAGTATCCCAATGGTGAGCCACATCAGAGAAAAAGACCTCTTCTCAAGGCATCCAAATATACATTGTTGTTGGTGTTTTTTTATTATTATGTTGGCTGCATTAAAATTACTCATTTAAAATATAAGAAAATCCAATGTAATCACTTAAAAGTGGGGTACAAGATGTTTTTCAGGAGTAATTTTTTCCATATTGCTTGAAAAACTCGTCACACCCATGTTGCAAGCAGTACAATAGAAGGTTTGACCCAAAAACGAAATATTTTAATCCAGTCTACAGTGTAAA
>JAOPUC010000002.1:42031112-42043708 GCA_027564185.1 Cephalocassis borneensis
GATGATGTTTTAGGTCATATTTATGCAGAAAGATAGAAAATTCTAAAGGGTTCACAAACTTTCAAGCACCACTGTACCTCCTGATTTGCATGTTCCACCTGTCCATTGGGTTGTAGATGATATCCAGATGTGAGACTTACAGATATGTCTTGACGGTCAATGAAACTGGTCCAAAGTCAGGAGATGAACTGGGGACCCCGATCACTTACAATGTCTTCGGGAATACCAAAGTAACAGAACACATTGTTAAATAATAGTTAGGTGATTTGAAAAGCTGTGGTCAGACCTGGTAGAAGAATGAGTCAGAGCACTTTGGAGAATCAATCTATGATTACCATGAGGACAGTGTTTCCTTGAGAAGGTGGTAAATCAGTGATGAAATATGTGGCTGTGTGTGACCAGGAGGTACTGGGAGAGGGCATAACTTTCCAGCATGAGGGGCACATTGTACCTTGGCTTGGGCGCATTCTCAACATGAGGAGATGAAGTGATTTATATCAGAGATCATGTTCTCCCACCAGTACTTGTTTCTTATGAGTTGGTATGTGCGATGGTTGCTTGGATGAACAGTGGCAGGTGAAGAATGATCCCAGGTGATAAGTCTTCCCCTGATTTCAGGTGGAATGTGGAGGAGTCCAGGAGGGCAGGTTTGGGGTGGGTTCTGGGTCTGTGACTGCTGGATCTCTGTCAATATCCCAAGTGATAGCCTGTGTAAAACACTCAGTAGGTAGTATTAGTGTGGGTTCAGAGCTGTGGGATGAGGAGTTGTGGATACAGGATAGGGCATCCACTTTGGTGTTTCTGGAGCCGGGGTGCTAGGATATGGTGAACTGGAAGTGTGTGAAGAATAGGGCCCACCTGGCTTGGCACGGGATCAGCCATTTGGTGGCCTTCAGGTATTCTAGGTTCTTGTGGTCTGTAAGGATTATGAAAGAGTGTGTGGTGCCCTCTAGCCAGTGTCTCCACTCCTCTAGGGCCAGCTTGATAGCTAGGAGCTCTCGGTTACCAATGTCATAATTTCTTTCTGAAGGTGAGAGTTTCTTTAAAAAAAAGGCTACAGGGTGCAACTTATTCTTCTCCCCAATGCATTGTGATAGCACCCCTCTAACTGCAGTTTCAGATGCATCCACTTCTATGATAAATGGTTTGGTGGGACCTGGATGTTGCAGAATGGGGATGGACATGAAGGCTGACTTGAGTTTATTGAATGTTTCTTCAGTTCATTGGACCCCACTTGAGCCGACGTGGTCTAGTTTTTATCAGGGAGGTTAATGGGCTGGCGATGGTGCTGAAGCCCTGATTGAAGTGCCTGTAGAAATTTGTGAAGCTGAGAAAGCATTGTAGCTCCTTGACAGATGTGGGGGTTGGCCAGGATGTGACTGCTGTGATCTTGGTTTGGTCCATGCTTACTCCCTCAGAACTGATTATGTATCCCAAAAATGAGATCTGATTGACATGGAATTTGCATTTCTCTGCTTTGACAAAGAGGTGATTTTGAGCAAGCGTGTTAGCACGGCCCTGACGTGAGCCTGATTACTGTCCTTATCTGGGGAGTAGATCAGGATGTCATCTATGTACGCAATGCTGAATTTTCCCAGCATGTCTCTCAATACATCATTTATTAGGCACTGGAAAACACTTGGAGCTGAAGACAGACCATGGCATAACCAAGTACTCAAAATGGCCAACAGTGGTACTAAAGGCCATCTTCCATTCATCCCCCTCCCAAATGCAGACTAAGTTGTAGGCACTGCAGAGGTCCAGTTTAGAGAAAACCCTTGCCAATCTTAGTTGTTCTAATGCAGACGGTACAAATGGTAGTGGGTAAGGGTATTTGACAGTGATTTGATTCAGTCCTCTGTAGTCAATACATGGCTGAATCTCCACAAAGGTTGAGGAAATTGTGACTTGAAATTGCAACTTGAGGAAATCCGACTTGAGGAAATTGCAGAAAACTCTGAAGGCAGGCAGTTGACCATTGCATAATATCTTTCTTCTGCCAGGAGATAAGGGGGTCATGGGGTTGAAGCCAGGGGTATCCAAGCATGATATCATGATGTGCTGCTTGGGTGATGAGCAGGGAAATGTGTTTGGAATGAAGGGCCCCCACCTATATTTGGATACGGGCTGTGCATGAGGTGATTAGTCTGTCTCCAATAGGGCCCCTGTTGAAAGATTTTACTTTGAGCAGTGTCAGTAGGACTTCTGTGTCCAGGTTGAATGTTCGGACAACTGCACAGTTGAGGAGATTCCCTTCTGCCCCGACTCTATGAGTGCAGAGAGGACATGGGTAGCATCTGGTAGTTTCAAAAGTACAGGTACTCTAAGACATTGAGCCTTAGAGTTAAAAAAAAGATTCATCAGGCTAAGTGGTTTGTGTTCCTAGTGGGCAGGAGCTCCTCTAGGTGGGCAGACTGGACATTGGGCAATTACATGACTGGCTTCACCACAGTAGAAACATAAAACCTCTCTCCTTCTTTCTCATTCGGATCACTGTAACCATCTACAAGACACTTCCATAGGTGTTGATTCGCCCATGACCTGAACAGCAGAGGTAGATGGCCCCATAGAAGGTTGGTTGGATATTAAATGATCCAGGTGAATAGCTAGGTCGATGAGGGCATCAAGGGACAAGTGTTCATTACAGCATGCTATTTTGCTCAATACCTTGGGATGCAGCCCCTGGAAAAATGTGGTTTTCAGCACTGGCTCATTCCATCCACTGCTAGCATCAAGTGTGTAAAAATCCAGGACGTATTCGGTGACACTTCGATCACCCTGTTGCATGGATAGAAGGGTCTCTCCAATCTCAATTCCCTCTGGCTCATGATCAAACACTTTCTTGAAAAGTTCTAGGAAGTGGATGAAGGAAGAAGTAGGCTTGCTGCCACGTTCCCATACCACTCATGTCCACTTGAGCACCTTGCCAGTGAGGAAAGTGAGAAACTTGGCAAACTTTTGTTCCTCAGTGACATTGAAGATTGAAGCAAAATACAAGGAGCATTGGAGGGAAATCCCTTGCATTGTAAAACTTCACCAGAATTTTTTTCAGGCAGAGAAATAAGCTGTGTGGTGGCATTGGGAGGTGTGGAGTGCAGTAGGAGGGCCTGCGACACAACAACAGCAAGCTGAGCCATCCTGGTGTTTAGATCGCAAAGGATCTGCTGATGTTCTCCCAATAGGTGCCCCTGAGCATTGAGCACAGTTTTCTTTGACTCCTCTGCTGCATCCATGACAAAGTATCCTGTCAGAGTGCAGGCACTTACAGATACAGGCACAGGTGAGACCGGGGCAGAGTAAACTGCAGGCATAATCCAAATCGGCATGCAGGAAGCAAGGTCAGGAACTATCAAGGGTCAAGCGACCAGCAAACAGAGCAATAGAGACTAGACTACAAGACAAGGATGAAACAAAATGGGGATACTGGTTATACATGGATAAACAGGTGGTAATCAAATGGCTCGGTACGTTAGAGAGAGAGAACTAAATGATACTTCACAAAGTCCAAGTGTGAGAACTGTACTGATAAAGGTGAGGGGCTGATTACTGAATGAGATGCAGGTGATGTGATTAATAATCAGGAGACAGAGGGTGCTGTGGTTCTTGGAGTTTGCAGTTCTGAGTGGCCATGTTTAAAGGCTGTTCTGAACTCATGTTTTCTGAGCTGTTACTGAAAATATCAAGTCAATTCAAGTTTATTTGTATAGTGCTTTTAACAATAAACTGTCACAAAGCAGCTTTACAGAATTTGAAGGACTTAAAACATGAGCTAATTTTATCCGGAATCTATCCCCAATGAGCAAGCCTGTGGCAACAGTAGCAAGGAAAAACTCCCTCAGATGACATGAGGAAGAAATCTCTAGAGGAACCAGACTCAAAAGGGAATCCATCCTCATTTGAGCAACAACTGTGAGGGAAATTTAGTGGATGAACATTCCTATTCTCTGTGTTTCTGTGTGTTGAGCTCAATTAGCCTAGTGTAATGAGAAAGTTGTTTTTCCCATGTTGTAATCACCTTTCTGTGGCCTTGGTGGTGATAAGGAGGGTGCCTGAGTTCTCCCTAACTACGCATCCACCTGCACATACCAGAGCATGCCAGGTGCACGCTTTAACAAAGTTTCATAGAAAATCTTGAGCCAATCACATGAAGACATGAGCAGTAAGTGAATGCCTTTAGAGTATAATAGATAACAGCCACTAAAACACAACTCAGAGTGCGCATACTCTCGGCATCACTGAAGTGGTGTCTTCTTCTCTTCTTTTTTCCTTTCCTATTTTATGTATCTGTTTTATATGATCTACTATAATAAATAACTGAAAAGACAACTGCTAAGCATTCTGAAGTGTTTATTATTAGTTTCTATTATAAGATATACAGTTGGTGCTGCCACTGGTGGTTTTGTCAGGCAGCATACAGTATGTTGCTCCAAAATCTCAATGTATTTTTCTGCATTAATGCTGCCATCAAAGAAGTGTAAGTTCCCTTTGCCAAGGGCATTGACACCACCCCATACCATGACAGACCCTGGCTTTTGGACTTGTTGTGGTAACAGTCTGGCTGGTCCTTTTTGTCTTTGGTCCAGACCACATGGCATCCATTTCTTACAAAAAAAACGGCCTGGAATACTGATTCATCTGACCACAGTACACATTTCCACTGTGTGATAGTCCATCCCAGATGCCTCTGAGCCTACAGAAGTCAGCAGCGTTTCTGGACACACTTAATATAAGGCTTCCTTTCTGTATAGTGAAGTTTTAACTGGCATTTTTGGATGTACCTCCATATTGTAGGGCTTAACAAAAGTTTAACCAGAGTAATCCCGAGCCCATGTGGTTATATCAGCTATAGATGAATGATGTTTCTTGATGCAATGCTGTCTGAGGGATTGGAAATCATGGGTGTTCAGCTTAGGCTTGTGCCCTTGCCCTTTATGGACCAAAATGCCTTCAGATTCCTTGAATTATTTAATGATATTTTCACCATAGAGGGTGAAGTATACAAATATTTTCTTGTCTTTCTTTGAGGAGCATTATTTTTAAACAATTCAAGAATTTTTTTCATGCATTTGTTGACAAACTGGAGATCTTTGCTCCTCAAAGACTAGGCCTTTCCTGGATACTGTTTGTCTACCAAATTATGATTACAATCACCTGTTGACATCTTCTCCTTCAAATCACATCATTATTTAATTGTTTTATCTCATTGCTAACCCTAAATTGCCCTCCATCCCAACTTTTATGTGTTGTAGGCCTGAAATGCAGGAATAAATATATACAGGTAGTCGTCGACTTATGACCTATGCGACTTACAACCGATCGACTTTACGACCGTCTGGTTATGACTGGCAAGTGTTTCCCAGCTGAGCTAGCCGAGTGTACGACAGTTTCTGCCCCAGCTCCCAGCAGCGCCTCTCGCCGCATACAACAGTTTCCGCCCCAGCTCCAGGCACATGCGCAGTCTCGCTCCCTTGCGCACTCCATCATACAGTTTCCGCCCCAGCTCCTGGTTTATGCAACGAGCAAATCCTCCCGCCATCCTGAGCACTGCAACAGCTGATGATGATGACGTAGACGACCCACAGCCAAGCACCGGTGATGCCAGCGGTCACTAAATTTTGTATTTTGCTATGTTTTACATTTGTATTTTGGTATGTTTCAAACTAAAATGTTTTCTATTTTTCACACCTGTATTTCGTATTTTTTGTTTTGCACATATTAAACGAATTGTACTGTACGCAGTGTAGTATGCAGTGTTTGACTTAAACCAAATAATGAGCCAAGGTAATGAAATAAGCAAATGTTAATAAAATAAGACTTTAAGATGATTACAATATCATTACACATCACAATATACTTACGGTCGTTTAACATAGGCCGACTTACGACCAGATCAGTTTACGACCGGTCAGTTGTAACCAAACGCAGTTGTAAGTCGACGACTACCTGTAATTAGAGTACCAATCAAACGTTTGTGTACACCTTCAAATTCAATGGTTTTTCTTTTTCATTAATTAATACACTTTATGTATTAAAGTAATAAATGATGGATACTTTGAAGAATCTAAAATATGGAACATTTTTTAATCAAGTATTTGTTTACCATGTAAATCCATATCTGTTCCATATGTTATTTCATAGTGTTGATGTCAGTATTGTTCTATAATGTAGAGTAGTCAATACAGAAAAACCGATGACTGGGTAGGGGTGTACAAACTTGTGACTAGTACTGTATTTTCTAAATCCCTGTAACTTTTGGTATCATTCATTCCTTTGTCTTCAGTAACTGCTATATCTAAACACTGGACATGAGGTGGAAATACACCCTGAATAGGATGCCAGTCCACTGCAAGACTGTGTAAACTATTATAGTTTGATCTTCCTAAATTTATTTCAGTTTTTTATTTAATAAAACTATAATAAAAAACATAAAAGCCAGCAGAAGAACACAAGCAACAGAAAAGGGTAAAAAAAAAAAAAGTGGATAAAATAAGCACAATAAATAAACAAAATGAAAATTTTGAAAATTTAAAACTGGACATGTATGAGTAAATAAACACACATATAAGACAAGAAAATAAACAATAAGTTAATTAATTTATAAAATATACAGATTAAGCCAAAACAGCGTAATGGAGAAAAATAAAAAGGACAGAAGATTGAAAACTAGTCTTTATATGGACACAAACTGTGTATAGTGTAACATGAGTGAGATCATAGCAATCCAAGCATTTATTTCTCTCTATGATGGTCGAGCCATAAAAAGGCTCACGTTTTATTGCAGCAGTGTTGATGTTGGTGTACATTGTCTTCATAAAACTGGCAAGTTGTAAGAAAGGTGCTTTGGTCATACTGCAGTTTCTGCTTTCAGTGAAACTGTGTGCGAGTGTGTTCCAGATATTAATACATGGATGTGGTTTGGTGTGGGTGTGTGACAGTGGTCCAGTTTAGTTCTCAGTTCTCTCTCTCTGTACCTTCTTGAAAGCAAAAGGAGCACAGCCGAACCTTGATCATCCGTCACCTCTGTAGCTATATTAAGCTGTGCTGCTGTTGGCCTCATTCACTGTTGTCCCTCTACCCCTCCTTCTTTGTGTGTCGTGTGTGTTGTGTGTCTAATGGATTTTGTTTTGGATGTTCTGCCCTGGCAGCCCGAGATGCAGACGAGCGGGAGAAGTGGATCCACGCATTAGAGGGGACGATTCTGCGTCACGCTCTCCAGCTACGGGTAAGAGATCAAGTGTCTTTCTGTTCATGTGAAACATCCTGAAGAATTCCTTTGGAAACGGTCATTCATCAGGCTTGAACATGAAATAAAGGAACATTTGTGATGAGCTACCCAGGAATTGCTTCATGGTCCTGTTTATTTAATAATAGTGCTAATTATATTAATCTTACTGCTACATTTTTCTCATATTTATGACATCTGTTAGGCTTTTACATAATAAACACCTGAGATGTTGTTATTGCATGTTATTAGATGTTGCCTTGCCTTTGTTCAGGGATCTGGCCTTCAGTATAAGGCCTGGTTAATACTTTTTCATTAACATGTATTTGCGTTGCAATGCAGAGAGGGAGAACTACATATTGCTTCGATCTTCTGCATCCATCACCCATGAGCTGAATGCTGGTGGATTGGTAGAGAGGCGTGTCATTTATTTACCCGGAAATCAAATTAATCAATAATTAATTAATTTTCCTTCTTTGCATCTAGTGCTTTCTGCCTTCTATAGAAGAGCTTGTGCCCCTCAAGCTTTTTCTGAAAGTGTAGTCCGTTAAAACAACAGATTGCACCAGAAACAACTGAAACCTCCATTTAAACCTCCACACTGTGAATAATATTTTACTGAGAAAGTTTATGAAATTAATTAATTAGTTTCTTGGGAAGGTGTCTTGAGGTTTTATTTTTATTTATTTTAAACATCTATGATAAAACTCACATTGAGCAGCTAGTATAAACGAACAGATCAAGTTAGAACAGTTTTTATCTGTTCAGAATATCCACAATATTGTACAATGGATTTATTAACAGAAAAAAAAAATTCCAATCATGATTTTGTGTTAAATGTGAATATAAAGTGTAAGGCTTTATACCAGCCATGATTCATTATAATGGACAATTTAATCCTACAGGATTGCACACATGAGTTTCTTTTTCTTTTAATGGACTCTCAATACAGGCACAATGTAGATGATGTAGAATAGAAACTAAAGCATTGTCATTTCATGATTTGCAGTTGGTAGAATTGTTTTGAACAGCTTTGATAGAAGAGCTGCTTGAGACGAGTGAAAACGTGACACAAATCCTTTTAGTGAGCGTAGACCGAGTTTCTAATTTGTTTTTTCCTTAGTATTTTACAAAACAAAGTTATGCCTCTGTAATCTTCTTCAGTTTATTTATACAGTGAAACACAGACCTTTCCTTTGTTTGTGCTCTTTCTTGCTGTCTTAATTCTGTATATTTTGGTGTGGTTCATGTGACGTGTGTGTGTGTGTGTGTGTGTGTGTGTGAGAGTGAGTGATGTAATCCAGGAAATCTGAGCACAGAACGCTTATTTAGCAGCACATAAGTTCTCTTTTTAGCTATTTGGTTGTTTTCTGTCCTTTTTAAAACAATTTGATCCCTTTGCTTCTCCTGTACACTTCTCCTTTCCTTTCCTCAACTCCTTGCGTCTTGCCCTCAACGTGAATCATTCTGCTGACTGACTGATGCATGAACCTACTTGCCTGGCAATATGAAGCCTTCCAGTCACATGATCCCTAAAGCCCCTAATGAGCCAATCCCAGCTCTGCACACTCTCATCTGCAGCAGATGACTATCCAATCAGAGCAGCTGTTCATTTGTTTGACCCCTTTCAGGGAGGGCTTCCCTCCCCCTTCTTTTCCTTTTTTAATTTGAGGAAGTCTATACTTCCTGTCATGAGTTACTTGAAATGCTATGTGCTTTTCATGTTATAGTTGAACAAGATTTTTGTAGTGGCATGTTTTAGCATGTGGCCAACGGAGGAAAATCTGACTTGGGCTGACAGCTAGGGGGTAATTTTCATAGGATGAAGACAGGAAAGCCGTCAGCTAGTCTAATGTCCCAGTTCAGCAGAGGCAGGGTTCTTGTGAGTACTTGTCTTGTTGGAGTGTCCGTGTAAATGAGTCATGTAGTGGGTTGATGTATTTTGGATCATGAAGGTTGGGGTATTGTGTATGACCTGCATGTTTAAACCTATGAATCTATGCAGCATATTGTACTATCTGTTTTGCTGTGTGTGTGTGTGTGGTGTGTGTGTGTACGTATGCCCCTGCCTGAACATGGAGTAGAATCAAGTTAAAGATGGTGTTTGGCTCAGGAAACGTCCTACAGTGAGTTCTTGTTCTAACGGACTTGGAGACTAAATTCACAAACACCCTGTTAGTTTGATTTGCTGTGTTCTTTCAGGCTTAACTGTGACCCGGGCTTTACAGTGAGGCATCAAAGCCATTTCCTGTTTTGCCTTAAGCTCAACAAGTGCAGGTGTTTAAAATGGTTAGTCACTGACATTCTGGCAGAACATGGTTTTTATACTCAGGATAAAGTGTGTTCTAAGAAAAACATAATGAAGTTTAAGCATGCTTCATGTGACAGATGTATGCCGCAGACTATTTGTGTTGGTTAAAGACATGAATTATTTGATGCTTTATTTGATTATGGTTAAATTGTTTGAACTAAGGTTCTCTCTGGATTATTACAATCGACCTATTTTAGTGTTTTAGAAATAAATTTGTGTTTGAGAGACTTGTGAGAAGAGATGTGGCCATAATTCTTGACCCCACCACTCAAAAGTTTTGACACCTGTAATCATTCATAGGTTTTCCTGTAATTTAACTATTTTCTACATTGTGGAACAATCCTGAAGACATCAAAACTATGAAATAACGTATATAGAATTATGTGGTAAACAAAGTGTTAAAAAAAACCAAAATGTTTGTTTCATATTTTAGGTTCTTCAAAGTATCTGCCATTTACTTTGAGGACGCTTTGCACACTACTGGCATTCTCTTAACCAGCTTCATGAGGTAGTTGCCTGGAATGCTTTTCAATTAATAAATGCCTCGTCAAAAATTAATTAGGGCAAGTTCTTGCTGCCTAAATGCATTTGAGATCAAACAGTAAATAATAAAAAAAATACAGGAAAAAGCTCTATTCCACAACTGTAGTAATCCATATTATGTCAAGAACCGCTGAACTAAGTAAAGACAAACAACATCCATCATTACTTGAAGACATGAACTGTGTTTTAATTAATACTATTAAAGACAATCCAGTGAATTAGGTGTGTCCAAACTTTTGACTGGTACTGCGCGCGCATATGTGGAGTCTGTTTTGGTTGAGTACTGGTACAATACAAGTTGCTGTGGATAAAACTTCACACATGCCTAAAAAATTAAGGAAATATGACACTTTTTTAAAATAGTCTTAGCCACAGATGTTCTGCTCACAAATTACTTTCTTTGCTACTTTTCTGGCCACAAGCTTCAAGATCTTGACCTTTACAATCTGATTGGTTCTCCACATTAGTTGTCGGTGGGGAAAATACACTTTTGAACAGCATGACACAATAGCTACGTTTATTTGCAGTTTTATAATACATGAATAACCTGAATGATTCTGTGAGGTAACCCAGATTTTTCCGGTCCTGGTGGGTCACAAGATGGCTGTACTAGAGAGAAGAGAAGCCAAGCCAAAAAGCCTTTGTCACACCTACACTTAAGCACAGACTTAAGCACACAGTGAAATTAGACATCTGCATACACACACATACCCAGAGCAGTGGGCAGCTATGCTACAGCACCCGGAGAGTAGTTGGGGGTTAGGTGCCTTGCTCAAGGGCACTTCAGACCAAGGTTGCTCCATGTTAACCTAACTGCATGTCTAGTGAGAACTCTGGGCAAACATGACAAACTCAACAGTTCGGTTGGAATAAAAAGCATTCATAGAGAGAACTCAATCACAATAGAAAATTTGATTGAGGCTAATCCAGGTGAAATGCTGACCATGGCCTAATGGTTAGATAAGTAGCTTTGAAACCAAAAGGTCACTGATTTGATTCCTTGAACCAGCAGGAATGGCTGAAGTGCCCTTGAGCAAGGCACCTAACCCCCAATTGCTCCCCAAGCTGCTCTGGGTATGTTGTACGTCGGTCTGGATAAGAGTGTCTGCTAAACGCCTGTAATGTAATATAAATGCCATATCCAATTAAATGAGATCCTGTTAATCTATCAAATAGAAGAATAATCACTAATAATATCCTTTGTATCAGTTGAATTAGTTCAACAGCGAGTGAATACTTTCACTATCAGAATCAGTGTGTTTGTTCTGTACAGGTATGTTTGAGTCACAATGCATTCATTGTTTAGTAAACCAGTCATGTAAGAAAACACATTAGACATATTCATTCATTCATTTATTCAGTCATCTTCACTATCCTGGGCAGGGGCGTGATAGATCTGCAGCCTATCCCAAGCCCAAGGTGGGAGAATTCACCCCACATGGGATGCCAGTCTATCACAAAGCACCATGCACACACACATCTAGGGGGAAAATTAGCATAGCTTATATGCTTACCTTTTAGGATTTTGGCCAGCGGAAGGAAACCAGAGAATGCAAACAAACATGGGAGAAGGGACAAAATTCCAGAAAGACAGTAACCTGAGCTGTGAGGCGGCAGAGCTACCCCTGTGTCACCATGGTACTGTTTCACATTTTAATCTTTTAAAATAAATGAGTGGTCGGCTGGGCAGTGGGATACACATCCAGCTAACCTTTTGAGGCAAATTCAGGATATGAATTGACCTCAAAGTTCAGTGTACAATATTTGCCACAAATTCAGTGAGGATGCAGAACATGCAGATGGTAAAAATGGGGTTAAAACTTTTTAACAAAGCCTTTTTTTGTGTGTTATTCCGAAGCAGTTGCTTTTATTTTTGGTAGCAGTAGAAAGTGAATAAAGGTACTATGCCAGTGGATAATGTGTGCATTTTGTTATTTTCACCAGCGAGTGCATCCTTGTTCCTGAGGCCCCCATCACACTTACTGTATTTGGAATTAGCAGGAATCGAGCAGAACCAGCCGGAATGAAAAATTTTTCAAAATTCATGCCACATTCGGGCGGGAATTTCAAACTGACTAACATTCTTGCAGCTTAAGAATGTCATTCGAATACTTAATGTGCTTCGAACCCACCTCGAATGATTCTTGCACATTCTGGGTGTATTAGCTTTCGAATGCAGTTCAAGTATAGTTGGAACACAGTAGGAATACCTAGAATGCAGTAAGAATATTAAGAATGCACTTCGAATGCCATACGAGTGCGGTTCGATTGCTGCCCGAATACCACTCGAAGTCTGGTCGGAAGGTGCCTGGAATGCTGTATGAATTCACCTCACATGCAGTCAGAACGCTCCCGGAATAGCCGCCGAATATGTTTTGAACGTCTAGGAATTCAAAGAGAATGCATCTCGAATACTTAGGCCGAATCCCATTTCACCCCTTGGCCCTACCCCTTGGCCCTTCCCCTCCATTTTGCGCATTCACGTGAAGGGGTAGGGGTATCCCAATTCCAGTTAACGTG
>JAOPUC010000002.1:42424512-42434512 GCA_027564185.1 Cephalocassis borneensis
GCTCTGTGATCATGGCACCACACCATAGAGTTGCTGTCATGTAGGTTAGCATGGATTAAACCGTTATAGGTCCACCACATGGTCCCCCCCCCCCCAAAAAAAAAAAAAAATCGGGCTGTGTGTTTGTTTTGGATTGGCGCATGTGTAATAACAAACAGGGTCTATCTCGGAGGGAAACGGGACACTCGGCGCTCATGGTGATGTGATCGGATTACTGCAACTCTGGTTCATGGTTTCGGAGACACAGACCCCACACATTGCACACCATAGCCCACACACAGCAGGCAATCACCTACACATAGATTTGACATATAAGACGGAAGTATAGTACGAAGTTGACCATGACATGATTAATGGATGTAAATTTTATTTGTGCATATGTAATATTTTACAATACCGTTGACTGTCTTTATTGTGTGGGGTTTTTTTTGTTTGGTTTTTTTTTTAATTACAGTAGTTCAAATATGTTTTCTTTCTTTCTCACCAGATAACTCAGTTAGACCCGGCGTGGACATTGTCAGAAGCCAAACTCTTCCCTCAAGAGACCCTCTTTCTGGAGGCCAAAGAGTAGGACTGAGTGCACTTGGACAAATCACACAAACAATGAAGAACTTTAGCATGGTGTCCACAGAGAACAGCATCACACAAACACACTCACAGTACGTTGTACATGAATAATGAGTGTTTGTTATGATTCACACTGAAGCTTTCACAAGCACAGAGATACTGACACTCACTCACACACACAGAACTGTCATTTTTTTTCTCCAACCACTGAAAAGGTAACAAAAAAACAAAAACCAAAACAATCGTGGAGACTCAGAATGGCATTACAGGTGAGAACGATCCACTGTGGCTGCTTTTTAGACCTGATTTGTCCAAGCAAACAAATAAATAAATAAATACCCAAATATGTTGACGTATGACAAGCAAAGAGATATTTCCTGAAGAACTCTGGACTATTTTCCCCCCACACTCCATTGGTTCCTTTGTTCTTTGGCCAAGCCCTGTGGAGTGCCAGTTATCTGCATCTCCTCTTCACTGATGATCAGAAATGGCTTTGGTTCCCTCCCCTTTTTAGGTTTGATGCTGTATTAGTTTTAGGTGGATACATTATAAAATGTACATATGAACTTGTCAATTTCATGGTGCTTATTTTTTAATGGCACTGTGGGATTTGGTAACAATAAAAGAGTTGAGAGATCGCTAATAATTTGGATTTCAGAAATACAGAGAAAAGGTTGATTCCTTACAATCAAATTAAAAAGGTGTGCACTGTAGGGTCATCTGTGGCTGAACTTGTGCAAAAGGATTAGGGACATTTATTGTGCCTTAGCTTATAGTTATTTGTGTAACTTAATTCCAATCATAAGTTACACAATGACCTTTAGATCTAATGGTGTCACTTGGGAAATGAGCAAAGTGGAATCTTTGAAGTTCATTTGTTGTATTTTCAACAGGAATATGATTTGCTGGCAGGAGATAATACATTTCCATTTGCAATGACCTCTTTCGTCACGGGTGTAAGTTTTCTGGTTCATCAAGACGAGGCAACAATGTTTTCTTTTGTTTGTAAAGCTGGTGAAAAAGATGTATTAGGTTCTCATATGAAGCAGAACCTGGAATGGAGGCTTTGTTTTATTTATGACCTGTAATTGCAGTGACCCGTCATTGGGAATAACTAAAATGAGTTCTGCTTATATATAATTTTTTTCCCAACAGTTATTCCATGAAATCGAGTCATACATGAGCTGATGGCCAACGAGGCACAGAGTTGGCTATAAGTCACGTACAATGAGATTTGAATGGAATAACTTTTTTTTTTCTATCCACATTCACTGGATTTTGAGAAATGGCGCATGTTTTTATTTTTTGCAAATTCAGTAAATAAAAACTTTAGACAAAACGTCTGGCAAAATCATTTCTGCTTAGAATGTAAACAAACTGGCAACATGACTAACAATTTGTGAAAAATGCTGTAATAATTATTGAAAAATAAAAAAAGATACGTTCTTACCATCAAATACTTTTATTCCATATTTTTCCTCCTTTTTTTTTTGTTTTTTGGGGGGGTTTGTTTTCGAGTTTTTATTTCCTCCTCAGCTGGTTCAGTAACATGCGCCGCCATTTTTATTTTTCTCTACTCATGGTATATGAGCTGATAGCCTAGTAGTAGAGTCGCCAATCAGAACGCGCTATTGCTCATATTCAGTGACTGTGGATATATGTATATTAGTGCTGGAGGGTTTAGACAGATATGCCCATATGAAAGTCAAACAAATGGTTGGATAAAATTGATTCATTGTCTTGTTTTTCAGCTGTGTTTTTCCAGACTTCTGTCTATTATTTGCCACAAAGGCTAATTTTCCCTGTTCAGCTCAGAGATTAAATGCTTACTGCACCATCTGCAGCGCCGTTCATCGCACAACCAAATAGAAGTTTGAGTGAGCGAAATGAAGTGCGAGTCCTCAGCCTGTCTCAACGACCTTGTGTGGAGCTTAGAGAGGTTGGGGAAACATGTTTGGCATTCTGCACATTAGCTTGTGTGGGGTGATGCTTCTATTTAGCATGCAGCAACCGTTTCAGTAAATGTTCTAAAATGTAATGTATCCTGCGTGCTCCTCCTTACACAGTGGAGCTATTTTACAAGAAATGTTTCATACAGTGAGGGCCATAATTATTGACACTCTTGATAAAGATGAACAAAAATGATATGTATGAATAAGCTACATTTCACAATATGAGAAACACATATATTGTAATGTATTTATTGTAAATTGTTCGTTGTGTGTACCAGTGTGATTTTTTTTTTTTGTTTGTTTGTTTGTTTTTTGTTTTTCCAAATGAATTTCCGTTTTGATGTTATTTTACAACAAAGCCCCAGCGACATTTAGGCAATCAAGGTAGATTAGTTTATTTGTAACTGTCAATAAAGTCTTTCTTCAGGCAACTGTTCCTAATGGTCTGTTGAAGTGGATGTGATGAAGCCCTGTTGAAACTTGTGAACACCAGTATGTGACTAGATATGCATTTTCTAACTCTTTCCTGTGCATTATTAACCAGATCCCTTACCAGGTAAGGCAATATGTTCCTGGGCTTGTGTTTGTTGAATTGCTGGGTAAATTATCAATCACTTTTTATGCATCTCCACAGTGGTGATGGATGAAAAATAACTCAGGAGCTGCTACAAAGCATTTTCTTGAAATACACTTGAATCTATTTATTTCCTTAATCTTGGTTTTGAGAATAGCATTTATCCCATAGTAATTTTTGTTTTGCATTAAAGTCTGAATTTATCATCTGTGCACTTTATTTTAAATATCTTATTTGTTCATCTTCATCAAGGGTGCCAGTAGTTTTGCATGACTTATAAAGTTTTCATATAAGAAGATGTACAAAATGTAACTAAAGTGTAGTAAAATGCTTTGCTGATTAGAGCAACTCACAGCAATAATCGGGTCATAACCTAAACACTTTTTATTTAGATTGTGTCTCTCCTCTTTTTTTCTCTCTTTTTTTTTTTTAAATCAGGAGTTTCTCAATTGCCATTTTGCATTATCTTCATTTTGAAGAAACTTCTTAAACCTTTCTTCCTGATATACTTCCTGCTCCAAAGCTGCCTCAGTATGGTTCTCATGCAAAGAATTTCACGATTTATTCACTGAATCAGGCTTCTATCTTCCCTTTTCCTTTCTTTCCTCATGTCTCAATCCTTCCCACATTTCCTTCAATCACTCACATGACTCAAAAACAGTCTTACATTTCTCAGTGTTTAACAGGTGAGCAAGAGAAACTCAAAAATGACAGTGTTTAAGATTAGAAATAGTCTGTGAACTTGAAGTGAATGTATTAGACTGTATTCTGTCAGTATTTGAGGCCAAAATCTCAAGTCAGGAGATGGAAATAGATCCTGATACTAGACACTTCTCATGCTCTTTATGATCAAAAGCTTGATGACCATTCCTAATAAGCATTTCTCTTTACTGAAAAATGGTTATTGAGTTTTTCAGTACGTGTTGTGATTTTTGCTTGCTCAAATATGCTGAAAATAACAAAAGCTAGGCTTTAACTCATTTGTCCTGCTTTTGCATGGTTAGTACTGTGTGCTGGTTTGCAGGGAGTGTGTGTGTGTGTGTGTGTGTGTGTGTGTGTGTGTGTGTGTGTGTGTGTGTGTGTGTGTGTGTGTGTGTGTGTGTGAGTGAGAGTATCATGTCTGCGTGCAGAGGAAAAGGCGTTGGCACATAAGCCACACAGCTTGTCAAGATGAAGTTTGTGATGCTTATTGGTGCAGAAGTGACAGGTAACTCCTTTAACCTGAGGCACTAATGCCCATTGTGCAGCTCCTGTCATGTGTGATATTACTGTTTCAATCATTGAGTGTTTCACTAATATGTGCAGACATGGGCTTTGTACAGACACAACTAGTCTTAATGGGCTCGTCAGAAGTACTGATAATGGAATAGACTGATGTTACATTTAACTTGATCCTACTTGTCTTTTTATTTGCAGAGGGAGGATGTGTTTTGAGCAAAGTGAAAAGAGACCAGATATTTCCACACTTCTAATAATAAGCTTGGTGTTTAAAAGTCACAGTCCACTTTTTAATGACGTGTTAAAAACCATTAAAGTAGAATTACACACAAAATTGTTCAAATACTTTTAATGATGTTAAATCCCATGCCACAGACCTAAAGCTTCAACTGAGCATGTGCTGTTAATTTAATATATACAAGACTAATATGATTTTATTGGTAGCAAGCAAGAAATTTTTCACAATTTAGAGGGAAAAAAAGATGTTTATTTTTAATTGCAGTTCAAAACCACTTTTTGAAACGCCGAACAACTTTGAGACATTTTGCTAATAAAACTGCTGCACATGCATCTTGCACTTCTTTATCGTTTGTGTTAGTTGCCAACACAGTAAGATGAACAACGTGCTCGAGTTTCATATTTCAGTAATCAATATCAAGTAAAACTTGTTTACAGTTTGGGAACTATTTGCTTTTTAACCACAATGGCGGAACAAGAAGTCCTTTCAAGCTATGGAGAAGCAGCCTTTGAACTCTGGTGATCGTTAATCTTCTCTTCCATATTATAAGTGATCAGCAGTCAAACTCTTGGACATCTCAATCAGCGCCAAAGAATAGGCATCTGTCAATCATGTGCAGGCCCCGCCCACTACCTGGACCAAGCAGTTGTGTCCCACACTGCAGCTTCCTTCAGCACGGACTGAGCTGCTCTCTCTGGGGTGGCTGCGCGATGCTCCAATGACAAAGGGGAAGCGTTCAATAATGTTTAACCAGTCTTTAAGGGTCAAGAATGCTGGCCCTCGGTGGGAGAACACAATTCCTCAGGCAGGCGCTCAATCCCCCCGCCCCCTTTGAAGCGGCTTCCTGATCCCACAGCATCGCGCCTTTCACATCCACACAGGCCGCCATGCTAAAATCCCAGACTAAACTAACCTGGCGGGTCACTCAAAGTTTACTTTCTCAGACGTGCTGGATGTCAAAGACCCTCAAAGAAACGGAATCTATGCGGCTTAAACACCCGAACACAAAGCAGCTCGTTTCTCTGCGACTTTCTCTGTCGCCATGTGCCATTTTATTATTATTATTATTTTTATTATTGATTTCGTTATTCTGTATAGTCACGTGTAGATTGAACAATCTTGTCGGTTTATCGGATGTGGGATTACCCATCCATCCGTCCAAATGAACCATATGCATCCTATCCGTCGTTCTTTCTTCTGATCTTTTTTTTTTTTTAAACAAATGCTTTAGGCATCAAGTTTGTTTTTGTTTGTTCTGCTTTCCCCTATCCGATTTTTGTCGTTTCAAGGCAACACCATGCAAGGACGGAAAACACAACTTCCAATATTATGAGTACATCAAAAACCTTTCATTCATAACATTAAAAAAATACATACATACACAGACAATGATGTGTGTCATCAGATGGTTCAATTCCTTAACATGCAAAAATAAACCTAACTCAATGGTTTTAAATAATTAAATATACAGAGAAGGGGTGAGGTTTAACAACTCTACTACAATCACATGCAAATGCAACTTGACTGACAAACTCATAGTTAAATAGTAGGGTCTTCTGTGTGAGTATCCATATTCTGTGGATAGATTGGTTTAATAAAATTAAAACTATAAGCATCATTAGTCATTACATCTGCCAAATAAAATTGTCACAGAGTAATATAGAGAAATATGCACTTTTCTTTCATCTTTAAAACAATACACTGCATTACTACAACATGACAAATATATTTTATACACATTTCTGCAGTAAACTTAATAATGTACTTACCCATGGTGCACACAGCACTGCGCTCCTCTTCCTGAAAATCGCTTCTCCCAAATTACACATCCTTTTATACATTGCGCCTTACTGAGTAAAGCTTGAATGTGATCGTCTAAAAATAACAAAATGCCAAAAAAAAGAAAGAAAGAAAAAGAACTACTGGGGCATAATATATAATGTGCTGCCTCAGTGAAACGGTGTATTTGAGATTAAGCAGAGCCTAACCCTGTCCTGCATACTAAGGATACAGACAGTATGTGGTATGCACACAAATATTTAAGCCTACGATAGAAAAATTCGCATCATTCCACATTTATTCGGGAATTTATCATACTTTACGCCCATGTTACAATCTGTAGCTACTTCAGAAATATTTTACTAAATCCAGTGTCAAAATCTTAATTAATAAAAATAAGTGCAATATTTTTCTATCCCCCAAAATTGCAAAATGCAATTCAGTTATTAGCCTTTTATTATAGTTTTATGCTAATACACAGGTTATTGCATTTTATTTCAAGATGCTTAAAACGAACAAGTATTTGTCTACACAAATTCTTAAAATATTTTCTTATAAGAGACTGTTGTTAAAATAAAACTGTTAATTAAAAAAAAAAACTTCCAGTCTTAAGTCTTTCATATTTACCATAGACCTTTAACACCTCATTTAGCACACGTGATTTAGTTAATCAGCCAACCAGACAAATAGGTCTTAAAATATATAACGTTTTTGTGTTTTAAAAAAATGACTCTCGTCACATTTTGGAGTCAACAGAAAACGGAAGTCATTAATTAATTAAGAAGTATTCATTCAGTAATGGGGATTTTGCTGCGTGTTGACTTTTTTTTAATGCTTTTTTTTTAAGTACCAGATTTAAAAAAAAATTGTAACCTGCTACAATCAATACTGAAATCAGTGAATAACAAATATGAGTGAACATAATAGGCTGTGATATCAAGCAGGTTTTGTTGTTAATAATAATGTAAGTTGTTGTTATTTGGGTAATTTCACTGGCAGTTTGTGTTTTGTCTTTATACTGTATAATCTGCTAAACATCTGTGGGGAGTTGAAAGTTTAGTTCTTGCAGTTTCTCCCAGTTCCCTTTCCCAGTCTCCTCTCAGGAGAAAATTCTGCTGAAGGAAAAGGGGGGGGGAAAAATCAAGCTGTGGTATTCGGATTATGGCGGCGTGGATAAAGAATTAAATGGGGCTAAAGAGGTTTGAATGGACGCAGTGGCGTGCGAACTGAAGCAGAGTAATTATTGCTTCATAATTGTGTTCTTTTCCCTTTTTTTTTGAGCGAGTCGCGCAGTGGAGCCCCACTCAGAGCGGTTGTGACATTTAGGAGGCCAGTCTTTGTGCTGAACACTTCAAGTTTAAAAAACAAGGGCAATTGAGTCGGCAGAGCTCAAAGCCGCAGCCATTGTGCTGGAACACATTGAGTTTGGATTTGAGGACAATGGTGTTTCTCAAATTTCTAGCAAAAACCTATACTCCATCTGTGATCTCAATGAGCGTTCTTTCACCGAGCTCCTTCTTTTCTGTTCGCTTCGCTTTGTAAAGGGAGGCAGATGTGGAGGACTGGACAGTTTTAATTGGCTGGTACCTGAAACGCGCGCACGCAGGCGCGCAGCTTTCCTGCTGCTAATTTAGTAAAGCTTCCCAAATGACCTTAATACATACCTTAATTTCACATAGCATGCCATTGGAGGACAACTCAAGACACTGTACAGAGCATTAAAATGTTCAATGCTGCTCAGCAGGGGAAAGCTTTTGGACCATACACAGACCAGTGTTAAAAAATAAAAATCAGCCATTGCGAAGAGAAAATGATCTGCTCGCTTATTGGATTTATTTTTAAACTTTGAATAAAATCAGGGGGGAAAAGAGCTCGCATGCTCTTCCTTCTTAGCCATTGTAAAGGCTTATTTTGCGCACTATTAATGCTGTGTGCTGTGCCTCGAGGGGGATGCCTGAGCTCGGGTGAGAGGCCTGCACCGAGCGGCAGCTTTTTTTCTTCTGAACAAGAGGTTAACAACCTAATGAGGACTTGGTGATGAGATGAAGCGTGTAAATGCGCACCGGTTTTTCGTCTACCCCCTGGATCTGCTACTCTAACCTCTGCTGCGCTTCGCACACTCTCACCGGTTCAGCAGGAGCTCCCGGGAGCCAATGCGCGCTCGGGCCGGCCGGCGGCGGTGAGAAAGGTCGCCACAAAGGCTCACCAGGGTACTAGAGGAACAGAGACATGCTGTTACATATGTTGGGTCAAGCATCCCTTTTGTGCCTCTTTCAAAAAGGTGTAAAACTCAGTCATCTGTGGAGTTTCTAAAGGGGATGAAAGGCCTGTATGAGTTTTTGATGCACAGGTCTGATGAACTGTTTGAAAGAATGTTGAATTTCTTAAGTGCTCACAGTCACTTTTAATTGCCCCGGGGGCATTTAATTGGAATTCAAAGATACGCATTCAGTTAAGTTTTGAAGTAGTACGTGTAAGTTGGAATCTTTTACACACACTATGAAAAAGTTATGAGAGTTTGTCATGTAAAAAAAAAAAAGTTATATAACTACACGCAAAAATAAAAATGTCACGTTAACGTCTGTTCTCTGAGAATGTTCCTTTTTCCAAGAACCTTAAAGGTTCTTTGGTCCTCCCTCTGAGGGAATTCTTAAAGGTTCTCTGTAGAACACTGTTTCCATGTCTGTACTTTGTTGGAAGTAAAAAAAAAAATCATTAATTATCCAAATAATACTCTCGAAATGAAGGTTAAAAAAAACAACAACAAACATACCTGTGAGTTTACATCTGATTAGCCTAAAATGAAAAATAATTATCCTATATTTATTCTGTATAATAATTACAGTTTGGAAGGAAACTGCATGTGTGTTCTAACTAAATACAGTAAAAATTAAAAAATTTTATAGTTATATAACTGTATATTACTGTAGTTATACACACAAATAAAAATGTTGCCATATATTTGTCATATTAACGTCTGTTCGATGAGAATGTTCCCTTTTTCCTAACCTTTAGTGGCCTAACAATCAAACACACACACACGCATGCATACATACATACTCTTTTTGTTATTGAAGTAAGTGTTTGTAAACAGATCTGCCCTCAGTTTGACAGTGAGACAGACTCGATTTAACAGTCAGCACCGACTTGCTTCTTCTGATGGCTATTTTCAGCCTTGCGAGAGCGCTGCCGAGATAATTACTTTGAATGTCAAAAAGATTTAGTTTAATATCGTCTCTATTAGTGGTGCTGGTTCAGTAATTAAAGGTGTGGATGAGAGTGGCGCTGTGACAGATGGCATTTGCTTACTGTGATTCCGTATGTAAACACAGAGAAGCGAGTGGAGGCGCAGGGGAGCGAGTTGAGGAGCACATGGGCAGAGTCCAGCTTGGGCTTTAAAAAACATACACAAGTGGAAAAGATGCTATGAAACAGATTTAATAAATGCAGAGCACAACAATTCTTTCTATATTTCTGTAAATAAAAATAATCGCCAAACAAAAAAGAGGGGGAGTTTGTTTGGAGAAATTTCCGAGCTTGGCTAAGTGTGACTTTTTTCCTTTCTGCCTCATCAGTGCTGTATATTACATGCTTTCAACATTCAAAAGCACAAACTGCTCGGTTTACACATTCCCATTACACCAGGACCTTTTAAATTACACAGTAGTTAAA
>JAOPUC010000002.1:42584612-42595275 GCA_027564185.1 Cephalocassis borneensis
TTGTGCTAAAAGACTTTGGAACTTGTGCTAAAAGACTTTGGAACTTGTGCTAAAAGACTTTGGAACTTGTCCTAAAAGACTTTGGATTTGTGCTTGGAGACTTTGGAACTTGTGCTAAAAGACTTTGGAACTTGTTCTAAAAGACTTTGGATTTGTGCTAAAAGACTTTGGATTTGTGCTAGAAGACTTTGGAACTCGTGCTAAAAGACTTTGGAACTTGTGCTAAAAGACTTTGGAACTTGTGCTAAAAGACTTTGGAACTTGTGCTAAAAGACTTTGGAACTTGTCCTAAAATACCTTTGTGCTAAATAACCTTAAACCTTGATTTACTTCATCATGCTCAGAATGCTGCCATTTCATATCATCTGTTCATAAGCATGACATACAAGAGACTTATGTTATAGTAGATGTTGTCACTGGAACATTTTTTTATGAGTAAAAGTGTAAAAAAAATAAAAAAGCACAGTATCAGATCAATACCTGATGCTAGTATTTCGTATTGAGGCATCCTTACAATAAACTATGGTTTTAAGTGCATATCTATAGCCAGATATCTCAGCTTGAAGGAGCTGTACAGTCTCTCAGCTTGCACGTGTTTTGTTCGTGTAGCAGAAGTGAGATAAGGAGATTTTGTTTTGAGGGGGGGGGGAATTATGAAGAAATTATGAACAGTCAAAGCATTAAAGATTAATGGAAACCTGCCTTATTGTTATTGCATATGTGCACCACCTTCAGACGTCTGTCAAGCTGCAAATATGGTGAATATTTTGCCATTTGCCTGGTTGTTGCATTAACACTTGAACATCTGTGCTGTAAAGAAGGAGGGGTTGCAGAGTGACTCATATTGTCACATCTCTCCGTTCATGAGAATTTCACCTCATTAAGTCTCTAACAGTGTGGAGAGGCTTGGACAGGCTGAAAGACTTTATCAGACCACTTATCTCACTCATTGTCCTCTCCTTCATTGCCTCCTCACCTGCTGAACAGATCACACACTGAGCAAACAACTTGAGCCACCACAAGTATCATTTAGTTTCTCATCACTGCTTAATACAGCCGATCAGTGTTAATTAATATCTTGGTATTATAAATTAGCTGACTCTCTTTTATTACATGTTGATACTGCACGAAGCTGAAATGGGTAGCAGGTTTAGAAGGTTGTATATATTTATTCAAAAGGCTTTGGCATTTGAAGTGTATGTGTGTGTGTGTGTGTGTGTGTGTGTGTTTAATACTTCTCTAGAAGATATGCAGGGGGCACTATGCTCACACACTTCTCTCAAATATTCAAACTGACTGTGATGTATTATTGACTAAGGAAAGTGTATTAATGTAATAATGCACTGGATATCTCTGTGCCTTTGATTTTGACCTTGGCAACCGTGGCATTTATACTCATTTTTGATAAATCATCAAATTCATATCTAAAGCAATAGCTCAAGTGACATTTAGTTCCACCGGGGTTGCAGGTAGAGCAGATCTTCCATGAATACTTAAAAGGTCTGGGTTTCTGAGTCTGTCTGTGAAATTTAAGAAAAACGTAATGGTAATGTGCAAAGGCAAACTTGAACAACGAAATTTCAAATAAGTGTGTTTTAAACACTAGATCAGACCACACAGCTTTCAACACCTCATTTTATTGTCCCAACATTCAAAAGTACAAATAATTCAAACACAACAGTTTATGAAAAAGAAAAAAACATTTACAGCAAGATTTTTTTCCATATTTTGTTTTCCAGTTTCAGAAATGACCTAAACTAGCAAGGATAACATGAAGTCATTCATCGCAGTAATTTGATTAATAATAAGAATAATAAGAATAATAGTAATCATAATAACAATAATCAATAATTGATAGTTAAGTAATAACATAAATAGGAGAGACCAGCTTGGTCCAGTGAACATTTTTTTCATCATTTTTTGTCTTTAAAGATTTATAGATTCTCAGATAGTAAACAAACACATCTTCAGGAGAAAATGAAAAATGACAAGAGCCTTGTTCCTCACTTGGCCTTCCCTCCTACACTACTGGCTGTTGGTTTCCTATTGGCAGGCTGCCACTATAAGGCGCTACGGGGGGAGAAAGTGAGCCACAGCGATTTGGGCACATACCACAGAGGCATGGCCCCATGTTCTAAACATCCTCACCCCCCCACCACACACACACGCGCGCACGCACACACACACGCATACGCACACACATGCACACACTTTCCCTCTCTCTCACTCACTCGATCCCAGTTTTACACAGACTAATGGAGGGTGATGCCATGAGTGAAGAGGAGGAAGTGACGTAGGAAATTAGTTCATACATCAGAACAACATTCTACCGGGGTCGTTGCATAATTTAACCTCCCACCTGCGGTGGGGTCTGAGGAGGTCTGTGCTACTGCTCAGCACATGGAGCAGAGGATGGATTGATTTCTGAACAAATGGATGAATGATAAATTGTGTATGAATACTTCTAATAGCTAATGTTCTCTAACATTCACAGAAGTTCTATCTCAACATGAGCTGATGCCGTACTCTCAAAGAGCCATTCACTAAATTTACCTCTCAAAATAGACTATATCTTAGAAAATATATAATGGGTGTCATCTATCAAATATCATCTTCTTATAGCTATTTCACTTCAACCAGTACAATCAGCGTCAATGTTTTTTTTTTTTTGAGTTGTGATGTCATATGCAAATGGTGGAATTAGTTTAAATCAAGGTTAAATTGCATTAATCTCCACTGATTGGTCCAATGCAATGAATAATACTCAAACAATTGACATACCATATAATTAATCAAATCAAGGCAGCTAAGCCTAAAACATTGGATGCCATACAAATCCATGAGAAACTATGTTTAAGACCCACATTTTTGCATAAAGTTGGATCACAAAGCAACGGTAGTGTGTGGAGGGAGGGCGGGAAGCGGCTTTTAAAACTACACAAACTTATCACAGGTTATATTGAACCAGAACAACTGTTATAACATTCTATTAAGACTAAACTTTATTGAAAAAGATTTTAAAGATTTATGTTTAACAAGACAAGAAAAAAGCAATAGCAAATTTAACTATTGACTAGGTTATGCATAGCGAGTAACTGTTTCTAGTAATAAGGGAAGAGCCTCACCCTCTTGACATTTTTTTCGTTTTTGACTTTTAAACTTTTTTATATGGTAATTTTGATATATTGGTACAAAGCACAAACGTACTAAAATTTCTCAGTGCACAGGACTAATGGAAGAGCATCTCCCCTAGTCGTTTGTTCCCTTTAGCTCAGAAACACCCCCTCCCTGTACCAGAATCACACAAAAACACAGACAACAGAACAACAAATAAATAAATAAATAAATAAATAATCAAGATAAATAAATAATGTAATCAATAAAACAATCAATCAATCAATAAATAAATACATATTTCCAAGAAGCTATTTTTTTAAGGTTTCTTTTGCCGCGGCGGTAAACAAAAAAAAAAAATGAGTCCAATTTTTCTTTTTCTTTTTTTCCACAAGCGACATGACAACATATTAAACAGGATTCCTCACGAGTTTTCTAAGTAACTGAACCATCACTTCATAAAGTTTTCATATGAAAAAAGACAAGCTCAAACAAAAAACAGTGACAACTCAGATAGATATAGATATTGTAAAACAAATGTAGACTATATATCATCTATTTGTACACAACAAAGAAAGACACATTTGTAATAGATCCTTTTGAGGAAACAAATACTAGACTAACAAAACTAGCTAATTATCATTTAATTTTGACAAACGCTGTACACTCAGCAAGTAACCTATATGTCAGCAAGCCAAAGAAAACTTGTTAAGTGATTCTTACAAGGCCCAGAGTTGCTCATCTGGCTTCAGTGTTGTGAACCAGACAGGGCCAGCAATTGAAGTAAACAAACGAAAACAGCAGCTCAATTTAATGCCAACATTGAAGTTTCTTTTTTGTTCTCTAAATGGCACACAGAACAACAAACTTGGATATTTAAGATATGTGACCCATGTAATATAGCACCTACAGTTGATCGCTAAAGGAATTACAGCTTGAATGCAATATCACCAACTCAGAGCGAAAGGAACCATAAGAATGTACTGTATGTTTTCTAAATGGACAAGTGCGTGCATGTATTACTGATATCCCAAAGACTGAAGATGGAAAGAAAATGAGTGGACAATGTGTGGCCTTACTTTGGGCTCTTGACTGTGAGGATGCCTCAGGCCTGGGAAGACCCTATCCCTCGCCTACAGGGGATCGCTGTTGAACAATTACGTGCTATGAAAAATTACCTGCCTGAATTTGCAATCCTTGATAAAACCATCCGTCTACAAAACCATTGCCAATCTGGTTCTCCCCGAAAAACAAACAACCTTTGATCCTAAAAAGTACCACGGCAGAACGAACAAGACAAGGTGGCACCTGACCCCTCCCCCAAACCCTAATTAGCCAGTCAAAATATTTTTCTCTTTTTTTCAAATCCAGATTCTTGTAAAAATTCTTCAATAATTATTATTTTAATCATTATTTATAAAAATAGATCTTCTTTCTCTTTATTTTTTAAATTTTTTTTTCTAAACACATTTTCAAGCAAAGAGATCTTCTCTTTGGCAACAGTGTGTGTGTGTGTTGTTTTGTCAACAGGAGTGCAAACCCATCCCTTCCCTCTCCCGATCCCTCGTGAGGAAAGACGTGTTCTGTTTGCAGTACAAAACAAAACAATGTTAGAAATTTCTTTTCCCTTAGAGAAAAGGGATGGTGTCATCCCTGTTAATTTACTTGGGGGATTTAATAATATACACCAAAACAAATGAATGAATGATCACCGATTTGTTAAAAAGAGCCCCCTCCCATTCTCTTCCCAGGGAGGTGTTATACTAACGACAGTGGATCCGGATTTAAAAGAGAACAAAAGGAAAACCTGAATCAAGAGAGTACAATCAGAAGAAAGGCATTCTCTTTGTTGAAATAAGGGCGGTCTGGTTTTGCTACTGTTTACAGAGAGGAGAAAACAAAGGAACAACCACTAGAACTGAAAGGATATACAACAGAATGCCTGTACCATTTTACAGGTCTTCCAAATCATTAATATTTTCCATTTTCAATTTCGTAATACTTAGGCAACATTGGCTTATAGGTCCAAAGTTATATTATAAGCCATATCCAGTCCTGTTTACTTGGTGGATTGGTTGTGTTCCTGTCTTGCTGTGTGGGCTGAGGTGGGTGTTAGTAGTGGTGTGTTTGAAGGGGCTACACGACAGTGGGGAGGGTGTTCAGGACTTGTGGGTCTTGTTGGTCTTGAAGGAGACCTGCAGCACGCGGTCGCCAAGCCGGTACCCGTTCAGACTTGCGATAGCCATAGCCGCCTCGTCGTAGTTCGTCATGGTGACGAAGCCGAACCCTTTGCACTTGTTGGTGTTGAAGTCTCGGATCACCTTGACATTGTTGACGGCACCGAACGGCCCAAAGAGCTGCCAAAGCACACTTTCGTCTGAGTCTGGAGACAGGTTATAGACGAAGATGCACCAGCCAGTGCCGGTGTGCCCGGGAATGTTCATCCCTACTAGACTGGTCATGCTATCTATGGTGATGGGAGAGAACCTGAAAGAGAGAGAGAGAGAGAGAGAGAGAGAGAGAATAGGAGTGAGAGCTTTGCATTAGAAAAATCATTGTTTTTGTTTTTGCATTGTGGAAGCAAGCAAGATTGGGAAGAGCTGGCTGAGTGACCTTGACATTTTGCACCAGGTTTAATACACAAGGCTGCGCATCACTGGCGCATTAGATCACCACATTAACTCTACAAGCTGCCCCTCTGTTATGCATCTTTGAATCTATTGCTCCTGATTTAAGACAATTTAGAAATTCAATATCCGTTTCATACTGAAAGGAAGGCGCTTTTGCATGTAGTCTGAAAAGTCTGTGGGAGGGCTGTATAAAAAATACCATTCATACAGTTATAAGCTCCTTTCTTTCACTGCCTTCCTGAGTGGCGCTTTTGGAGAGCCCAAATTGCAGGAACTCATCACATTAATACCTCCCAAATTCATTGGAGATTTGGAATGCAACTGAGTAAATCTGTTCTCATTCCTCTTGTAATCTTTCCTTTTCTGCCCCTTTTCTTTCTCTTGATACAGAGATTTGAATGCTCAGTTGACTTCACTTAATTGCCTTTCCGCTTAAAAGAAATTTCCACTTTAAATAAAAGGTAAATTGGATAAAAGGTTCATTTCGTATGCCACCTCTCCAGGAATGACTATAGGCATTATTGGGGGTGTTTTAATTGAGATTTCCGCTTTGCGGATCAGATGGCTCTGCTGAAACCTTTGTGGATAGCGAGTGGAAGGTTACGTGTGCATGTGCGCATGTCGGGGGTGGGAGATCGAAAGCAATAGTCAGCGGGTGGAAAATGCAAGCAATGCTTTCTAGGTGCCTGGTGTTGGGAACAGAGTGTATTCCACCCACACCCACGGCAGCTCCGCAATGTATGACTGTGATCGATAACGTTGTGCAGACTGCAGGGCCAGCCAATTCCCTGCTTCTTGTTTTGCCAAGAATTACTCAGATATTTCATCTGTGCTTTAGTCGCTGTGCCCCAGCAAAGTCGATATGCCTGCTTCTTCTCTCTTTTGTGTCGCGCTGGCCATGTTTCATTATGCAAACAAGGCATATAATAGCGCTTCAGCTTGCTTAAGTTCCCTGACAAGCAACCATCTCATAACTTCAATTCTGGCGTGTTTCTGTGTAAATAATGAATCCAGCGCCATTACTCATCTCAGAGAAGAAAAGGTGGGGAGGACAAAAAAAACAGGCTGTATGGTAATTTGGATGCCAGTCATCTTCAGAACAAGCGTGTGAGGGCCAGCCCGGCTTAACATGAGTGTGGAGGAGGCTCCTTTCTGCTCCAGCATGGCCGAGCACGCGCTGTTCTATCTACCACATCGACCTGTTGGCTGAGGAGTTGCATAGCAACGAGCGACTGACCCTCCCGTCCTGTCCACCTTCACCTGCTGCTACTTAATTCCATAAGCTTGGAATTTTTTGTTGATTACCTCCTGCCATGCACTCCATTCAAAGCAAAGTATCTCCTTCAGCCCTGCAGTCCCTCAAGAAGAAAACGGGATCGTGTGATTTCTGCACAGCTGTCTCCACCACTTTGACAGCTAATCACATTCAGAGTAAATAATCTGTACGCTTTGTCTCTCTGTTTTGAAAGCTGGGCTGTCACTTCAAATACTCTCTGCCTTCTTGCATATATCATTTTATTGTATGGGTTTCTTTGATTCACCTTGGAGCTTTTGTAATTATTGCATTTTTTCCCTTCCCTCCACAAGTGTGTGAATATGCTGAACAAATTAGCTACAAAGGCATTAAGGGTAGAAACAAGTGAACCTCTCGCTGCTGTAATTTGTGTTCTGTATTTTAAAAAGGCAGCCATTGCTGATTTTATAAAGTAAGCGAGAGTACTTTATGGTGAGCAAATCTTGGTCTTTTATCCGTGATGTTTAACAAAGACTTTTGCTACTAACACACACACACACACACACACACACACACACACACACACACACACACAAAAAAAAAAACAATTTTACATTGCAGTCACTTTACGGGCAATATCCTCCATCACAACACATTAATTTTGTTGAGGAAATGCCGAAATATTTAATAAATCATAAGCACAAAAGGAGCAAAACTGTACATGAGCAAAACCCAGGTGATCAGAGGTTGTGCTAGCTGCAGTGAAACACTTGTTTCCTGCAGGGATCCAGGAGAACTCTCACCCCCCCCTCCGCCTCACTCTCACCCTCTCCATCCAAAAATAGGACAGAACGTTAAAGGTGCCGGGGTAAGTGTTTGTATCAAAATGGCAGGAAACGTTTAATGAGACTCACTGACCAACATTGCTCCCTTTAGCATTTTTTGTCATTTGTTTTACTTCCAAAGCAGCTTTATAGCTTGCAGAAAACTTTACAGATGCCAGAACTGTAAAACTGCTGGAAAAATAAGAGGAACCAGCAAAGAGATTTAGTTACACCTTTAAGCCATCTGATAGATTTAGAGCTGTCTATCTTACTGAAACGGGGCTTACAGGAGTTTGCAGTAGTGGTAATTTGCATTGCTGTGACTATAAAAACTACTAAGCTCAGCGGAGTTTGGGCTTGAGACCCTGAATCCTGTAGCAACCACAGCTCAATACAAGTTACACATAGTAAAACACAGAAAATACCAAAAACTCAAAATTCTGCAGTCATCAGAACCAAACAATGCATACTCTTCACTAAAATTATGAAAGGTAATTTGGATATTTGTAAACACTAGAGTGGTTGGTGGTTTGAAATCAAGCAGAATCAAGTTAAAATCAAACTTAAGAGACAGGGAAAAAACCTTGAACTGAATCAGATGCAAGTGACTTTAGAAAATGAAGAATCAAATGAAAAAGAAATCATTTTTTTCAACATGGACATCTGGCATTCGGTGAAGTTTAATTACCTCTTAACGCCATAGGCCATATTAAGCAAATTGTCCAGCCTGTGAAGAGAAGGAGGGTTCTGATGTTAATGCAAGGCAGATGGTCTACTCACCCAGTGGAACTAATGCTAAAGCCCTGACTCGCTGAAGAAGATGCCCATCCAGCAATGGCCCATTACACTGTTCAGCCCCATCAGGTATGTTGTAGAGACAACCACTATGCTAGCCAAGAATCAGGCACTAACTCTAAGGTGGAAGGCCCACCTGAAGCCTGAAATTCTCAGAGATACAGCTAATATAGCCTAAGGGTCCGGTGTTATGACCCGAGCATTAATAACTGTCTTTAGACATGGGCATGTCTTGCTTTAACGTATCATTGCTCGGTATGATCAAAATTTCGTTTACCTATGAGATTCTGCTAATGATAAAACAACCAAAGTCTAATCATATCTCACTTTTATTGATCTAAGCTGAACTCTAAAGTTGATATATGAAATTTATCACATTTTTTGTTGCTGAAATCCACCAATGTAACGGCAATTGAGTGACCAGTGTATTATTGGCTATGCTGAGGTCTGTCATTGTAATGGTTTCGCATTTGTGACAGATGACTGAAAATGGATTTGAAGCACTAGGACACAAAGGAAATTTATTAACATCAAATTAACTATCAAAGAATAAATTCACGACATGTCCAGGCTCATGTAGAGATGATATAATGGCCGTATGAATGACATTGTCTCCAGAGGTTTACACCTTTTAGTGCAAGGGGAAAGTTCAGTAATTTAATATGACATTTGAATGAAGTTTGAGGCAGGACATAATAGGATATTAAATCAAGGTGGTCTCGTTTCTCTCTCTCTCTCTCTCTCTCTCTCTCTCTCTCTCTCTCTCTCTCATCTGTTCATTAGCCCTGGTGACCTGCTGGGCTCATGCATTAGACTCTCATCCTGATCAGTCACTCTCATTTTGGGTGCCTGTCTGTTTGGCCACTTTTCGACCTCTATCCCTCATGAGTCCTGCCCCTGTCTTATGTCTCTATTAAGCCTCTTCAAGATGGCCAACAGGACTAATTAATACTTTCCTACAATTCAAACTTTTCATTACGTATACACTCGCACATGCGGTGTAACCATATAAATCTCTTTAGTGTCATCAGTGTAAACGTGCCTCTGTTCTCAAATGACCTACATGCACACAATTTCAAAATCAGCACCTTAAGGCTGATGTGCCACAATCAGTGAAAATGTGTTATATTTGTAACAGTATCCTATTTTATCAGTTTTGCCTGGATTGATAGATTTCCCCATAAATCAAACAATTAATCTACTTTACTGTGTCTTCACTGATTACTTTTATGTTTACTATCCCACATTTTTTTTCCATGTTTGCTTTTTTCTGTTAACATGGATCTGATATCTGGATAATGACCACAATGAGATATGTACAGCAGGTGCAGCCAAGTGTTGCATTTAAATAAAAGTATATCCCATTGTGATTCTGCTCAGATAACTGCCTGTCAGTTATGTATCTGATCAGGTCTGAGTTTAAAAAGATTAGACTTTTTTGTTGACACTGGAAAAAACACTTCACCTCAACACGTCACCTCAACTATGTGTAAATAGCCACATCGCTCTTCCTGCTATCACAAGTTCGCAAAAACAGATAAATGATTATCCTAGACGCAAGCCTTCCGAGTGGTCTACCAATAAGAGACCAGCGAATCAGTTTCAAACGTCAAGTTGGCTTGAAAAAGTCAAGTTTATGGAAAGCTGTTTTACAGTTTTAGAAGTCTTGCTAACTAGTCAGCGCATGAGGAGTGAACTTTGCATAGGTGAAATGATAAAAAGTAACGCATGGTCATTTGGGATAATGTAAGGAAGTCACTGAGAAGAAAGGGTGAAGCTAAAATGGCACAAAAAAAAGGTTCTTTTCGAGTGTGGTTCAAATATCAAAGATTACATAGTCATAAATAGCGTAACAAATGTGATGGCATTTACTTGAAATGGAAATGAGTGGGAGGAAGAGGGGATGACAGAATGACAAAAAGAGGAGAGGGGACTGGGCTGTACGGGCAGTTGGGTGATGATATCTTGAAAGTAGGCATGACATCTGTTGTAAATCGGAAGTTACATAAAGAGGGAGAAAGAGGGAGTCTTTTAATGAGTGCTAACTGACATGCTATGAAGCAGTA
>JAOPUC010000002.1:54223652-54235117 GCA_027564185.1 Cephalocassis borneensis
GGCGGTTGACTTGCTGACTCTGGGACGGCGGTTGACTTGCTGACTCTGGGACGGCGGTTGACTTGCTGACTCTGGGACGGCGGTTGACTTGCTGACTCTGGGATGGCGGTTGACTTGCTGACTTTGGGACGGCGGTTGTCATGAATGGTTTTGCACTTGGGTTTCCATCGGTGGGGGATTTAAAGCATCAACGAAGCTGACTTTATGTTAGGACTGTTAATGTTATAGTTATGTCTGTTGTTGCCCAAATGAGGATGAGTTCCCTTTTGAGTCTGGTTCATCTTGGTTTCTTCCTTATGTCATCCAAGGGAGTTTTTCCTTGCCACCGTCGCCACAGGCGTGCTCACTGGGGATAGATTAGGGATAAAATTAGCTCATATTTTAAGTCGTTCAAGTTCTGTAAAGCTGCTTTGCGACAATGTTTATTGTTAAAAGCGCTATACAAATAAACTTGGCTTGACTTGACTTGTGTAGGTGTCGCTCAGTTCTCCTCGTGAAAGCACAAGCAGTCATTTGGCGCTCCAGTTGTGTTGTGGGTAAACAGGTGGTTCAGACAACAAAGTGACTGCTTTATCCTCGGTCTGAGGCAGCTGTTTCATCTTAATGTCTCGCCTAGCTTCATCCCTTTCGAACAAATGAAAGCTTTCTGGGTTTTCGTTCTTTTTTTTTTTTTTTTCCTTAATTTAATCACCCGTGCTGAAAAATCTAGCTTGGTTTGACCAACGAAGTGCTGCCAAAGCATAAACTGAGTTGGTCAAAATGGTAGATCGTTTTTGGCAGTTATTTTCCAGCTTGCTTATTACGCCACAAAATCTGTCAAGTTGCCTTGTTATTTTTCATATTTTTATCCTGGTCAGGGTCACGTGGGGGGGGTCTGGAGCCTATCCCGGGGACACTGTGGGACACCAGTCCATTGCACATGCACATATGCACGCACGCGCACACACGTGCTCACACACTCATTGATGCCAATTTTAGCATAACCAGTTGACTCTCATGTTTTTGGACAGTCAGTGGAAATTCGAGAACCCACAGGAAACCCATGCAAACTTGGGGAAGAAAAACATGCCACTCAAACTTGAGCTCAGGATCAAACTCAGGACCGTGTAGCTGTGAGACGGCAATGCTGGTCACCGTGTCACCATACTGCCCTGTTTTGCTCTTTCCTTAAAAATAACTTGTGATTTTTAGCTGTACTTCAGAAGCTCTTTTCTTTCTATCAGCACTTACCGGATGGAAAAAAATGGTCGACCAGCTTGTGTGTTTTTGTCAGAGGGAACCCATTATTAATGTGGTGTCAGGATGGAGGACTAGTCCTCCTTCTTCTGAAATGTGTGATGTGATGTAAATCTGCCTCAGGTCATTGAGCATAATGTACTCATGATACATGGTTGAACACCACCACGAGTACCACAGATGCGAACGCTGCCAGGTGTTTTCCTTCTGGGCCGTCACATACCGATGGCACGTTTTTACAAAAAAAGATAAAGTTGAGCTTCTAGTTAATGTTGGTAGTGGGCTGTATTTAAGTCAGCTTGACAACGCATTAGTGGACAAAACAGATCTTTTGTGTGTTTTGATTCATGCTCTCGGAAACAATACGTGTCTACCAAAACAGAACTACAAAATGGCATCATCTATTTTAAACTCGGGGTAATGGATAACAGATGATGTTTGTCATGCAGGTTTTTTGTATGAGGCATCGTGATGCTATACTAGAGCTCATGTTGTACCTATAGGTTGTATTTTAACATTCCAGAGCTAAGGAACTTTGGGAAAACTTAATTTTTAACATGTTCCACCAAGGAACATAAATTCCATCTTATTGAAATGTGCCAAGCTTCGTTGTAATTACATTACAGTTTGGTATCCTCAAACCCCCTCACACAGCCTGGAAGAAGCACGTGGTCTTATATTGGCACTTCAGAAAAGACCTTTTAAAAGTTTTTAAGTAAACCTATGGAATGAATTATACAGAGTCGTTTGGTTTGTTTGCACCAGAATGACATTGTTTGTGACAAACCCTTGACCCGACAACCACAATACTGTGGCCAGAATATGCAGGAGCTGTAAAACTCAGCCTGCAGAATAAGATTACATCCAGGATTGGATTAAACATCTTTCCCAAAAAAAGAGGCTGGAATGCACCACGATGACAAACCATCATTATGGACTTTTCTGCTGATCCTTGTTTCCTGCATGTCAGGAAGCACAGAGGAAATCTTCCTGCAAAACTTGACATGCTTAAACGTGCACACAAGTGGGTCATTCAGTTGATATGGTGCGCTAATCCAGGGGGCAGGGTTTTGGCTCTGATCTTTCATGGATTCCAGCACATAATTATTTTAGGTCCAGTATAAAGGCACCATATGTGTCTGTGTCTAATGGAATGCAGCACATAAAATTATTACTATAATACTCCTAGATGCGCCATACTGAGGAATTCCATCACGTCTTCCTGCATGAGCGTTTTTCAGTCTCTTCAGCGCAATGTGCAACGTGTCCAATACGCTTTGGCTGTGGATGAGGCACTCGTGTTACGGCTGCCAGGTTCCATCCCAGCTCCAGCAAAGGCCTGAGAGACAGAATCCCTGAAAGTATTTCGAGTGGCGTTTACTTGCGTTCAGCTTGTTCCACAGATACCAGCTTACTAACATGCATGAAAGGCCACATATTTAATTTTTATTTCTTTGATTTGAAAATGCCTGAGTGTCCTCAAAGGCTGCTCTTGTGCTCTGGCAAAAGGCTGCCTATTATGTGAGCATGGACGTAAAAATACTTGAAATGCCTGTCCTTTTCGTGCAACGCTGAAAGGGCAGTGTTCTCAGGGAGTGAAATTGAATTACATTATTCTCGAGGGTGTTATGTGTGGTGGTGCTTGGGGACACCCGGTTAGAGAGGGAAAAGTGATGAGGGGGTGGGGGAAATAGCCTAGTTGCTGTGGGTGATGGGCCTCTGCAGATGACCTGCACAATGCCTCCAGTTCCTGCCGTTGTCTCTGTCCTTCTGTTTTTGATTATTTTTGGCCACACTGCTGACCTTGACAAAGACAGTTCTTTGTGAATAAAGGGAGGAAGCAGCATCCATGCAACAGCTTGCTGTAGCCTCTGTTGTTGGCATTCAGCCGAACTTGTTCAATAGTCTTGTGTTTAGTTTCTTGTATATCAATTTACTTTTGTTGTTGTTGTTTACTTTGTAGGAGGCAGTTTGATTGAATAATGCTGCAGAAACTGGAAATTGGAAACCTCAATGTGTTACTCTAAAGCAGTAACCGTGAACCCTGTTAACCTGTCCTGAGGGTGGGGACATTTCATCCTGAATAGATTCACCATTCTGCTGAGTACTTTATCCTGTCCAACAATGGCAGATAGACGCGTGGGCTTCCTGCAGTGATGTCTGTGCAGTGAGGACTGGCTTGCTCTGTGGCCTGCTCGCCATGCTGGCCCTGGGAGTAGACTATGGCAAACCAGGAGGAGGAAGAAGAACGGCGACTGCATGCCAGTTGCCTGCTTCAGGGAGAGCGTTGACAAGGGAGTCTGGCATCAACATCAAGCAGAAGATCTCGCAATGGGAGGGGCTCAGCCAGCAAGAGGGCGCACATGGAGGGAGGCCCAAGACCCAGGGCACCCCTGTCATACGCACTCGTTCTGGGGATGTGAAAAATGGCATTCTCTTGGACAATAAAACTGAAGGACTCCATAGAAAAGCTAACCTGTCTCAAGCCAAAAGCATGGGTTTGGATTTCAGGGAAAACCAGACTGGTCACAGACAGTTCACAGTGGGACAGAAATCCGAACCTGAGCACAACCGACCACTTTTAAACGACAGTGTAATCTCGACTCCTAGGACTAAGTCGTCACCAGGCGTGATCCAAGCACAGCATCCTGTAAACAAATGGGATGCTTCAAAGCAGATAAGTGATAATGATGTCATTGACCGTGTCATGGACGACGATATCGCATCTCTGCCCGAGGGTGACGAAGATCCTGATGACTCTCTGCCCCCTGGAAACTTCTACACCTCTCGGGGCTTTTGGAGGAGACTGGAGGGCGAGGATGCTCCCTGGAAGAGGGAGAAAGATGCCTCACCCGTCTCAAAGCATCTCAACTCAGGAGGTGCTCAACTGAACCTGCAGAATCCCATCATGCCACCACCTAAACCACAACGCACATTCCAGTACCAAGGAGGCAACATCCGACCTGCAGATTCAACCAAATGGGAGAAGGTAACTTTTCCTGTGACCCAATCAAAACAGCTTCGAAAGCATGATGTCATACGCCCACCCGATGTCCCGCCTCCACCATGTCCTGTGACCAGCAGCAATGGCATTTCCAGAAACAAAAAGAACAGGTGAGTGAATGAGGCCAAGTGAACTGGTGTAGTTTGTTTATTTAGCCTCAGGTGAAAATAAAACAAGTTTTTTTTGTACATATTAGCATATTTTCAAAAGTTTGCTGTGCATCATGTAAGGAATAAAACTAGATGGGGTGTGGTGTTCAAGGAAAATAATCAGTGAAGGGATGTGATGCAGCCTGGTGTGAAGTAGAGTTACTGTATCCCCCTGGACTTGATTAGTTTCTCATAATAGCACAAACCATAACGTATATAACTTATCACTTGTTATAGCAGCTATTACAACAGTCATTCTTTCACTGTCTCTTGAAGTTAATAAGACAAATATAAAATGGAGCTAGCTATCAAGAATCCAGAAAATGTAACGTCAGTTCTTAGACTTTCCTGTTGTAGAAAACTTGGTTACAGCTTCACCTCTGGCTGTTACAAAACACTGACACTGGAGACTCCTTCCATGATGAATGTTAAATAAATGTTTCCATACAAAAAACTTCCATGAGCTAGCTAGCCATCTTTTTGAGTTAATGTCCGAGAACGGATGTCATTTAAACACGTTCCTTTTTATTAAAGAGCATTTATAATACTGGTTTCAGATTTAAAAAAGTTTTTTTTTGATAACTCTTCCTTGCTGTGATTATTTTTTTTGTTGTTGGTCTGTCAGGCTCCATTTGGTCATTTGTAATTTAAAAGCAACCCTTGTGTTGCTCATCTCAAAAAGGATTCATGGAAGACTTGTTGTGAATTTACTGTAAAACGGGCATGTGAATTTAAAAAAACATGGTACAGATAAGCGTTGAGAATCGGTGAAATATACATTACGACACCATTTTTAACTCTGCTGATCTCTGTTCAAACACTAAAGCCTCTGGTTTCCATGTTCCCACCCTGTTACATGTTTTGGGCTTTTGTTTGTTTGGTATCTCCAAGTGGGGGTTCTCTGTCTCTATTCAGAATCTGATGTTACAAATTATATATGTCCTTCCTTATTATGCGTCTAAGGACAGCATGGCTTTTTATGATACTGGGACTCCAACCAAAACTCGCTGATGATGAAGTCTGTCTTGTTTGTGGTTTTGCAAAGAAACAGATGTCGGCTAATCAAATGTCTAGATGTTTGCTGTGTAAAAGGTTTTAGTGGCTACAAAATCAAATTTTCTGTGTGCATCAAGAGTTTGGGTATGTCCCCAGCTTGTTTCAAGGAAACAGCCTGCATGTCTTTTCTTTTTTAAATGATGCCATCAAAGTCAAAATTTTTAATATCACTTCAACACCGTATGAAAATCGTTACATTAACATGACATGTAAATTTGAGCTGGGAAGAGGCTGAAACCTGCATGTTCCGTTTCTGAGATCCTCTCTGTCAGTTTCACTTCTTCGCTTGTCCAGGCTTTGGAGCTGGAAGACGGGAGAGGGTGAGAATGTTAGCTGTCTTGGCTCCATTTCAACTGTGATGTCAGGTTTTCTCTACAAGAGTCTGAGCCTATTGTCTCCACTTGCCCTAGTTCTGCCTCAGCCAACAGTCCAGAGGTCACATGGGGCTTTTTTTTTAAATGTTAATTTTCACACGTTCTTGTGTTTTTAGAATTTTCTTAGTCATTTTTCACCTTTCTCTTGGTCATTTATATCGTCCGTTTCTGCCTTGGGTTTTTTTTTTTTTTTTTGGGACATGGGTGTGTTTTAGAATTCCAGCTGTTCCAGAACACATTCCCATTAATGACTGAAATGGGAGACGGAGGCGGAATGTCACCTGCTCCAATTATCACATTTCCTTTGACCTTAAATGACCTTGTTATAGTTTGTGTGGGCTTGCGCACACACACAAAGCAAACTTTGTATTATTGACTCAGATAATTGATTGATTGATTGATTGATTGATCACACTTTCAGCATACATGTACCCTTATGGGTTTGTTTGTTTATTTAAAAAGGGGGAGATCAAGAGTGCTTTTTCAATCATGATGTACCATATCCCTCAACAGGAAGTCATTTGAATTCGAGGACGTGGAGCGTTGGACAGCTCAGCAGGGGTCCAGAGAAACCGAGTCACGCCGCTCTGGGCTGTACCACACCCGGTCACAAGACAGCATCTATGAGGACATCATCTGTGAGTCTTGACTCAGACTCATGGACTCAGAATAAGAGGAAAACAAAACACATGCGTAACCGAAAAGCTATGATGATGAAGCACAGAGTGCAAATGGCAGGTTTTTGGACAAGAATGGGACCGAACAGCTGCAGCTAAGCAAATGTTAAACACAGTCTGCAGGCATGCTGGGAAATCTGGAATATGAGAGACAAGTTATCGCTTCAGGGAACATGGAATAGGCAACGAAAGCATGAAACATCATCAAATTTGACAGAGTGTTTAATCATAATGTGTGTTTAACAGATGGTTTCATTCATGCTAATAACAAGATCTGATTTTGCCAGTTACAGGATTATTTAAGCAGTCACTGAAACAGCATCTTTATCAAGATTTCAGGAAATCTGATAAAGCCATGATAATTTAAGTCTAATAATTATTAGGTATTTATTTAAATTGATCTGAACATGTGCACAAACAAACTGAAAAGGGGGGGCATTTTATTTATTTTTTTCCAGAACCAGAAAGTGCACTACATTGTGCAATTAGCAGCCTTAAAAACTTCCAAATAAATATTCAGCCAAGCAGAGAAGTGCCTTGAGAGTGGACTCATTGGTAGTAAATATCCTGGAATCAAAAATATACAATGGATTAAGTCCGGAATAACTGTCACCTCCCTGAAATTGACTGTTGCTAGGCTAAATAAACATCATCTCACAGAAAACTTCGCCATAACAATCCCACTGTACAAGCCTGAGATTTGCCTTGCAGTCAGAAGTAGTGTTCAATCTCCCCTAATTCTATTGTTAAAACGAATCTGATTATTAACTGACTTGTGTAAACCCGGATTTTTCGTTCTGCATAATTAGATTACATGAATAAATGTAAAACCATTGGCAAAACCCAGGAATCGCCAGTTAGTCAAATTATCGTATACTTATCAGATTGTCTTGTACATCTTAACCCTCACAGCTAAACTGTAAAGCTCGACATTAAAGCTTCTAGTTTGAATCTTGACACCTTTACTCTACAGCATGCTCAGTATAACACAAGTGTGTCTCATGATTGGAAACTCCATTACGCTCATTCTGTGTGTCTCAACTCTTTGTGTAGCGGAAGTGCTAAGGGAGAACCCATACGAAGACATCAAACCGTCTCCTATGTGTCTTCCTATCATGCGCTCCCGAAACTGGACCGTTACACAGAGACGGACGCTGTGTGCCCCGAAGGTGACTTCTCAACAACTGCTATTTTTATTTTAGGTTAATACTGACTAAAAACAATTTGGTCAGGTGTCCCAGGAAACCGTACCATGATTTATTTCTGATCTTGCCATGCTGATTTGAATCTTTTTCAGCATTATATTTTGCTATACAGTTTCCTGTTTTTTGACTTCCTCTGTGCATTTTCTCACACTGTAGCTGCCTCAGAAACCCCTCACACTACGAGCCAATACTGACCGATTGCACGAGGTCTACAAGCAGTCTATGGCATCACAGATTCAAACCTCAAACCCAAGTACAGCTAAGCCATCAGCAACAAAGCAGGCTACCGCCTACAGAACACAGCGCCAGCCTCCGGTAATCCAGCATGCAAAAACTTGATTCACCAGTTATTGTATAATGTTATATTCATGCTTGAATAGGTCAGAGTAATGCACTACTCGTGTTCAGTTGTTTGTGAAGGCAAAAACCTGATCAGATGAAAGTCCAGGGTAAAAAAAAAAAAAAACACATGACAATGGGAATGTCGGAGGAAATGATGCGAAGAGGCAGGAAATGCCCTTCATGGAGCATTTGTAAGACATAGAACATTATCATTCATCACATCTGCTTCTTACTACCAAATTTTGACTGACTAGCTATAAATGGACATGTGTTCCAGTTGGATAGAGTCAGTCTTGAACAGCTGGTGACAGCAGATAGATGCGTTCAGAGTGATTTCATGTTCTTAACAGTTTAAATAATGCACTTGAGGCATTTTAAGCACACACAAACACATGAAGCTAATGGAGGGAAGCTGCTTTCTTGATGCTAGAGAGGCGCGTGTAGAGGTAAGAGTCACCCTCAGCATATTGCGCATGTTAATCTCCTGAAACTACAGTCAAAATAGTGGCTGCAAGTGGCTGTTTAGTTCTCCTTAATGTTGATGTATGATCTGTATATTACCATTAATTACGCAGAATAATGCACACACTGAGGGTATTGTCATTATAACACACTTCACCAACTGCACTGTTATTCAGAGTAATAACTAGACAATTAGAGGTTAGAATTTCGATTAATGTATCAAATAGGTTCAGTACTGAAATCTGATTGGCTGATCTGTGTTGAAAGGCATCATAAGAGCCTTAATATGGTCTCACCTGTGACTGCACTGCTATTGGTGACGGTTGCTGGTTTATTATATCACGTAAAATTATATATATTAAAATGTATATACAAACTGCTAAAGTGTATTATTATATCCACATTCACTGGATATGAGCAGTTACGCGCTCTGATTGGCTACTCTACTACTAAGCTATCAGCTCATACCGTGAGTAGAGAAAAACAAAATGGCGGTGCATTTTGCTGTAACAACAGAGGACAAAATAAAAAAACTCCTCCAAAACAAAACCCCAGGAATACAAAAAAGCAACGAAATATGGAATGAATATTTGATGGTAAGAATGGTGTGGGTTTTTTTTTGTTTTTTTGTGTCCACCTCTCAAGAATTATTATAGCATTTTTCACAAATTGATGCTGTCATTTTGCCGGTTTTTTTTTTTTTTTTACGTGTCCACTAAGCGGAAATGATTTTGTCGGGCATTTTGTATAATAATAATTTCAATTTATATAGCACCTTTCTCAAAACCCAAGGTCACTTTGCAGTTATAGGGCAAAAATAAATTAAGTCCACCAAATAGAGGCTAGGATGTCATTCCAGTGGTGTAGCAGCCACAGTCCCACCAAAAGGCGCATGAAAACAAGTCCTATGCCGCCAGCACAGCTGCCGCGATGCCACCGGCAACATCACTCGGAACACCACGCCATGGATCCACAAAGCGAGCACAGAAGCACCGCCATGCAGAGCACCGGTACGTCCCAAACCGCCTACACAGCCTCTGCGATGCAACCAAGCAACATCACTCAAAACACCACGCCAAGCACTAAAGCACAGAGCGCTGGACAACCACGATGTTAAAATGAGCAACAAGCTCACTGCAGTCCATAGCAAGGAACACGGGCATCACTCATGCCGAACCAAGGCCTGGAGGGAACTGGCACCTAAAACTGGGTCCGGAGCTACACCACAACCGGCGGACAAAAACGCTCAAAAACAAACATCAATCGACACAAATGCACAAAAAATTAAAAAAAGAGAGAGAAAATAAAAAAGCTCCGGTGAGAAGCGGCAGCCAGAATGCGCACGACGTACTCTCAAGCGGAAAAGGTTTTATTTATCGAATTTGCAAAAAATAAAAATGCTCTGTTTCTCAAAATCCAGTGAATATGGATAGAATAAAACAGTTATTCCACTCAATCTTGTCGTACATGGCTTATAGCTAACTCGGTACTATGCGCCTCGTCGGTTATCAGCTCATGTATGACTTGATTTCGTGGAATAATTGTTAAATATCTTTCATAGCCTGAAGGATCTCAAGAATAACTTGATTCATTAGCTGAAAATATCTCAATAATGATGAGAAGGACACGTAGCTATGTGTAATGATGTAGAAACAGAGGTACTTTGCTTGTTTATTTGAGCTACGTGATTATGCTGTTAATGCGTAATTATCACAAAGTAGTCTCATATCTGAAAGGATGAAATTAGAGAGATCTAGACTTTAGTTTACAGGTATCTCCGACTGAAGACGTAATGCAAACGATTACCCTAACAACTGTCCTTCGACTTCAAATATAAATGATTTTTGGAGTAAACAGGTTTTCGATTACTTGCTCAGCACAACCAAAGTTCCACACTTGCTGTATGTGTGGCACTCGCTCATATATAGTACAGATGTAGTAAATAGAGAGTAGGTTCAGAAATGCTGGAGTTTTCATTAACAACTGGTTTATCTCATTAAATACTTCGGTAATCAGCTTTGCTAATTACTTTGATAACGGCTTAAATTGTCGTAGAGCGGCTTGTGGTTATAAACCATTGCTTTAAAGAATTAAAGTTTACACTGTAATGATGTATGAGTGTATTACACATTCATTCAGCATTATGGCTAAAAAGGGACTGCGTCTTATCAGCGGAAGAACAGAAGACCTTTTCATTCCCTCTGCTTCCTACTCAGCTGTCATATTGTCTGGTTGGGCGGCATGTTACCCTGGCTATAAAAACCTTGACTAACTTGTTTCCTATTGTGTTTGACTCATGGGAGAAAAAAAAAACACCCTAAATTACACAGTGCAGTTCATGTTCATATTGTCATGGATTTCTTCATAAGGGAAACAGCAGATTAAGTTCTAGCTAAATCTGTGACGTGTATGCTTATTGTGCAGTATGTGAGCAGGATCCAAGAGATCTTCCAGGCTAAGAGAGGGAAAAAGAGAGTGAAAAGCCAGACAAGTGCCAGCAGAGGTATGGACATGATCTTGGCAATTTCATATTGGTAATTATGGACGTGAACACGATTGTGAGTTTTGCAGCCCATTTAGAAAATGCATTACTGTTTTCCATCTGTTAACATTTACTTTCTTTGTCTTGTTCTTTCTTGATGTTCAGATGAATTGAGTGGAACGGAGAGCGATCCAGAAGAGAGCACTAAAGGTTTGTTACTTCTTCCAACTTTGTAGATTGTGCCTGCATTTCAATTCTTTTTCAAGCGTTATAATATTTAAGTGAGCATTAAGTTAGATTCAGTTGAATCAAGTGTAGAATAGAGAAGGTGTACAACTAAACTGAAGGGTTTTTCAGATACATTTCCACCAGAGGAATAAGCCAATTTCAGTTCACTGTAATACAACCCCGATTCCAAAAAAGTTGGGACAAAGTACAAATTGTAAATAAAAACGGAATGCAATAATTTACAAATCTC
>JAOPUC010000002.1:54410386-54421936 GCA_027564185.1 Cephalocassis borneensis
TAAGTTAAGCACAAAATGAACCCGTCTACAAAGCTGAGCCATGCTAATGCTAACGTTCTGTTGTGGCATCCCTGACTCCGCCGCGCACAGTCAGAAGACGCCACAGGTTGGAATGAACCCATCTCGGGTCAGAGAACTTTTTTTTTTTTTTTTTATATATCAAAATACGGTGGACTGTTCCTTTAAGCTTTCATATTCTGGTTTGATTATAATTGGTGCAAGAGTTTCTCTCAAGAAATAACTACTGAACTGACTATCTCTTTTTTTTAGGCAGTACTACAGCTCATGCAAGATGGGGAACATGGACTCTGCTTTATCCATTTGGTTCATCTTGCTTTGGCTTTTTGGTGACTCATGTAATCTCATAGGCTCCATTTTAGCTGACCAGCTTCCTCTTCAGGTAAGACACTGACATTTGTCAAGAAGCTTTGGATCAATCAGCACCCATGATTTTCACCTTTGGTTTGGGAAAACATTGTTGGATGTTAATGTTTGCATGTCGTCAATGCTTTTGTTTCTCTTTTGCTAGTGGTATGATTTGCTGACCTTCCTGAATCTCTTCCTCTTCTGTCCTACAGAAATACACTGCAGTGTACTATGTCCTGGCTGACATTTTAATGTTGAGCATGTATGGCTACTATAAAATGAAGAACAAGCGGTCCAACAGTGAGTCACTCATTTAATATTTAACGACCTCTTCAGACAGGTCTCCTGTTACTAATAACTAAACAGGCCTTTGTTAATGCAATTGGAGGGATTTTAAGGCAGCGATGTCTCATGATGGCAATCGGGCACAAGAAACAATGCGGCACAAAATGTAGATTAGTGTGTCAGAATTTGGGTTATGTCTGAAAAGACCAATTGGGGGTCATTTCCAGTCTGGTGACCAGTGGTAAGCATTTAATTCTTTAAATGAACACTTTTTGGATTATGTGGTGACCTGAGAACCACATGATGAGATTTTGATCTTTTCTAAACATGCTGGGTGCTCTGGTTTAGTCCCACACTCCAAAAATGTGTGAACTGTCTACTCTAAATTGCTCATAGGTGTGTGAATGGTGTCTATCTGTTCCCTGTGATGGATTGGCAACCCATCCATGGTGAACCCTGCTTCTCACACTCCAGGTCATCTGGGCTTGGCTCCAGCTTCCCTGTGACCTTTGATTAAGTGTTCTAGATGAATGAATGTGTTTTGAAACTATGGACTCCCCTGGGACATTGTGTACCTTGATAGTTTTAAAAACCTAGTTACTTGCTGATGGGAGACTAGTCTTAACTGTTTACTTCTGATTGGCACAGAAGCACTGCAGTACAGTGGCATATTGGGGGACACTTGTAATTTTTTTTTTTTTTAAAGGGGTGGGTGGGGGTGTTCATCAAGGAAGCACATCGCCTTGGCAAGGTTGGATCATGCCACAGCTGACCTGAGTTATAGAAAATGGCCTTTCCACCTTGATCGCACAACTTGAATAAGGACTAAGATTTTCAATTGCGTTTCCCAGCATGCGCTGCAGCCAGGAAGCATGTGACTGTGCTTCTATGATGCAATGGGAGATGACTGTATAAAGTAAACGGCTGTTTTTGGCTGTTGATCAATTGTGCAAGAGTATGGAGTGGATTCTTCTCATCTGTGTAAATCTGGTACTTTGAAACAGCTGAGCTGAGTTATAGGAAATGCAAATTTTCTTCCTTGATTGTGCAATATACAAGAATAAAGTGCTGATTCTCCATTTCCCAGAATGTATTCTGGGAAATTTGACAACTTCTGGGAGTTTTTTTTTTTCTTGGAAATTTGACCAAGTTCAGAATTTGCATGTAAACATTTGGACTTAATCATGGAAATTCTGAGGTTCTTTTGGATATTACTCAGACCATCCATTGCAGATATTTGTACGGTCAATCTGATTGCAAACCTAAGTGACTAGGCTTGTCTGCTTCAGTACAGTATGAAATGGTATTTAAACTTGCTCAATGCCTGACGTTCACTAGTTCAAAGTGTTTTATACGCACAGTGAGGACATGTCCTCTTGCGCAATGAAATTCTTAGTTTGCTGTCCACCATGAATGCTAATTCCAAATGAATAAATGGGTGGAAGAAATGCAAAGTAAAGGCAAAAAACCCCACCCAGCATGGTACAAAATAAAGGTAAATGTGTCCTCTGCGATCACGCTTGGCTAGCGAGTTTTTAGATATGTGCTCAGTAAACTGGCTCCTTACCCAAGAAGTTGATGCAGGAAAGCTACTTGTGCCCAATTTTTATAAAAGTCCACTTAATTTTGCTTTTTTTTTTAGATGTTGGTTCTAAACCCAACTTTGGCCAACCAAAATGTGATGGACTAACAAATTATCCATCTTAAGTGAAGACACATTTATTTAAAAAAAAAATGTGAAGTTGGATGTCTCTTGGAACATTCAGTGATTTTTACTTCAGTATTTCCACTGGCCAACTGAACACTTATTACTGTCCACAGTCTTGGTCATGTGTTCAAGAAATGGATCATTGATTGCTCTGTGTAACTGAACATGACCACTGCAGTCCTTGAGTCCGAAACCATGTCCATGCTGTAGGAATGTGAGTAAAACTTTTCTGTATGTATAGGTGACCGAGCAGTGCTGTATGCAGTTGGTGTGCTGTGTGCACTTGGTGTGTTTTCTTCTCGACTGCAGTCCCCAGTATACACGCGCACCTCCTTGGGCTTCAGGGGCCGAGCACTGCTGGCTGTGGATCAGCTGAATGCACATCAAATAAGGGTGAATGAAGGCAGATTTGTGAATTTAATGTCCTTTGGATTAAGTTTCTATTCAGTCCTGATGCAAGCTTGTTCATCTGATGAAGCAGTCCATATTGTACTGACTTGATTTTCTTCTTTAGCCTTTCAGCACAAAGAAGATAATTGGCTTCACAGTGGGTTCCGTCTCCTCCCTGCTTTATTTCTGCTCCAGACTGCCACAGATTATCACAAATGTAAGTAGATTTGGTAAAACTGATCCATGAAATAGTTGAGCTGATGGCTGAGGCACATGGCAGAGTTGGCTACAAGCCATGTACGACAAGATTGTGTGGAATAACTGTTCTATCCACATTCGCTAGATTTTGAGAAATGGAGCCCTTTTGCAAATTTGATGGATAACTTTGTACCAAACATCTGACATCAATTCCACTTGGAACATAAACTGGCAAAATGACAGTAGCAATTTGTGAAAAATGCTATAATTGTGGGGGGAAATGTTCTTTCTATCAAATGCTTTGATTCTGTATTGTTGCTTTGAGTAGTTTTTCCATCCTCAGTTGGTTCAGCAACTTGCTCTGCCAGTTTCTCTAGTCACAGTATGAGCTGATACCCTACTAGCTGGGCTCACACTGGCTGCTCGCACGTCCGCAAATTGCGAAGTCTTATTCCAATTTGCAAAAAATCCTCTGTATTCGTATTTTATGCGAAAGTCATTTAAAGTTTAATCAAAATCCATAAAACAATTGTGGTTTCTCAAGATAAGACCACACCTTTCGTGTCCATCTTCGATGTTTTGATTTATAACCAATGCCCCGAGTTTCAAAGCTTCTTATTGGTTGACCGCAAATTACGTCTTCCAATAGCATCGGGCCTTACATATAAAATGCTCGATTTCCGAGTTGCACTGATAATGTTGGCAATTCTCGCTCAATTAGTGAACAAAATTATAGTGGTTTGTTTAAAATAAATTATCCGACTTTACGTGTGAAACTTATCTAAAAAGTGACCATTTAGAATATTCTGTTCTCTTTCTCAGTTGGGATAAAAACACGATATAGTAACCATTTGAAAGATGCATTTTCTGCATATCAACCCTGACAGAACTTTGGAAGAACTCACAGATGAACCAGGATATATCGACCAAGTGTACCTTGTTTTCCGAGCATTTTGATGCACATGGTTCAAAGTTGACTGCAAGTGTTTTCATTTGAGAAATTAATGGTGAATATCATTATATTTGGGTTATGAGATTAACTTGTAAGAAACAACCATTAATTTTAACTCCCTGAGCTCCCTTCATCCTACCTATAAAGACACACGCATGCGTGCACACCCACACACCCAATCTTTCACACATGCGCACACAGTCCCAACCACACACCTCAATGAAAACATGCACAAGGCAATACCAGTGGTTGAGATGTTAAAATAGAATTTTGAAAAAAAATAATAAAAATATATTAGCAAGACCAGCCACTGATTGGTCAAGTCAGACACTGATGTACAGGCTACAATCTGTAGTCTGTACATCAGTGGTGGCACGGTGGTGTAGTGGTTAGCACAGTCTCCTCACAGCAAGAAGGTTCTGGGTTCGAACCCAGCAGCTGGTGAGAGCCTTTCTGTGTGGAGTTTGCATGTTCTCCGTGTCTGCGTGGGTTTCCTCCAGGTGCTCTGGTTTCCCCCACAATCCAAAGACGCTCTGGTTTGGCTGCCCACTGCTGTGTGCATGTGTTCACTGCTTCAGATGGGTTAAATGCAGAGGATGAATTTCACTGTAAAGTGACGAATAAAGGTTTCTTCTTCATAACTCATTTTTCAATGTCAGTGCAAGAAACATTTATTTATAAGTATAACGTCTTGCTAAGAAATTACTTTCCTGAAAAGAAAATAGTTCTTTTAGCATTTCTTGCTAAGCAAAATTGCAAGTTGCTAAAGAAAATGAGTCTTTAGCACTTTTCACTAAAACAATTTGGGTCCTAGAGTGAGCGGAGTAGTAGAGTAGCCAGTCAGAACATGTTATTGCTCATCCAGTGAATGTGGATAGAATAATTTGGTTTGACTTGCCAATCCTAGCCAGTTGAGGCCTAGGAAACAGTCACCTGGCTTCAGTGATCTGGTTTTCTCCATTTGTAGCAAATACTCAAACCAGTGCATTTGAGATGCTTTTCTGCTCATCACGGTTGTAAAAAGTGGTTACTTGAGTTGCTATCACCTTCCTGTCAGCTCAAACCAGTCTGTCCATTCTTCTGACCTTGCACTTGATCAACTTCTACCCACAGAGCTGTTGCACTGTTCTCAGAATCTGAAGTGTCTTGATCCCAGATGCTCAAATTCTGAACACTGCTGTGGTCCAAGTCATGGAGATCATGTTTTCCCCATTCTAATGTTCAAAGCAGGGCTGTAGTCAAGACCACCTTGGTCAAGTCCGACACCAGGACTAGTCAAGACAGTCCAAAAAGGTCCGAGTCAAGACCGAGTCCAGGATAGTTAAGTCGTATGCATTATAGCATCAAGATAATATTGGGTTATTTGTTAGGAAATGTGTCAACACCCATGGTTTTACCAAGTTTAACCCTTACCTTTGACACATTTATCTACAGAAAACAAATACATCTGGTGTTGGGTATCTAGAGCCTCTGATTTTTCCATTTCAAAAAACAGCAATTTCCATTTCAGAGGATGGTGAATTCCGTTTCAGATAATTTGATATTTAATTAGAAAAAAACTAAATTTAAACTGACATTTAGCCCACTTTGTTGTATGTTACAATAAAATTATATTTTATTTGAGGTTTATCTTTGATTTTGCTATAATTAATAACTCGTATGCTTTCGCAAATGGTTTTTTTTTTTTTTTTTGCACTGAACTAGGTTTAAGATTATTTCAAGTACATTAAGTTATTGTTTCAGGTATCTGGTGGTGGGGAGGCTTCTGCATAGCTTTCTTGTGGCGGTTTGAATGTTGGTAGCATCAGCCTCTTGTGCTCGAAATGTAGTTTATATTTAAAGAAGCCAAACTTGACAGCCAGAGACCTCTGCCCTCTCCTCAAAGAACCAGTGCAGGCACAGCGTGCCACAGGGCTACGCTTAGGTTTCGTTTTCCCATCGGTGGCTCCAGCCCGACTTTGGACGCCCGTAGCTCAGGCAGGGGAGGTCCCAGCCTCCCCAAGCTTAGAATGTGTAGATTCTGTTTCAGATGCATAATTCCGTGATTTCTGTCCGTTTTTCGTGATCGAGGATTTTCAGTCCCTCTAGGTGTCAATGATGGATGCTGCCTCTGCAGGTGTCTATTGAAATTCAGCGTTGTCCCATAGGTCTCTGAAATGGTCGTTTTGCAGAATTTGCAGTCTGCCTTGTGCTTCTTTAAGTCAGTACTGAGAAACTCCCTGGTGATTTATATACGCAAGTTTAATTATACTGGAATTGGTGGACATCTTCGCGTGTGTGAGTAACATTCAGAGCGCGAAGATACTTAACACGCGATCATGTAAACTACTGTGCGGTTAGTTATCAAGCTCCGCTCGACATAATAAAGGCGGACTCGGCCAAGACCAAAGTGAGACCAGAGACCGAGACAAGTCAAAGACCATCAAAAAAACAGTCTCGAGACCAGACTCAAGTACTACAGCCCTGGTTCAAAGTAACATTAACTGAAGTGCTTGACTTATCTGCATGTTATGCTTTGTGCTCCTGTCACATGATTGGCTGACTTTGATAGTTTATTAAACACAAGTACAGTCATACAGGTAAACTTAACAGGACAAAACTATGTAGGTCCTGTATTCAACAAGATCCTCTAGCTACATATTCAGTTTGCTGTTTTCACTGAATCAATGTTCTTAAAGTATGAATCACTATGTTCTGAACTCCTCTGCTGGCATCACTCACCTTGTACCCTTGTTTCCACACTAAAGTTTAGGAGAAAGTCAACAGAGGGTGTGTCGTTCTTTCTGTTCGCCCTAGTCATTCTGGGTAACCTCACATATGGAGCAAGTATCCTGGTGAAGAACCCAGAGCGTGGGGACAGTGAGCGCAGCTACATCATCCACCACCTGCCCTGGCTCATTGGCAGTCTGGGAACACTTAGTCTTGACCTTGTGGTATCCTTTTGATCACAAAAAGGGGGCTGGATTTTCATTTCTAGAATGGGTCATTGGCTTCCTGTTTCTTTTTGTGGTTGCTTGCATTTATGAAGGCAGTATATTTGAGGACAAACTTGCTTGTATATTCCTGCCCTTTGCAATCTCTTATGCTTTCATGTACATGTTATGGGCTGCGTTGCTCTCTGCCACACTTGTATGAATTTCACTGCTCTGTTTAAAGGCTGGCACCAAGAAAGAGCCCAAAATATGCAACTTGAAAACCTGTACATGAAAGTCTAACAGCATGGCAACTACTGAACATTACTACTAAAGAATTCACAAATGCAGCAGTTCCAGTTTTTCATGTTTTACAGATTGGTATAACTTTTGATTTAGTGTCAAAGCAACACTTTTGTGGGTGCACTGCAACCCTGGTATAATGAACTTTGAGGGGAGGAGAGGTGCCCAAGTACTTTGTAATGCTGAAATGGAATCACCTGTCGCATCACTCAGTCTTGTATAAAACAAGACTGGGTTTAATTATATTCATACTTCACCTTTACAAAGTAAAGGAAATGTCTTCCTTGCTGTCATTTGCTTGTCGGGTCTTTCCAACACCCATGTTTGTAGTTATGAAGTTTGAGCCCTTTTTTTTGGGGGGGGGCTTGCTTTGAGTTGAAATTGAATTTCAGGATGCGGTATTCATTGCCTTTTCACCACACGTTACAGTCCAGGATATGAAGTTTACCTTGTTTGAGTCATGTAATGGAGGTAGATGATGCATGTAATTGCAGGGAGAGTATTTTTTAAAAATGGGCAGGTGAAGAGTAAAAAAAAAAAAAGCAAGATAAAGGCACGGATGGAATGAGGTGATCAAAGGCATGGCAGTACATGGCACAAAGGCTTGTTGATGTGAGATCAGGTACAGCACACTTCGCAAAGTCTGTTTAGTCCTTACTAGTGTGTGCTGTGATTGCACTCTAAACTGGAACAGGCAGTCTGCATGCTTGGTGCCAATGTGCATGGACATGACAAGTAGGTTTTTCCTAACTGGTAATTGGGTCAACTTCAAGTTCAGACTTTTCACTAGAATTGTTTCTGATCAACATTCTGGGTGATCTCACCTTGAACAAAACTTGGATTTTCTTGTAAACAATTTCTCATGGAGGTTGGTCTTGCATGATATTTCAGTTTTGGTGGTTTTGATGGCAGGTTGGATGAGCCATGTCCTTGACATTCTGGGTTTTTTGTTTTTTCCCATGGTGTGAACCTGTATTGTTAACTGCAGACTTAATTTGTTTCTCTAAGAGTGCATGGCTCAGTGGTGCACACTCGGACTCCTCACTAAAGGTAAACTTGATTTTGTTTGTAGTTGGGGTTCATGATCGTGGGGCTGTAGTGGAACTGTACAGGAGGATCTGGTTTGGGTTAAAATGTTGACTGAAGCAAGCACATGGAACTGATGTGAGCCATCTTGGTTTCATCTTGTCCTTAAGGGCTTCATTAATAGGTTGTGGGTGAGATTTTATCATGACCTGATCACTTGTTCAATAATGCTTTTCCTTCACTCATCCTTAGATATTGGTGCAGTTTGTGATTTACAGGAAAACTTCATATGGAGCAGATGAGACCACAGCTCTTCTGAACGGCTGAGGCTTCATCCTCATGGTTTTGCTTGGACCTCGAGACGTTCAGAAGGCTCAACTCTCACTTCCCCCACATCTGAGCACAAAACTGTCAAACACGAAACCTTGTGGCATTTTATATTTTTGAATTTGCACAGTTCCTTTTTGGACAAGGTTTCAAACGGTGCAATATGCTCAAGAGAAGAGCCAAGTTTCACAAGGACACTGAAGTTGGAGCATGTCTTTGTGTAAGGACTTCTTTTGGAATATGGTCTGCATGTTTTTGCAATATTAAAATATTTATATTTGTACACTTGTTCTCATGGTTTTCTTGCTTCTCTTAAAAGCTGTACTGGGAATACCTTCGAGTAAAGGAGTATTCTGCATATGCATTTAAACACTTTGATGGAATATTAAGGGCATTTGTAGGCTTGGCTTTAAACAAAAGGACTAAGGTGGCAGCAGTAAGTATTCTGGGGGGGGGGGATTTCAAAGCTTGGTTGTATGTATTAGGGAGGGGTGACTTGGATATTATCTGGAATGGTCAATATAAATTTGCAAGGGGGGGGCGGGGTCAAGATTACCTAGTCTGTCTGCTCCCCCACCCCCCAAAAAAGTACAATTTGCATCCCATCATTGCTGAGAAGTGTGCTCCCATCACCCAAACAAGCATCCAGCCAGAGCAGGTCATGGTTTTTTTTTTTTTTTAAAATAACCATATTAACATGCCATTGTGCATTATGCCTGATATCAAGACTCTAGTCTCTGCAAGCCTACCACAGACTTAATACTTGTCATTTTTAGGGCATACCTAACAACCTGTGTGGGGGTTGGGACTCTTGCAGTAATGCTTTTATGGCTGAGGACTAAAGTTGACTTGCAACTTTAGGGCTGCAGTTGTCATGAACAGTTTTGCACTCAAGGTTCCATCAATGACGAGTTATGGCAATGAAACTGTCATGTTAAAACTGTTCATGTTAGTTATGCTGTCTGTTGCCCAAATGAGGATGGGTTTCCTTTTGAGTCTGGTTCCTCTCGAGGTTTCTTCATGTCGTCTGAGGGAGGTTTTTCCTTGCCACCGTCGCCACAGGCTTGCTCATTGGGGATAGATTAGGGACAAAATTAGCTCATGTTTTAAATCTTTCAAATTCTGTAAAGCTGCTTTGTGATAAGTTTTTATTGTTAAAAGCTCTATACAAATGACTTGACTTAATCACAACCCCATGTATGTCCTTTGGCTATATAAGAAACCTCAATCAATTAAGGGCATTATATTCATCATTTACAGTAGTCTGATGGAATGTTGAAATAATCTCAGTGGGAGGGGGAACTTCAAAAATCTGTCTCTGCAGAATCTTGGGCAGTGGCATTTGAGTACATGGCTCTTCAATTTGTGCAAGACAAACTATTAGTTTGAGCATCACACACATTGGATTAAGCTTAGATTATCCAAGTGACTTTTCTGATGTAGATTCACATTGTGATGGATGCAAGTCTAATCCAGCATCATAGAACCCAAATGCTTTGGTCTTGCCCAAAGCTGGACCACTGTTGACCTATTTTCAAGGCTGTCTGATTTCCTGGGACAGTTTCACCATGCCCTAAAACTGGGTTATTTTGTATGACCATCCATCCATTTTTCTTCTGCTTATCTGAAGTTGGGTCACAGTGGTAGCAGGGTATTCCAGGCATCCCTTTCCCCAGCAGCACTTTCCAGCTCCTCCTGGGGGATCCTAAGGTGCTCCCAGGCCAAATTAGATGCATGATCTCTCCAGCATGTTCTGGGTCTACCCTGAGGTCTCCTCCCGGTTGGACAGGCTTGGAAAACCTCCAAAGGTAGGTGCTCAGGAGGCATCCTAATCAGATACCTGAACCACCTCAGTTGACTGCTTTTGATCTCAAGGAGCAGCAGCTCTACTCCGAGATCCCTCCGGATGTCTGAGCTCCTCACCCTATCTCTAAGGGAGAGCCCAGCTGCCCTATAGAGAAGGCTCATTTCAGCCGCTTGTATCCATGATCTCATCCTTTCGGTCACTACCCAAAGCTCATGACCATAGGTGAGGGTTGGAACATAGATTGACTGACTGGTAAAACCTTTGCCTTCCAGCTCAGCTCCATATTCACCATGACGGACCGATACAATGCCTGCATCACTGTTGACGCCGCCCCAATCCAGCTCCATTTTACCATCACTTGTGAAGACCCTGAGATACTTTGGCATTACACCTGACTCAAATCATTTAACTAAGGCACAATCTGTTCATATTGCCTTTCTCACTCATCACTATATGACTTTATTAAAATGGAAGGACTGCAAACCCCTTTACACACTGGGTTAAAGACACCCTTTACTTAAACTTGTAAAGATTAAGGCAGTCTATGAAGGGATCAGCAAAGAATTGCACTAAAATATAGGGACCTTTCTTGGACTATATTAAGGCATGTATTACGCTACCTGCCTCTCAGTAGCACAAGGAGAGGTGATCCATCACCTTCTGTGGGTGGATGCCTCTCAATATGTGAAGCAGCAGTGATCTCCAGTGGATGCGGGAGTGCTATGCAGCTATGGTTTGCTCTGGAGGCCTGCTCAATCACCGACCCCCACTCCTGCATCCAGCCCGCAGTGGAAGCGCCACAGGCGGAACATGCGGAAGCAGAAGAGAGGCGAAACGCAGAGGTATCCGAGCTAGGCTAGCGGCTAGCCCTCACTGGCTGGCTATCCCTACCATCACTCTGGCCAACGTACGCTTGCTGGACAACAAGCTGGATTATGTCCGCCTGCTCTGCTTATCTTTTAAGCCTGTGAGTGCTGTGTCATTGTGTTTGTGGAAATGTGGCTTAATGACAGTGTCCCAGACTGTGCCATTCAGCTAGCCCGGCTAACATGCACTAGTCGAGGGGGGGAAGACTCGCAGTGGAGGACTCTGTGTTTACATCAGTGATGCCTGGCGCCGTGATGCTGTTGTGGTCTGCAAACACTGCTCACCTCTGGTGGAGTTTGATTATTAAGTGCTGGCCATTCGATCTGCCGAGGGAATTCACAGCCATATTGCTGGTAGCAATATACATCCCTCCCGGCTCCAATAACAACAGGAGTGAAGCACTGAATGA
>JAOPUC010000002.1:56991150-57005322 GCA_027564185.1 Cephalocassis borneensis
TCCCAACTTTTTTGAGATGTGTTGCTGTCATGAAATTTCAAATGAGCCAATATTTGGCATGAAATTTCAAAATGTCTTACTTTCGACATTTGATATGTTGTCTATGTTTTATTGTGAATACAATATCAGTTTTTGAGATTTGTACATTATTGCATTCCATTTTTATTTGCAATTTGTCCCAACTTTTTTGGAATCGGGGCTGTACACAATGGCCTGTTGTGGCATTGTGGGCCAACAGTGTTTCTTCAGCTACATTTAAAAATCTTGAACCTGGGCTAAAAATATTTAGCATTTTCATCTTAATAAAATAAAAGTCCAATCCAAGCTGAGTTTTGGCTGCGTTCTGGCCAGGTTCCTCTCCAACATTCCACAGCGATATGTAAGCCAGATGACGTGGTGAGGTGAGAGCCTTTACTTATTTGCCATTAGAGACATGCTGTGAAATCAATCATGGAGAGAAACAAGAGCTGAAAGAGAGAAGGCCACACATTTGTGATGTGAAATGTGCCAAATCATTTGGTGGGATTCAGTTTCATCACCAATGTGGCAGCTGTACAGACGGTTAGGTCTCCAGTACAGCAAGTGTTCGAGAACAACTAGCAGCTCATAACTTAGTGTTTAATAATTCTGTGGAAAGGCAGAGGGTTTTGGCTTCTGGATCCTTCAGTGAAAATGCTCATCTTATAAGGTCCTAAAATAGATCTTCTAATACAGCAGGGATTCCCAAACTAGGGCTCTCAACCAGATGTGGAGTCATTTGATTTACAAATAGTGTTATAAGGGAAACACAGTCTCCTCTGTTTTATTAATTTATTTCACCAATTATTATTGATATCACATGACTATGAAGACTACTGTTCTGAAATGCAACTTCTGTGCACCATTCTGCTTATCCTTTGTACCATCATTACACACTGCATTACCAGTAGCAATAAAAATCTACAAATTTCTCAAAATATGACCTCCACTAGGTTCTTCGACAACATGGAATGACTAGTGGAAATAACAGAAAAGAGACATGACAGGAAATAAAGAATCAAAAACATCCAAGCTTGGGGTTCTATGAATAATATACATTTGGCCAAAATGCTTCAGGAAGCATTGCCTTAAAACGTACCAACCAAATATTTTTAGGGCTCGAGTTAACCTTGCCCAAGCAAAAAACACCTCTGAAAACTAACTTTGCTTATCAGTGTGACAATCCAGTCCAGGGAACACTGTTAGGAAAGTAAATGTCAGAGAGCAAGCTCTCTAAAAGTACTGAGTAAATACATCAAGCATGATGGTTCTACGTGTTGTAGCAATATAACGTTACTAGCATGGAGACGAGGTACATTCTTAGAAAAACAAACAGTTAACCTTGTTTGTTTGGTTTCGTGAACAAGAACCAGAAAGAGCTCTTTAGTTTGTTCCTGGTGGGGAACATTTAATGGTTGGATTTAGAAACCTACAGCAGGAAGTTTTCTAATGAGCTTTATGAATCCAAAGAATCTTTGAACGATCATGGTTAGGACTTTATGAAAATTCTTCACCAATAAGGTTGAGTTGAGAAGGAAGAGTTGAGCAAGCCAATCCTGTGTTGACTCTCAGTTACTTCGTGGTGGTCTGGGGAAAACCCAACACAATCAGATACCACTGTGGATGAATAAGCCAAATAAGATGGTTAAATTTATTTTATTTTTTTTAAATCAGAATGATGGCTCATGGATAGATCATACTGGGTAAGGAGTCAGATTGGGGTGGTAAAAACAGTCGATCTGCATTAAGAAGTGTCTAATACCTTGATTTCCTCACACCGTGCAGGTCACTCTTCAATCAAGTTGGATAGGTGTGTCATGAAACGGACAAGCTAAAATCAAATCAATTCAGTTTATGCATTCACACTAGATTGGTTATGAAGAGCAATGCTTAGGGTAGAGTAGCCATTGTGTTTTGCCCATTCAGGATTCCTCCAGATGAGGCATTCCCTGCACTTTAGCTAAGCTAAGCTGCCCCCGACATTTCACAAATCAATCATTTCTATCAGGCTCAAGTGAAAGCTGTATTGGTAAAAGTATTAGCCAGAGTGCTGACTTTCAATAGTCTCTGTTGTAGAATCATACAGTATTTCGATGATCCGTGATCACAGATTAAATCCATGCAGCTAATCTACAGTAAATCAAATCTCTTCTGTATCACCTTTATCATTATTTTTCTCCTTACACCTTAACCAGCATGGCTTTCACAATACAGCTGCCATGGAGTGCTCAACACACTGCCCCTTTCATATTTTAAGCAAAGGCCTGTCTATACTCCATACCATCTCAGATTCAAATCAGATGAGCTTGAGACACTTTGCTGCATCACTACAGATGGTGAAAATAAGCTTCTAGAAACAGTGTTATGCTCAGTGAACAAGATAGGTTGTGTTTTAGTGTCAAACAGATCAAGAAATATACACAATGGTGCGTTCATTGTTGAAAGCTGACTCATGTTTGGACAGTAGCCTTTTACTGAAACACCCTTCATTATTAAAAACTGACTCATGTTTGAACAATCATTCAGAGAAAAGGAATGCCAGAGTGACAGGGAAAACAGCGTATACTTACTGAGGTCTTTATGGCATCTTGCATGGAGCAAAGGCCTCGGGGCAATATAGTTCCAGTGAACGAAATTGTATCCTCTATATATTGTCAATTGTCTATATTATTCTATATAGAATATGTATACCATTTTGTCATACTCTATAATACATTCCATTTTAACATTCCCTTCTTTTTCCTTAATATATTCTATTGTCATAACTGACTATTCGATATAGAATATGTATAGTATTGTCGTATTCTGTATCTTCATAATGCTTTCTATCCGATTCTATACAGTGATAATTCTATGATATTGCCATCCAATTATGTACAGAATATGTATTCTGTCATTCCCTTCTTTTCTCCTGAACTGTATTCTCATAACTGACCATTCTCGTCTGTATAGAATGTCTAGTATTTTGATGTATTCCATATGGCCACAGTGCTTTCTATTCTTTACAGGTGATAATTTATTTTCATTTGATTTAATACATATGTATTTTGTTGTATTCTATTTTATACCTTTATAATGCTTTTTATTCTGTTCTATTCCATTCTGTCATATTCCACTCTTTTTCCTATAATGTATTCTGTTAGGGCATAACTATTCTATATGTATCTATGTGTAGTATTTTGTCATATTCTATTCTGTATCTTCATAACATTTTCTATTGTCATATTCCTTTCTTTTTATTTATTCTGTTGTATTGTCATGACTATTATTCTACAAACTACATAGAATATGTACAGTATTATGTCATTCTTTTCTACATCTTCAAAATGCTTTCTATCCCATTCTGTCATATTTCCACCTTTTCTCTTATGTATTATATTGTTCTAATTGTCCATCCTATACCATTTTGTCATGTTGTTCAGTGACCATACATTCTATTCTCCATGCTCTATCTTAATATGTTCTATTCTCTCCCAATTTATCCTGTTCCATCCTACATTCCTGTCCAAAATGCATTATACTGTCATTTCTAGTCCTGGGTAGGACTTTAAACTGCAACTGGTGGGGAGTCTCAGGTCCAGGAGGACTTGTATTAGGGAAAGTAGGAGTTACCCTTTAATCACTATTGCTCCCAGGTCCTCTCTGACCCAGAGTGGTAGCACCTGCCTGGATTCCAGCTATGGGTTAAATAGTACATCACCAATAAGGCACTGGCAACAGGGTGCTTTTCGGAACAACATGGCAGAAGAACCCAACAGGGTCAATGGCACACCCAGATCGCATGTGGAAGAGTCACTCAAATTGCCAATGGCATCACTCGGCAAGTCAGTGGTCATTGCAGGGCAACTTCCATACCTGTCAGGTCTGTAGCACTTTTGTGCACCACTTAGCATCAGATCTGGAGGTCCAGAGAGACAACACGATTGGAGCACAACATCTTTGGCTTACCTTATTGTGATTCATTACAAGAATAAAATAGGAAAGCCCTGTGGCAATGAAGTAAATGCGGTGGGAGCAGGTCTGAGAGGCTGGAAGTTGCTAGCAAGAACACAGGCAGCTCGCATTTGATGGTCGCAGCCTAGCTGAAGCTCTGGGTAACAGCGGGCTGAGGCAGCATTGCAGGTGTCCAGGCAGCCCTATTTAGGGAGAGCACTACCCATCCTGGAAAGGGAAGTCCCTAGAAAAGGTGGGGTAAAGAAAGCTTGCCCAGTCCTTACCTGGCTGGCTCACCACAGCCAGCGGGTCTCCATAAGAGTGGCAGAAAGATGAAGTATATGAAATTGATAGTTGGGACTTGAAATGTCTTCAATATGTTGGACAATAAGAGACCTGAGCATAGAACAGCTCTGACTGCAAAGGAACTAGATAGCTACAACATTGATGCACTCCAAGAGATAAAGCTTGAAGGCCAAGGACAAGTGCAAGAGTGCAAATGCACCTTCTGGAGTGGAAGTATGGACAGAAAGAAAAAACAAAAAATCCAGGAATCGCTTTTGCCATTTCAAACAAGACAGCTGGCAAACTGCCATCACTACCAGTAGGAATATCTGAGCGAATCATATTTACAAGTACCCACAGAGAATGATCACTTTCTAAACCTGATCAACATATATGCACCTACCATGGCCTATCCTAATGAAGAAAAAGAAGCCTTCTTTCATGAATTAGCTGATGTGGTAGACAGGGTACCTCAAGTAGAGAAGCTTCTGTTCCAAGGAGATTTTACAGCAAGAGTAGGTAAATCATGTAGCATACAAAGGTACTATTGAGAAATTTGGCAAGGGCAATAAGGAACTGTGAGAGTGATATATTTTAACAGTTAAATAAAAGTACACCTGGTTTCAAGAAAACGCTGATTCTATCCAAGCTTTGTTAGAAGAAAAAAGCAAAAAAATGTATAACCTAGATCTAACAGAGAACTCCGATAGAAGCATGAAAGCTTTCAAAGATAAAGCGAAAGTGCAACAAGAAATCAGAGCCATGAAAGACAGATAGTGGTGCAAGAAAGCTGAGGAACTACAAGAACTGGCAGACAGGAAGGACTGCCATGGATTATTCGCCAAACATGACTCTCTACAGACCGAAAAGCAATGTAGTGGCACCAGTGAAAAGTGCTGATGGAAGTATACTCCATACAAATTTAGAAGACATAAAAAGAAGGTGGAAAGAACATTTCTTCAAATCTCCTAAACCAGCAAGGGTCAGTTGATCCTGAGGCATGTTGCTGGCTTGAGAGGAGACCAACAAGAGATGTGTGTGTACCCATCACATCAGATGAGCTTGAGAAAGCACTCAAGGATACTAGATACGGCAAAACACCCGGCCAAGACGGCATCCCAGCTGATGTGTTGAAGCGAGGCAGCCCCCAGCCTAACAGCTGCACTCTTAAAACCGTACAATTGGGAGAACATGTGTCTTCCCCAAGACTTCAAATATCCACTAATTGTGACCATTTACAACAAGAAAGGAGCGAATATGGAAACCCCTGTGGCATATCTCTACTTTCCATTGCAGGCAAGATTCTGGTCAAGATGGTTCTAAACGGAGTTAAAAATCTCAGATGAAACTGACCAGGCTACTTCATCGACACCTGCATCAAATCCTCAAAATAAGATGGCAAGACAAGGTCTCCGATGTAGAAGTCCTCAGGCAAGCCAATCTGGTGCACGCCTAACACGCGACTACCCAAAGCAGTTTTCTACAGAGAACGGAGCCTAGGAAAGACGAGACAAGGAGGACAGGAACTGGGGTACAAAGATGTTTTGAAGAGGAACATGAAGAATGCAAGAGTTATTGATCAGACCTTGGAAAGGGATGCCTTGGATAGACCAACATGGCGAAGCATAATTAAAAACTCAGTGTCTACAATTGAAGACAAGTGTCAAAGGGAGTATACGAGAGCTCATGAAACCAGACATTCCATAGCAGCTCAACCAGGCCATTCATGCCACTACTGCAGACGACTCCGTTGTTCTGGTGCGGGCCTTGCGGCCCATCTGCGTTTCTGCATATCCTGATGAAGCAGTCATCATCGTTAGTAATGGACAGTTAGTAATGTATCGTTCTGTAGAGTAAAATTAATTTTCCATTTTAGACAGCATGAAGATGAATGGCTTGCATGAAGAACGGTTTGCAGTTTGGTCAGCATCTCCTTCTGTAGTAGAATAAAATCAGACAAGGAAATTCTCTTGAGCCTTTAATTATTTCATTTACTCAAATAGCTGACGTGTTGGTCCAAATTGACATGCAGTTGAGACAGGATACAACTGAGAGTTAAGACAGACATCATTTCACTGTGTGCTTAAGTCTGTGCTTGAGTGTACATGTGACAAATAAAGGCTTCTTGGCTTGGCTCAAGGAGCCCACTGTGGCAGCTTGGTAATCTTGGCGCTTCAGTTTATAACCTTACAATCCAGAGTCCAACATCTTAAAAATCACTGAGCAATCACTCATACAAGAGGATGATAAACAGTGCTTCCAAGTGGTACAACGGTTTTGTGTTGTGCATTATAACTGCACTAACCAGGGCCAGAAGTGTAATTCAATTACCCCTGCTCTTTTGTTTGGAGAAGAAATGGCATTTTCCCATCTTGATGTAGACTAATAAGTTGGTAGCCAACTCATTGGCATACATTACCTCAGTGAAGATTCTCCTCCAAAATCTTCTCAGCTATCATATGATGTATCAGCAGTACATCAAGCCCATGGTAGATAAATGGAGACCAAAAAAAATGGAAGATTTTTTTGTGACCGAGAACCAACGTTAAAGGCTTAAAATTAAAGATTATTTAAAATTTCACAATGTAGGCTATAAAATGAGTAAACAAACCATAAAAAGTACAAACTCCATTAAATAACCAGCAATAAACAAACAACCCCTCCACAGTAGTCCAGAGGTAGAGGACACATTATTACCCCAGAGTTCTTCACCAGCCCAAATATGGACATAAACTTTCAACACATCAGAGCTGTTGCACTTTAGAGCACAGCAAGCACCAAATATTCATTCTTCATTATAAAAATCGACATAAACTTCTAATTGAGAGAGTTTAGCTCGTTGTCACGAACCAATCGTTTCTTGGCTTCACTAGACACTATTACACTTGGGGCTACACAAGTAGCACTGTCTCAGCGTTACAACTTCCTTTCTCACATAAGCACTGTTTGTATAAAGTGCAAGTCCTTAGTCATTGCTTTTGGTTTCCCCACATACAGCCGTGTACCATGTCATCAGCTTTCAACTAATCGAGTCCTGAGCGCAAATCTGAGAACAGGAAGATCAATCGCAGATCATATTTTATGAAAAGTTCACCTCAATCCAGGAACAATTTTCCCTGAAAAGAAGCCCTGGCAACATCTTAAGAGCTATTTTGATCATTTATAATCTCAAGGCAAGTCAATCTGACTGGACATGATGGGTCGGATTCTCGCAATACTTCCGACTAACCTTAGCTCCATTTTTGGGCAAGAGAGAAATCATGTAAATTTCATTTTTGGCCCAAGAAAAAGGTTAAAAAATATTTCTAAAAATCTATAACAGACCAGCAGTTCCAGTCCATTTTACGAGTTTATTGCTTTGACCTCGCGTGTCTGATTCAAATTAGAAGCTTGATGATTCACAGAGTTGGTTTGGTTAGCCACACTGCACACACGCACACTAGAGCTGCCCATTTCTGACCGACATGGTGAATCTCAAATGAGATAAACTGCAGCACAGTCATTTGCGTAGATTCGACATAATCAAGCCTCACATTTGCACGATTTTGAAACAGGACAAAAAGAATGATTATTCTTAATGAAACTTTAATAGATGCACGTCTTCAATTTTGGTGGGAGCACAGTGCCAAACATGTGAATTGGCATTACAGACAAAATGCGGCATGCTGGGAAATCAGAATACAATCTAACCATGTGCTACTAAAATCAGCCAGAGTATTTTGGATTATTTCACACACATACAAAAAAAGAAAAAAAAAACCTAACATGTCTAAGTACTACATTTTGCAGACGCAGAAACCAAAGCACTGAAATTAAACTGGTTGGAACTGGAGACTCATTTATTTATTCATTAACTAATTTACAGACATCAGCGAGAAGTCACTCATCAAATGAACACACAATTACTATCAAATGTTACCATAGAAACCTAAGACTGCAAGAGTGACAACTGAATATAACCAGCCTCACATATTGCCTCAAGTCTTTAAACATACAGGGACATTAAGTGCCTGGTACAGGGAGGTTAAAGTTTCACCCGCAGAAGAAACTGAACTATAGTCTGGTGGTTATGGTGGAGATAAGATTCCTTGTATGGTTCATGGAGTTAAACAGTCCACGAGGACAAAGCGATGAACCATTTAACTATGTGTCCTTGCAATCCCTCTCAGCTCTATTTTAAGAGCCGCATCATGATTTGCTACGATGTTGTGAGACTAACAGAGCCAAAGAAAGATTTAAGTCAAAGGAGGCATATTTTTGGGTGAGAAGGACTTTCATTACGAAGCCTCAACCCTTCTGATGACCCCCAGGCTCACACACTCCTACTGAAAGCTGTGCCAATGCAGTGGCATGCTGAGCATATTTTATTGACAAGCATTGCATTTTCCATCATTTAGAATCATTCAGGCCAAACAAAAGCTATTGATCTGTGACTCCTAATTGCAAGCAGTCAGTAGGGAAGTGAAACTGGGAGTCGATAAGAGGATGATGCTCAACTTTCTGTCTCTCATATCACAAACCTCTAGCAGTTAACGCTATGTGAAAAACCTCAGTCGACATGGCGATGTTTGGAAAGGTGATCTGAGCTGCCTCTGTTGCTGCTCTGCCTTGTTCACACACCAACCGAAACCAGTGTGGACTGGAATAAACTAGTCCACTGTGCATTTCCATTACTTCTCTGGAGGAGAGGAAGCCATCGCTTCAGAAACTACAGCGGAGGTGATCATTTTCCTACGGTAAAGGCTTGAGGAGAGTGAAAGAGAAGGAAGAGAGGGGAAAAAACCCACAATAACAGAAGTAGTAAAAGTAAACAGAGAGGAAGTCTTTAGTGCATAGTGTAATGACACCTAAATCAAAACACCAAAAACCACACATTCACCACCATTTAACATCACAAGCACTCGTTCAGTTGTCTCCTTTTAAGGCAAAAATAACTACACGAGAAAAATTCACAGAACTGGAAAATACTTCTCACCAAACAATCACAATTATATAATTTTACCATCTGAACAGGATTATAGACATAATCCACAAGAATTTTAGTCCATCTAGTAAAATATTAAACATAAACAGTTCACTCCCTCCCTCTTTCCCAACATTCCCACACTCACTCACTCAAAAATATGAAGATTTAACAAAAAAAAAAAATAATAATAATAAAAAAAAAGCTACATTCAGGAGAGAAAACAGAACAGTAACCTTTAACATACACACCCAAAAAAAAAAAAACAGGATGCAACACACTGAACACAGCGTAATTTGACGTTAAGCATACAGGATGGGATCACTCCTTAAACCTGTATGGTACAATCCAGCAACAGGAAGTGATGCGTGGACGTGGCTTCAGGAAGGAAGAGGAGAGACAGACAGGTGCGTTGGGCAAACTCCATCAGTCGGACTTCTTATCATGCTGAGAGTCAAACGTTGCCTGGAAATAACACGCACAAACAGTGTGTGAGGCAAACATTTCCTAATCTAAATCATCAGTAAAGTAACAGGAGTGGGAAAGATGGCTGGTGATCTCCAAAAATATTGAACAATAAATTTCAATAGTAAAAAGCCTCATAAGGAAAATCCACCTAAACGGAGCATCCCAACATCCTTTTTCAAGCATTATATAGAAAGACAAATGCTGACCCAATCGATTAGGAAATCCTACCTTCAGAAACGTGTTTGTGTGTGAAAACACCCTACTAACTTCCCTATGGTCAAGGGAGCACTGTTCACTGTGCAGGAGCAACAAATCACCAGACTGTGAGTTCAGGCTTCAATAATTTAACAGCTTTTCCTCACTGACTAAATATGTTTAAGTTGAGAATGCAGGACTCAATAACATGCATAACTACATAAAAGCAGAGCTGGGAAAGAAAAAGCATGATGCTTCAGACACACCCTCTTAACTGTAAAATGATGAACAGATTCATTAAACATGCGTTTCATTATATGCTCTTAATGCTGCAATTGAATTAACTCAGAAGTGGGAACTTGGAATTACATAGTATTTTGTAGCTTGAACACGTTCAAGCTCAGAAATTAACTGATGAGTGATGTATATTTCTCTCAAAAAAGCAAACTGTATAATCAGTGTTATAGATTGAAACTAGTTTAAAGCAAATACGAATGTATACAAAATATACAGCATATAAAGAAGTTTGACTTTGTTTACTGTTGATGCTGTGGGTGCCATTTTGATTTGACGTCTTTCGCTGAACTTTGGGCTGAGCTGAGCACTCCAGGTTTTCAAGTAGGAATTCAGAGTTCTCTCTCTTTTGTCGTCTTTTTGCTAGTAGGAGGTCAGAAATTCCTAGTTAGAAGCTTCAACAGAAACAGTCCCTTTTTATGCTTTGATTGTTCAACTGTTTTAAATCAACTGAAGTGCTCATCCTGAAACATGTGACTCATTACACTTGGAACAACTGGAACATTTCCTTCCGAAGCATAAAACTCTGGTCAGGTTCTAAGGTCTGCTTTTCATGCCTATCGATGCAGAACACAAACACTGATGCTCCCACGTTTCAGGATGATAACCGTCGAGCCAAACCCAGGTGTGACTTCAAGAGTGAACAACAAGACACTTTATTGGCCTGGAGGAAAAAAAAATCACATCTCAGTCCCACCCACAGAAAGTTCTGAAACAGTAGGTGAAACAACCCCCCCAATTATCTCAAGCTGAAATCACAACCAAGTCCGTGCAAGTGTAACTAAAACTGATGGGAAGCCACAAAAGATCGTGAAATCTTTGCCAGACAGGACTGGAACCGAGGTGGAACTAAGTATTAGGAAAGAAATGGCACACGATTAATCTCTCTCTCTCTCTCTCCCCCCCCACCCTTTTTTTCCTTTAAAATCTGACAAGCTTAGGTTTCCACAGGATATTCTGACTATACTAGTGTCTCTCAAACAAATAGAATATCATGAAAAGCTTGTTTCTTTTCATAATCCAATTGAAAAAGGCAAAACTTTCATATATTCTATATTCATTAGTCAGAAATCAGAAATACAGTATCTCAAATTATTATAATATTTCCTAAGAGCAATAAAAAAAAAGTATTTACAACATAGAAATGTCCAACTTGGGAAAAGTAATGTTCATTTATACACTCAGTACTTAGTTGTGGTGCTTTTACCATAAATTGTTTCATCAATGAGGCATGGCACGTAGGCGATCAGCCTGGGGCACTGTGGAGGTGTTCTTGAAGCCCAGGTTGCTTTAATGGCAGCCTTCAGCCCATCTGTATTTTTGGGTCAAGACTTTTTAAACTTCCTCCCGACAATAGCCCATAGATTCTCTGTGGGGCTCAGGTCAGGTGAGCTGGCTGTCCAATCAAGTGCAGTCATATCTGTGGGCAGGTGCCAAGTCCTGCTGGAAAGGGAAATCGGCATCTCCATAAAGCTTGTCAGCAGATGGAAGAATGAAGTACTCTAAAATCTCCTGGTAGACAGCTGTGTTGACTTTGGTCCAGTGTGTTTTTAATTAAGTCCAACACAAGCAGATGACATGCCACTCCAAATCATCACAGACTGTGGAAACTTCACACTGGACTTCAAACACCTTGGACTCCGTGCCTCTCCACTCTTCCTCCAGGCTCTGGGACCTTGATTTCTAAATGAAAGGCAAAATTTATTTTTCACCTGAAAAGAGGAGTTTGGACCCCTGAGCAACAGTCCAGTTCTGTCTCTCCTTAGCCCACGTAAGACACTTCAGACATCGTCTCTGGTTCAGGAGTGGCTTGATATTCGGAGTGCGACAGGTGTAGCCCCTTTCCTGAAGACGCCTGTGCGTGGTGGTTCTTGACGCACAGACACCAGCCTCAGTCCACTCCTTGTGAAGCTTCCCAAGTTCTTGAATTGACTTCTTGACAATCCTCTCAAGGCTGCGGTCATCCCTGTTGCTCGTGCACCTTTTCCATCCAGCTTTTTCAGCAATGACCTTCTATAGTTTATCCTCTTCGTGGAGGGTGTCGATGACCATCTTCTGGACAACTGTCAAGTCAGGAGTCTTCCCCGTGATTGTGGTTGCGTGTACTGAACTAGACGGGCAGCCCTTCCTCACAAATGCACTTTCAATTGCTTCCTGACTTACATACACATACTTTGGAACAAAGCAGAAAAAAGTAGTGTGTACCACCAAAACGTCAGTCATTAGCATGTGGGTAGGTGGACAGAGTTCAAGGAAAAGCCAATTAATAAAAGGAAAGTTTACAGCAAGCTCTTGTCCACACATGCTTAATGTATGCAGTGCTCGTCATTACTGGCTGCATCTTTAGTCAGGGATCAAGGCCAGTTTGTGCAACAATAGTGGCCTTCATTGAAGATATCCAAAGCAATGGCACTGACTAACAGCATAAACATTTTCCCTGAAAAATATTTACTCTCCTGTTTGCACTTGAAAAAAAAAATGAATTGGAAAGTCTAATTTATACAATATTCCACATACTCCACTATGTTTGTATCTAAAGTTTGCTTCTATAATTGTAGTACTTAACTGACAAAACAAATTTGGCCAAAGAGTAACAGAAGTATCACACCCAAAATGTTCTCAAACCACATCCAGTTCTGCAGTTGTCGCACACACTTTGATGTGGCTTAAGACACAGTATGATTCACTACAATTTAGCTCTTCTCAGTCCTGGCACTCAGGTGATGGATTCAATTTCCTCTGGCTGTTTGAAGAGCTGAATCACTGACCTAAATGGCTTGCCAATGAACATTCATAATTAAGAAGTGTGTTACTGAGGAGTAACTCTCTCCTCAGCCCACGTATAAGATGCTTCTGACCGTCTCTGATTCAGGAGTGGCTTCATATTCAGAATGCGACAGTTGTAGCCCCTTTTCTGAAGGTGTCTGTGCGTGGTGGTTCTTGAAGCACTGACACCAACCTCATTCCACACCTTGTGAAGCTCTTCAAAGTTCTTGAATTGACTTTTCTTGACAATCCTCTCAAGGCTATGGTCATCCCTGTTGCTTGTGCACCTTTTCCAGCCAGCTTTTTCAGCAAGGACCTTCTGTGGTTTTATCCTCTTTGTGGAGGGTGTTGATGATTGTCTTTTGGACAACTGTCAAGTCAGCAGTCTTCCCCATGATTGTGGTTGCATGTACTGAACTAGACTGAGATATTTCTACTGTTTTACTCCAAGTTGAAATGGAACATTCTAATAATTTGAGATACAGAATTCCTGATTTTCATGACCTATAAGCCAGAAATCATTTAAATTAAAAACAAAAAAGGCTTGAATTATTTCACTTTGTGTAATGAAGACAAGACACAGAATATAACAAAATTTTACCTTTTTGAAATAAGGTAACAAAAAAAAAAAGAACTTTCACGATATTCTAATTATCTGAGATGCACAAGTATAGAGAATTTTCATGATCTGCAAAAAGCAAACGCAAATTGTTAAATAATGACAGGAATTTGTTAGATAAAGTTACAAGTGAGTGAAAATTCTGCGTGCTCCTTTTAAGTTAAAAAAAAAATTACCCAAGGGCTGGAAGAAATGGAAGTTTTTCCTCTTCATCACTGTAACGACATGTCTTGTTTCTACACGTCAAGCCCAGATATTCATTCAATTTTGTAGCTCAATTAAAGCTTGCACCCAAATATTTCATAATGCCATTTCACAACGTACCCTTCCTCACAAATGCACTTTCAGTTGCTTCCTGACTTAGATACACATCCTTTGGAACAAAGCAGAAAAAAGCAGGGCTTTGAACCGGTTCAAGGAACAAAAACGAAAACCGGGAACTTTTTCAATTTCACATGGAACAGAAACGAATCCAGAAACTTTATTTTTTTATGTTCCGGAACAGAAACGCTTATTAAAAATAATGGTAACTGGTTAATACCGGTTTTTATTTTGTTCCTCAAAGTTTCCGTAGCCTACAAATAAAAAAGTCATTCTTCTCCTGCGCAAGTTTCTATGACCCGCTGGGGTT
>JAOPUC010000002.1:58620491-58631287 GCA_027564185.1 Cephalocassis borneensis
GCTACAGGGCAAAACTTAAAAAAAAAAAAAAAAAAAAAAAAAAAGTAATGCAAGTTTCATTACTTCAAACCTAAAATCTTTAACAAGATTGCCATATATAGGATTATAAAACCTATTCCTAGACTTTTTGCTGCTGCTGTTCTACTGGCAGATATTTTTGCCCATTTTAACCAGTTATTTCTATCAAGAAAAAAAGCATCTGCCAATAGATATGGAAGACCAACAACAAGATGTTTCTTGTGATTAATGCAGTAATCAGTCTTTATTGCAGTAAAGATCAGTAATGAAGCATCTGGAGCATCCTCCACATTCAGCACTGTAGGTCTGAACAACAAACAACTCAAACTGAGTGAGTGAGTGAGTGAGTGAGTGAGTGAGACAGTGAGTGAGTGACAGTGAGTGACAGTGAATGAGTGAGTGACAGTGAGTGAGTGAGTGAATGAGTGAGTGACAGTGAGTGAGTGAGTGAGTGACAGTGAATGAGTGAGTGAGTGACAGTGACTGAGTAAGTGAGAGAATGACAGTGAGTGACAGTGATAGTGACGGACAGTGAATGAGTGAGTGACAGTGAGTGAGTGACAGTGAGTGAGTGAGTGACAGTGAGTGAGTAAGTGAGAGAATGACAGTGAGTGACAGTGAGAGTGACGGACAGTGAATGAGTGAGTGACAGTGAGTGACAGTGAATGAGTGAGTGACAGTGAATGAGTGAGTGAGTGACACAGTGACAGTGAGTGAGTGGCAGTGAGTGAGTGAGTGAGTGACAGTGAATGAGTGAGTGACAGTGAATGAGTGAGTGACACAGTGACAGTGAGTGAGTGGCAGTGAGTGAGTGAGTGAGTGAGTGACAGTGAATGAGTGAGTGAGTGACACAGTGACAGTGAGTGAGTGACAGTGAGTGAATGAGTGACAGCGAATGAGTGACGGTGAATGACAGTGACTGCTGGTGAGTGAATGAGTGACAGTGACTGATGACTGAGTGAGAGAGAGAATGACAGTGACTGACAGTGACAGAGTGACTAAGTGACTGACGTGAGGGTGGCATGGTGGTACGCACTGTTCCCTTACAGCAGGACCATTCTGGGTTTGAACCCTGAGGCTGACTGGGTCCTTTCTGTGAGCTGGTTGCATGTTCTCCCTGCACTTGTGTGGGTTTCCTCCCACAGTCCAAAGACATGTGGATTAGATCAACTGGCTTCTCTAGTGTCCGTGGGCGTGTCCGTCTGTCTGTGGTTGCCCTGAGATAGACTGTGATCTGCTGAGAGTGACCCTTACACCCCTCACACACAGCTCACCTGTAAAAACAATAGATAAGCGGTACAGAGAATGCAACCATTACTCAACCTTTTAAAGGACACACAGGACCGTTCTGCCCTCTGCTGGCCTTTTACTGTCAGAATAAAACCCTACTCGTCCGTGTGACTGCTTTGAAACTGCAAATAGATATTGTACAATTTTATCTTCTGAATGTCTGAGTAAAGAGATCAGTCGATTAATTTATAGTCTATTATCTGCATTGCCATAAGTTAAATTTAACATGATGTATTTAACATTTTGATTTTCAAGTCACACTAAGCACGGAGTATTTTTTAATTGAAGATTTGAAATAAAAAAAAGGTAAGAATTTACAATACTGCATTACAAGACAAATTATTTATAACATGATAGATGAGCAGTGTAAATAATATTATTGGAGACTAAAATATTGGGGTGATAAAGGAGCAGCATTTAAAGACAAAACACTGGAGCTGTTTAATTTCATGTGACATTTCCCCCCAAATTCAATACAAAAGTCATAGATCACAGCTTGAAAAAGTTACTACACACACACACACACACACACACACACACCTCAAAAATAAATACTGTACAATTTAATGCTTCAGTTACACTGTGTTCATTTCCAGGGGCGAAAATTATAGTGGCATGTGTTTTTGTCGAAAATAATTATTTCCTGATGAGGGATTTGTTTTTCTGAATAAATTTCAGTTAAAAGTTTGGATTTTCTCTCTCCTCCCCCCAGTGTGAAATGAAGCAACTTCACCCAAAGGTGAATTTTTTTCCCTTTAACCCTTTTTACTAATCTTTACAACAGAGACCATCTGCCTAAATCACTACTGACAAATTTCTGGATACTCACTGGCCACTTTAATAGGAACTTGTTCTTGATTCGAAGATTCCTGTTCTTGGAACCCAATGTGGTCTTCTGTTCTGCTGTTGCATGCCAAGATGCTTTCCTGCTCACCACGGTTGTAAAGAGTGGTTATACGAATTACTATATCCTTCCTTCCTGGCAAAAAAAAAAAAAAGAAGCTTGAACCATTTCCCCTCGGACCTCTCCAAATTAACAAGGCGTTTGTTTCCACTCATAGAACTGTCACTCACTCGACGTTTTTTGCATCATTCTGTGCAAACTCTAGAAACTGCCATGTCTGAAAACCCCAGGAGATCAGCAGATGCTGAAACAAACAAGTCCATCTGGCTCAAACCAACAGCCATGCTACAGTGAAAAAGTCACGATTTGAGATCACAATTTTTCCCATTCTGATGTTTGAACATTAATTAACTGAAGCGCTTGATTTGTATCTGCATCAAAGGATCGGCTGATTAGATGACTGCATAGAGCAGCAGGTGGATGTATGGGTGTTCCTAATAAAGTGGCCAGCTCATGACCAGCCCACCCCCTCCAGCCACCCAGGGCATGTTGTCACCCACATGCTTCCATTCAGACCTAATGATCTGCACAAGACTAGGTGATATTTTAAAACTTTATTTATATATATATTTCCATAAAAAGTAAATAAAAAAACCTACATATTGAACAGAGCAACTGAAGTGACAAATGTTTGCGTACACTGGAGCTGCAAAGGTACAGAAAAGTTCAGACACAAGAAACACGTGGAGACTCTGCAGAGACACTCGGCATGATTCAGACGTTCCCTTTCTCATAGATGCACATAATGAACTGCCGTTGCAATTTTAAAAAATTCATTAGTCATAATTCTAATATTAGTAATATTTCCTGTACATATGATTGGAAAAATAAAACTAATGCAGGGCTGTTAGGACTTTTTTTTTTAAATCAACAAATTGCACATTTCAAGTATTACAAAAATAAAATGAACGCAATGCATTGCTATTTCTAAAAAGACTGAGGAAAATATCTACAGAAATTACACTTTTTTTTTGCAAAAATATACTAAATATGAGGACAGTCATTATTTCCCTGTGGAGCGAATACAAGTGGTCGAACAGCTCTGTATATGCTACAGTATATACCTGTATTAAGATGCGCATCTCTAGTCGTGATGCAAGCATGCGTTTCTGTACAGCTCTTCAGATGCCAGACATGACTTCTCGCACGCCACAAGCCACAGACTATTGCATAGACTTGAAAATTTATGCATACTAGATCATTTTTCACTTCGGCTAAAATGTTCCTATTGTTCACCCACATCAACAACTTTAATAAAGAGGAAGGCATTTGTGACTGACATTTCCCAGTGAGGAAATTAACCCCCCCCCCCAAAAAAAAGTAGTCGTCTCGTTACCCGCACAACAAGAAAGCCAGACGTTATTTTGGGGAATAATTAATATTTAACACTTAGAAAAATGGCATTTGAAGGAGTAAATATCTGAAGAGATTTCTCAAGCTTTTACAATACAATCAAGTGGAAAACTACTGCATTTGTAGTTGGTAGGCGGGATGGCAAAGTGGACACGGCTTTCTGGCAGGTTTTAAAACATATGAGAGAGTCTGATTTGTACATGTCGTACTCTGATACATGTTAACACTGAGCTCACACCAAGCATTAATAGCCCCCCCCCCAAAAAAAAAATCAATTTATTAAAAAAAAAAAAAATCATGAACTTGCATAAGAAATCTAAAGAGTGTGATGCAGCAGCGCTTTAGTCATTTAGTCCGTCCAGCTCTCTCACCTGTACACTCCGTTCAAACTTTAATGCTATCATGCTTGTCATTTCGTAAATTGCTAACTAGCTGAGAAAAAGCGCAGTAACTGTTGCTTTTAATACGATATCGAAACATCAATGGGAAAATGGCGTGAAAGAAAAGAAACTCTTGCTCGTGTTTTTTGTTGTTTTACAGAGCAAACTGTAGGCAGGTTTCTACAAAATGGAAGTTTTTTTTTTTTAAAATGAAAGTCGACAAAAACACAAATTGTATGTGGTCTGTGTTTCCATCGAGTGATGCGATGCTGGGGTTTCTTCTCCCGCGATACTCATCCAATTAAACAAGCCAATAGCTCTCACAGACCTGATTTTCTTTTGTTCCTCTTCATATCGTGACCTAAACGCGTACAAAAATTCTCATTTTTCACTTTTCAAAAAACAGTGCTTGATCGAATCACCTGAAAAACCACCTCATGCGGATATTTTTTTTTTGGAAATTCACATCTCCATTACTTTTTTTTTTTAAGTCTGTAATTTCAAAATCACACATTAAAACAGGTCAATGGGAATCCGCCTCGTGTGACCAAAACGTCATCACTAATGTTCAAGATAACCAAGTTTTATTCCTAATAAACTCCACCGTAACTGCATGAGCATTCACAAAATGTCTCCCATTAACTTGTCACAGAAGAAACGAAAATACAGCACTGACCAACAAAGTAGCACCACAATCACTAAACACGCTTTTCATTTCAACTTCAGTCGCTGAAGTCTTCGTTCTTTTCCACTTCCCAACTAGACAGAAAACAAAAACCATTACACTCAGGCTAGGTTATATTTTTCCATCAAGGTAGTCTGGAGTTTGAGAAGAACTACAGACTTTGGGTGGAAAAGTTTCAGAAAAACTACACCCCCCCCCAAAAAAAAAGAAAAAAAAAGCCCCTTCTTAAATGGCCTGTAGAACTCATTATCTCACTCACAATCAACTCAAAGTAACGCAATGTTCATGGTGAAGTTCGGCTCACAAACAGGACGTGCTGAACACGAATAATTAAATTTTGAAACTTCAGCTAAAATCCGACATGCTGATTGAGCAAAACGTTCAACATCCGATCATCCCGCAGAGTGATGACCACGAGGGAGGTTCAGACAGAACGCGCAAAAAAAAAAAAAAACACCCACAAAAAGCCCAACAGTGATCATTTTCCAAAAATGCTTCACAGCAGATGTAGGAAATGAGATGAGTATGTACAAATAGTACATCTACGCAAAAGAAAAAAAAAAACTATTACACTGAAATACTCGCACAGCAAATATCACAAAACACAACCTTGCACTCGAAAGCATGTCTCAATATATTAAACTGCCTTTAAACTCATCTTTGTTGGAATGTAAGAGTTTAAATAATTTTAATTAAGCCAATAACCATCATGTTTTGCTAGATACAGGGTTGATCCAAAACTATCATTTCATCCTGGCAGAAAGAAAGCAGCGAAGCAGAATTAGACGGTCACTGGGTGCTGAAGCAGTGATGCGGATATTCTTTTTTTTTTTAAAACAACAAAAACGTGCTTTAACAGACTATTATCGTTACTGTCGGTTCTGCAGGGAGCCCCAAAAATAAAAACCCAACCCCACACGAAACTTCACGGAAACCATTACCAGCTGGCTTTTCTTTCTTTCCCCCCATAAAGATGGCTCACACGCCAACATGCCATCCATTTTTCCATCAAGCAGGTTATAAAGGAGACACAATGTACGTTAGTAGTAGTTACTGCATTAACCTAATGCTTTTCTGCTTACTTTTATAACATCTAAAAAAAAAAGTTTAAAAGTTGACGCATGAAGTGAAAAGCTTCCCATATTTTCCCCCCACATGCCAAATCTGGAGGTGAATTTGTGTCTATATGCCACTAATGCAATCTAAATAAAGCCAACTGAGAGTCCAGTTGTGTTACACGGGGAGGTTGGGTTACGTAATTATTACCATTATAATGAAAACAGGATCTACTTTTTATATAGAAATTATTTTAATCTCAAAAGTTAAACATCATAGAGAAACTGATTGTCTCAATGTTGAGCTTCAAATCCTTAATTTCCAGTCGTAAGGGTGGCGTCAATTTACAACAAAATATACATTTAATCCATCGGCTACGTAACGGTGTTGTCTTTATAGCTGAAAGACGTAACGTGACACCAATCATGGATGCAGGTTTAGATTAGACTTTGTACTATGAAGATTAGCTTGAGTTAAACTACATTAAAATAGTTTCAGTAAAATAAAGAATATTCATTTGTTCATAATATAGCTTTAGATATTTTATACATTTCCCACCATCTTTCCTGTCCTTTTAAAACAAAAGGACCGTGTCTAAGGGTTTACGTCATATAGTGTTGGTTAAACTCTTTGCATAGACGATACTTCGCTCTGGCGAGCGTGTCGATGTCCGATTGCTTCTATGGGATTTTTGTCCCGCTGTCATCCGTCAGTCATTTTTCGTCATCTCTGAGGTACACTTTTACTCAAATTCTTGATCTCTATGAAGAACCCCAGGAAATAATTTCAAATGAGTCAACATGGTAAAGATTACATCATGTCCTGTAGGAGGAAGGGTGCACGTACGCGTTTTTCTTTTAAACCATGGAGACACTCTCGGAAGCATTCTGCCACCCTAAACCAATCCAATGGAACAATATGGTCTATATTTCATTATTTGGTGGAGGACATTGAGCCTATGAACGGTCAAGCATGGACATGATCTCTACAGCAAGCGGTCATGATAAAGGTCAAAAGATGTCCTTCTGCATAATAAGATGCTGACTGAATCATTACTAAATAGACATGGGTCTGGAAAACTCATCCCGTCCAAACAGGCCTTTAGACAAGCAGAGCGCTCTCTCTTTGTATTTTATATATGGCACAAAGATATGGAGTTTATCTTCGAGTGGTGAATGTATACATCATGAGTGAGCGAAGCAATATCTTAACACGAGAAGATAAACTTCATATCTTTGCACCACCGTGTAATGTTCTTTATATTATATGGACACAACAACAAAAAAGCGCAAGTTAATCAAAAGAATTTCAATTTTGATCTGGTTTGCCATTTTGACAACGTGTGTCGAGTCAGCAGGAAAAAACATGGGGAGTGACCTTATCGGAGTGAAATATCAGGAATTATTCTATCCACATTCACTGGATATGAGCAATCGTGCACTCTGATTGGCTACTTTATTACTAGGATATCAGCTCATATACCGTGAGTAGAGAAAAACAAAAATGGTGGAGCGTGTTGCTGAACCAACCGAGGATGAAATAAAAACTGTACTTGAAAACAAAAAAAACATGGAAAAGTATTTGATAGTAAGAACGAATCTTAACATTTTTCAAGAATTATCGCATTTTTCACAAATTGCTCCCGTCATTTCGCCGGTTTGTTTACATTCTAAATGGAAATTTTGTATAACGTTTGTATTGATCGAGTTTGCAAAAAATAAAAATGCTGTTTCTCAAACTCCAGTGAACATGGATAGAATAAAACCGGTTATTCCACTCAATCTTGTCATACATGTGCTGATAGCCAACTTGGTGCTACGTGCCTCGCCGGCTATCAGCTCATGTACGACTTGATTTTGTGGAATAACTTAAGTCACTCAGATCCATGATGTACAGTATTTCGTATGAAAAATACGAGCTTTCCAACATGAGAAGATAAACTTCATATCGTCAAGCCAACAAGTGATTTCCTTTTTATTATATCGACACGCTGACGCACAAAAAGTACCCAAAACAATTCCTCACGAGTGATGTATAGAGATGTGTCACGGTTTGGGTTCTCCATGTCCCGGATGAAAAATACGAGTGGCGTATTTCCTAGTAAAACACTCGTGTCCACATAATATAAACAAACAGTCTGTGTGTTAGTCAATTATTTCCTTTAACCACGAATTAACTAGGGCGTGTCTTACGATACATTGCTGCTTATTATCCAGTAAATACAATCGGTTCATAAGTTGTTAAAAATAATTAGCTCTTTTTATGCACATCATAAAAGCCTGTATACACAGCTATACGGCGCTGTTGTCTGTAAGAAATGAGTGTTTTTTGAGGAGAGATGGGAGAAAGGGGATGGGTAGGGTGCGGTTTAAAAAAAAAAAAAGTGATAAAATGTGTTTGCTTGGTCAGTGAGCACAAATATAAAATGCCTATGACAGAACGCAGAACGACAAACATGAAACAAAACAGCTGCTTAGAATCCTTTTAAAAACCTACACACATCTGCTAGCATCATACGTGGTCATCTTAATAGCTCCGCCCCTACAATCCTTTGTAAACTCCAGTACCCCTAAAATGCCGAGGTAAAAGTTGTAGAGTGCGTCTCAGTCAGCGCAGGAGTCAGAGCCATGCTGCATGTTGATTTTTTTAAACAGTACTACAATTACAATGACAATTGACCTCAGGATACACTGCCCTCTATTGACCAGCTTTGCAACATGCACAAGCAGGAATGGAGACGTCAGGCCTTGTGTTAACTCAGTTCGGCTAACAGAGCCCGCTAATCAGCATCAAATCACACAAAAGTGAAATCACGTCCATCACAAATCCTCCTCCATGCTGAAGCTGCTCCTACGGCTGCTGGTCTTGGACGCTCCGGGTGAGATGGAGGACAGCAGGGGGTCGGCGCCGGCATCATCCATGAGAATATCGCCCAAGCCCATTTCTCCGGCCATGAGACCAGGGCTGAACATGGACGAGGCGTGATCATCCAGCTCGCCGAAGGTCAGAGTTCCCAGGTCCAGTGGGACGGTCATGGCCCCGCCCACTGGAGATGCAGAAGGGGGAGGGGAGAGTAAAGAGGAGACGTGGGTGTGGTTTAATGTTGGGCCGCCCAGAGTGAGGAGTGTTTTGGAGACAGGCTCAGCGCTGGACTGCAGAGATGTGAGCTGCTGCTGCTGCTGCTGGCTGATGATGGATTCGGAAAGCTGAGAGGGAGCGAGGCCGTGGAGACGAGCCTGCATCTCCAACTCCTGAGCCAAGGGGGGAAAGCAACAAATTAAAGCTCAAACCCAGACCTGGAGCTACAGCAATGACTGTAGAGAGATTTACTCAACACGCAACTGTAGTTTCATCACTGGAATTTGTTTAAATTATTAAAAAATAATAAATAATAAAATAAACCCCCTGCCACTTACATCACTAATTTTAAAAAGAAAAAAAAAGTCCTTTACTTTTGCTATTTATTCTTTTAATACCTTTTCCCATCTTTAATTTTCTGTTCTTTGGTCTTTTTCCTTTATTTATATTTCACTTTCCTTCATTCTCTCTTCTCTTTATTTTCTCCTCCCATTTTCCCTTTCTATTATTTAATTTTCATTTACTTCTTTCTTTCCTTTCATCATGGCTTTCTTCCTTCAGTTTTCTCTTTCCTTTCTTGCACTCTTTTCTTTCCATTTTCCTTTCCTTCAATTCTCATTCCTTTCATTTTCCTTCCTTTCATTCCCTTCTCTTTCCATTTTTCATTCTTCACTCCTTTCATTTTCCATCATTCCCTTCTTCTTTCAATTTTCTTTCACTCCCCTTTTCCTTTCTTCAATTCTCATTCCTTTCATTCCCTTCTCTTTCCATTTTCCTTCCTTACTACTTCTTTCTTCATTCCTTTCCATTTTCCGTCATTCCTTTCTTCCTTTCTTGTACTCCCTTTTCTTTCCATTTTCCTCCATTTCTTTTTCATTCCTTTCTTCTTTCAATTTTCTTTCCTTACCCTTTCTTCCTTCAATTTTCTCATTTCTTTCTCTTCATTCCTTCAAATTCTCATTCCTTTCATTCCCTTCTGTCCATTTTTCATTATTTTTTCTTCACTCTTTTCATTTTCCATTATTCCTTACTTCAAATTTTCTCTTTCCTTTCTTGCACTCCCTTTTCTTTCCATCTTTCATTCCTTTGCCATCATTCCCTTCTTCCTTCAATTTTCTTTCACTCCCCTCTTGTTTTCGTTCTTCAGTTTTCACATTCCTTTCATTCCCTTCTCTTTCCATTTTCCTTTCTTTCTACTTTTCTTCATTCCTTTTCATTTTCCGTCATTCCCGTCTTCCTTTCTTGTGCTCCCTTTTCTTTCCATTTTCCTCCATTTCTTTCTTCATTCCTTTCATTCCCTTCTCTATTTTTCATTTTCCTTTCTTTCCATTTCTTCACTCCCTTCATTTTCCATCATTCTTTAGTTCCTTCATTTTCCTTTCTTCCCATTTCTCTCTCTCTTCGCTCCTTCCTCCTATCTTCCCGTTTCTTCACTCTCAGATGGCAGAGTCATGGACGGTCCATGCCTCGACAGACTTTGAGAAACTCTGCTGCACTACTGCGTAACTCCTGGTGCCACACAAGCAGACAAAAGGAGTCTAAAGTGGTGCTTTATTTATGATTCTCGGTTCACTTCTGCTGTTTTACCTTAAACTCCTCCATATAAAAATAAAACCCCTCAATAACTTGCTTGCTGGCTCTCTACTTAAACAATAAACCTTTCAACGCTGCCCTCAAGCACTTCACACCGCTCCCAGATCTGCCTTTACGTAGCTTTAACTTCGAGCAACATCCAAGACAACAGAACAGGTATTTATTTTCATTTAGTCTCCTTAAAGTGCATATCCTGGACCAATTTAGTGTTTTTTTTATATGAAAGTATGTTCCTTTACACACTCATCCAGAGGGGTAATTTTGCACAAGACCATCTGTCTACAGCAGGAAAAAAAAAAAACGCATCTGGAAAAATCCCAAGAGAGTCTGGAGCCAGGTTCGTGACGTCACGTGTGGAAACACCAGCAGGCTGCGCGAGCTTTGCACGGTTTCAGTGCACAGCCTGTGTAGACCAAGTTTAGCAGCTAGCGATTTTGCA
>JAOPUC010000002.1:60517816-60528363 GCA_027564185.1 Cephalocassis borneensis
ACCGAGTTATGGCAACCGGTCCCACGAAACTGTGTTAATTTAGATGTATTGAATACAGTTATGTTGAGTTTTTCAACGTCTAAATTAACACAGTTTCGTGGGACCGGTTGCCATAACTCGGTTAAGTAAATCCAATGTTTTAATTTTTTGAGTGTGGTTTTGTCCTAGCTCTCGCTGTAACATCCTGTCGCTTTATAAAGTTAAATACTTCATAAATAAATTAATACTAGCATTGTTATTAGGTTATACAATATATATATATATGCATGCATGCATGGCTGATTTATGCATTTTTATTTTTTCATCACCACTTCTTTGGATTCGCATCACCCTCTGGACTATATCGAACAGCATTATGTCATGTTATATGTTATGTTATGAATAACACTGATGATATTTACAGCATGACCAACTTGTTCTTTATCCTAAAAGTGCAAGTGAATGGAAATTATTTGCTCTCAGCCTACACTGGAAACCTAACTTTTTTTTTTTCCCCTTAGTACGTACAAAACCATTAGTGCCTCTGACCCTGGGCCTTTTCAAGCATTCTCCTTTTGTTGCGTTTGTCGTTTATTTTTCCACAAACAGCTTTTAGGCCGTGTTTAGCTGCTCCCACGGGTCTGCTGAAATATCACGAGCGTTTTGAGCCGAGACAGGCCTGGATTCCTGCCACCGACTTCCTGCTGTGTTTAATGCTCTTTATAATGCTTTATTGCTCAAAACGCTGTAATCTTTGCTGATCTGAAATCTCAAAATGCATTCGCTCAGACAAAATGAGATCACACACACTTCCATACAGTCAAAATACATATCTTGAATTTTTTATATTGACGTATCTATTTATTACGATGTTCTTTTTACTGCTAGGCCAAATTTAAATTTCAGTAAAGTAATCGAGTTGCAGGTTAAATCAGGGTGCAGGCTTTTAACGACAGCTGTGGTGGGACCAAAACATGTCAGGTTTTCTGAACAGGAGTGCGTTTGGGCATTCGCTGCCTCTATAGCTCCGTAGCTCTATAAATATATCACCAGCTCTGAAGTCGCAGCTGAACTATCTGCTTCAGATGTTTTTTTTTTTTTTTTGTGGGCAATAACACGGTACATGGTTTGAATGCAAACAGCTCTTGACTATTCAAAATGTTAGAAACGTTTATAAAGGAACATCTCATGAAAATAAAAAAAAAGTAGAAGTTGTATTTAATAAATTGTTTGCAATTTGATCACGATTCCGTCTTTAGTCGTTATACAGTACACACCTTCGATTATGTATTGAAAGCAGAAATCAGTTCTTTCCATCCTGTCCTTCTGGATAATAAAGCTGTTTTCTGACAGATCAGTGGACATTTATGTATAAAACGTCTTGATATATAAACCGCTTGCATAAAATGTAGTGATTAATTTTTTGGAGCTTGAGTTTGAGAACTATAGGTAGAAATAAATAAATAAATAAATGACTATGTCTAAATTTCTTCTTTTACTACTATTATTATTCTGTTGAATTTATGGCTCTCATTTGGGGCCCAGTTCTCATTTTCACTTTAGCAATTGAGACGAAACCGTACATTATGTGCTTCATCGCCATTTAAAAACCGATTTTAGCCAGCTTCCGGCGTAAACATATTCTTATTCTTTTTCTTTATTTGGATCCCTATTAGCTTCCACTAAGCGGTTGCTTGTCTTCCTGGGGTCCAGGGTGAACAAATTACACTCAGATAAAAACAGATAATACAAGAATATTACATTACATTGCATTAGGAGCACACACACACAGAAAGAATAAAAAGTCAGTATGATAATTATACACAAAGAGAAAATAACCGAACAAAAGACGAAAAGAAAAAAAAGGAAATATTGGCCAACAGGACGTAATCAAACCAATCCAACTTTCACAAAGCAGCTACAATACCTGTGTGTGTACTGTACGATTTCAAAAAATGCTGTCTTGGTGACTTCTTATGCGAGAAACTACCGTATTCTTGATTTTCCTGCAGCTTATTCCAGCCCCATGAAGAACCGTTCTGAACATACAATGGGTACAATTTGAGCACTTGATGCGTTTTGTATCCAGGGCAAAAACCAGACAAGGGTAACTTATCGCAGAAAAAATGCAGTGTATTCTTCTAAAGCGTATTATGCATGAAGCGTAGATGATGATATTCGAACTTTGCTTCCACGGTTAGCCGTGAAAACTGACTGTTTGTGCATTTCACACACGGAAAGAAATCAGATGGCACACAAGACAAAAGACTGTGTATGACTGAAGTCAGTACAAACTCCGTACACAAATCATCAACTGATGTCATGATTGATTGGGATTCTTGTAACATCAGGACATTAGGATGTTATTCATGAAGCCTACAAAGCGTTTCTGGATAATAGCATGCTGTAAATCTAAACGCAACTGCAATATTAAAAAAAAACAAAAAAAAAACAGTAGTGTTCTTATATTCATCACCAAAAGGCAGTGGATAATTTATGACTTTGGCTATTTGGTTACTGAAAATAAAACCGACAGAGATATACACATATATGACACATCAGACAAAAGAAAGACAGCCTGTCACCGTTTGAGGCCTTTTTTTGTTGTTCACGCGACATGGCAGAGAAAAACAACAACAACAACAACAACATACCTCAATGCATATTGAACACCATGACCAAACCTTCTTGGATGGCTGCAATTGTTCTACTTCAGAACTTGGCCTCAGATTAACTCGCATCTGTCAACCGAACAACCTTCTTACTCTCGCTCACCTCATTTACACACACTCGCCACTCTGACACTTAGATCAACACTGGAACGGTTGTGAAATCAGCCGAGAACCAGACAAGAACATCCATCCATCATGGAAAAGAGATGAAAAGGGGAAAAAAAAAAGACCTCGTGATCCCATTGAGCACTCACCAAGGCCAGGAGGCTCCAGAAAGGGAGAGAAAGAGATGAGAGATGGAGGGAGTGAGGAGTGTAGCTCAAATCAAATCAACCGTCAGTGACAAACGTGTACAGGCTGCGGAGGTGATGAACTCTGATCTGGTTTGATGTATGACATCTGCGCTTGCCAAGCACTACTGTGTGTGTGTGTGTGTGTGTGTGTACACATGCAGGTGAACTATGTGGGCTGTTTGACTCCCCTTCGTGTTTTTTGCAATTCTAAGAAACAGAACATTTATTCCTTCACCTCAATCAGCATGACGCGGGCTCTGGGAGCAGGCGGTGTGTATCGTGTTTATAATATCACTTCATATTTCTCTCGGCGAAATGTACTACAGCAGCCGTGGCTTAGTCCAAAATGTGTCATACAAATGTGTAACGTATTATAAAAATAATTGCCTCATGGTTATTATTACCACATGAACAGCACAGGACCGATTTGTTTTTCTTTTTAAAAAGAAACAAAATTCATTGAAACATACTAAGCGGGAATTGTTCCAGTTAGAACGGAATCCACAGGACACACTTCGATCAGTTTCATGCCAGAAGGTCCAGGTCCATTCTTTCTGCTCGGAAAAAAAAAAATTAGAATAAAGCCTCAAAGGAATACTACACGCATGTTTCTAGGTACAAGATGGTACCTTTCTGCATTCCACACCTCCCCTGGAATGGTGCAGTTTCTGTTAGCAACCTTTTCCCCCAAACATGGACCAGAAATTTTATTTACTTATGTTTATGATTTTTTAAAATTTTTTGCTGCACACAGTCAGTGAAGCAGCAAGCAGCGTTGCTGTCTCACACCTCCAGCGTTCCTGGTTCGATGCTGAGCTACGGTTCCTGTCCGCGTTGAGTTTCTGGGCATGTTCTCCGCCAAGTTCTCTGGTTTCCTCCCACCTCCCCAAAACACAGCACTAGGTGGATTGGCTCTGATAAAAAAGTGTGAATGAGTGTATGAATGGCGTTCCATCCGGGGTTTATTCCCACCTCACAGCCAGTCTTTCAGGAATGGACTCTGGAAAGAGAGTGGGAATGTTTCTGCGAGTTTCCTGTTTACCGTTTTCCTTAATATTCTGGTGGCATTGAAGCACTTTGAGATGAGAAGAGTGTGAAAATCATTGTGCTATACAAACTGTTCTACTTCTCCTCAGTATTACTCATGCTCTCTCTCTCTCTCACTCTTTTTCTCGCTCTCCCTTGCTTTCTCTCTCTCCCTCTCTTTTTCTTGCTCTCTCTCCCTCTCTCTCATTCTTTTTCTTGCTCTCTCTCCCTCTCTCATACTTTTTCTTGCTTTCTCTTTCTTGCTCTCTCTCTTGCCCTCTCACTCACTCTTTTTCTCGCTCTCCCTCTCTTTTTCTCACTCTCTCCCTCTCTTTTTCTTGTTCTCTCTCCCTCTCTCTTGCCCTCTCGCTCACTCTTTTTCTTGATCTCTCTCATTTTCTCTCTCCCCTTCTCTTTTTCTTGCTCTCTCTCCCCCTCTCTCCCTCTCTTTTTTGTGCTCTCTCTCATGCTCTTTTCTTGCTTTCTCTTTCTTGCTCTCTCCCTCTCTCTTTCTTGCCCTCTTGCTCACTCTTTTTTTCTCTCTCCCCCTCTCTCATGCTCTTTTTCTTGCTTTCTCTTTCTTGCTCTCTCTTCCTCTCTTTCTTGCTCTCCCTCATTTTCTCTCTCTACTTCTCTTTTTCTTGCTCTCTCTCCCCCCTCTCTCTCTCTCATGCTCTTTTTCTTGCTTTCTCTTTCTTGCTCTCTCTCCCTCTTTTTCTTGCTCTCCCTCATTTTCTCTCTCTACTTCTCTTTTTCTTGCTCTATCTCTCCCCTCTCTCTTGCTCTCTCTCTCTCACGCTCTTTTTTGCTTTCTCTTTCTTGCTCTCTCTCCCTCTTTTTTCTTGCTCTCCCTCATTTTCTCTCTCTCCCCCTCTCTTGCTCTCTCTCTCTCATGCTCTTTTTCTTGCTTTCTCTTTCTTGCTCTCTCTCCCTCATTTTCTCTCTCTCCCCCTCTCTCTTGCTCTCTCTCTCATGCTCTTTTTTTTGCTTTCTCTTTCTTGCTCTCTCTCCCTCTCTCTCTCCCTCATTTTCTCTCTCTACTTCTCTTTTTCTTGCTCTCTCTCTCTCCCCTCTCTCTTGCTCTTTTTTCTCGCTCTCTCCCTCTCTCTTTTTGTGCTCTCTCTCCCTCTGTGTGTGTGTGTGTGTGTGTGTGTGTGTGTGTGTGTGTGTGTGTGTGTGTGTGTGTGTTCAGAATAGCAATCCACTGGTACAGCACTGGGTCTTGGGGCAGATACTGGCCTGAGATCCTGACTCAGTACTCAGTTTTCTTTTTTATTTTTCTCAGAAGGAAATCTCAGGTTAGTCCTCACTGCAGAACCAAAAGTCCAGAGGGTGGGACTGGACCTGATCCAACTCCTCCTACAAGCCTAACCCCTAACCCATGAGATATTGTACAACACAGAACATCAAACACACTAATGCAACCTGAGTTAGTGCAACACACCGAGTTACCTCCTTCCCCTGGACTTTCGGTTACATTCCACCCAGGTAGGAGGAGCTGGATAAGGTCTGACTCCACCCCATGGACTTTTGGTTTGACTCCAGCCATGTATAAAGAGTTGGATCAGGTCAGACTTCATCACCTGGACATTTGGTTTAACTCTGCCAGTGTACGGGGAGCTGGATCAAATCTGACTCCACTCCATGGACTTTTGGTTCAACTCCACCCATACTGGAGGCGCTGATTCCACTCTATGGAATTTTGGTTTGACTCCACCCATACGGGAGGCTCTGAATCAGGTCTGACTCCATCCCATGGGCTTTTCATTAGACTCTGTCAATGTAGCAGGAGCTGGATCAGGTCAGACTCCACTCCATGGAGTTCTGGTTCGACTCCACCCATGTATAAATAGTTGGATGAGGTCAGTCTCCATTACCTGGACTTTTGGTTTGACTCTGCCATTGTACGAGGAGCTGGATCAGGTCAGACTCCAAGCCCTGGACTTTTTGTTAGACTCCACCCATGTAGGAGGAGCTGGATCAGGGCAAATTCCACTCCGTGGAGTTTTGGTTTGACTCCGCCCAGGTAGCAGGAGCTGGATCAGGTCAGACTCCACTCCATGGAGTTTTGGTTTGATTCCCCCCAGGTAGCAGGAGCTGGATCAGGTGGTCAGACTCCACTCCATGGAGTTTTGGTTTGACTCCGCCCAGGTAGCAGAAGCTGGAGCAGGTCAGACTCTACTCCATGGAGTTTTGGTTTGACTCCGCCCATGTAGCAGGAGCTGGAGCAGGTCAGACTCCACATGTGGAGTTTTGGTTTGACTCTGTTCACGTAGCAGGAGCTGGAGCAGGTCAGACTCCACTCCATGGAGTTTTGGTTTGACTCCGCTCAAACAGGAGGAGCTGGATCAGGTCAGACTCTACTCCGTGGAGTTTTGGTTTGACTCCGCCAAGGTAGCAGGAGCTGGATCAGGTCAGACTCCAGTCCATGGAGTTTTGGTTTGACTCCACCCATACAGGAGGAGCTGGATCAGGTCAGACTCCACATGTGGAGTTTTGTTTGACTCCGCCCATCCAGGAGGCTCAGGATCAGCTTAGCCTCCATATCCTGCTGGACTTTTGGTTCAGAAGTAAGGGTTACTTGAGTTCTAACCTGGAATCGCAGACATTTTTTCCATACATTTCTCAGCTCTTTGTTTTTTTTTTTTTGGTGTGGTCCACTGACACACTGTACCTCACACACTTCACATCGAAGCCCCTGATATATCAGCTGTAGACTAAATATAGCTGTACAGCATCTGAGTGTAAAGAAGAGCCTCCCGTGGTGGTGTTGGTGTTGTTGTTCTTCTGCGCGCACACACCGAGGCGGTTTGGTGGAGAGGCGGGTATCTGATCTCCAGCAGGTGAGGGAGCTCAGCCCTCTTCTGGGCCCCATCAAAGCGCCGGCGCTCGCTCCTGCCGCCCGCCCGCCCGCCCGCGCGCGCCACTTCCTGCGCACCGCGCGCGCGCGCTCACGCAAAAACGGGCGGGTGCGAGTCGCTGAGTGAGTCGAGTTGAGTTGAGTTTGCGCGCGCACGCGCGCGTGTGTGTGCGCGTTTTTTCTTCTCCCCCTTTTTTTCTGAAAGCAGAAAAAAGAGGAAAGAGAGGAAAAATAGAAAGAGTAGAGCAGCTCTCCAGTGCGCTCTCTCTCTCTCTCTCTCTCTCTCCAGCATGCGGCAGTGAACCGGGAGGACTGCGGGACTTTACACACACACACACGCACGCACGGCACTGAGAGGAGACTTTTACTGCACAAATCGCACTCACAGGTGGGGACTAAACGCCTTTCTATTGTGCCTTTTCTTTGAGTTGCATGCAGCTGGAGGACGCGGGGAAGCCGATTGGAGTTGCTGAGCTCTGAAAGCAGAAAGTGCATGACGTTTTCGAACCGACGGTTCACGTTTTAAAGCGCTGCTGCTGCTGCTGCTGTAGAATAAAGGGTGACAGTGTCAGATTTCCTTGAGCTTGTGATTTGTGGTTGTTATTGCTTTGCATCCAGTTCCATAAGCGCCCTAGAAAGCGGTCAGAAGAAAATCAGTGCTGAGAGAAGACAAATCTGAAACAGTCATGACGTGGGAGCTGAGAGCTGCGGAAATTAAAGAGCAACTGCACTCCAAAATGACATGCTGTCCAAAAAGCATGACCTGAAACTGTACCATCTCTTATCCTGTCTTATCCTGGGCATAATGCAAATGTCCTGTCTTCCTGCATCACACTGTTTGATTTGAGTTGACGGTTGACTTGTTATCATGACGTCATTGTGGACCCAAAACAAGATTGTGCTTTTTCTATCAGGGCTGTTGATTGAGGATGCCAGAAAGTAGGGTCGCATGCTGCCATTCGCATGCTCTCTTCTGAAAGGCATGGATGAAGTGCAGAGGTGAGTGTGAATGGCTGTCTGTGTTCACCCAGCGATCGAGTGGTGACCTGTCCAAGGTGGCTCCAGCTCACCTGCAACCAGGTATAGAAAAGTGGAGAGAGGTTTATTGGTACACTCCGCACTTGTAATACCCAAATCCAGGACTTGGACCTGAGCACCGGTGACTCGGACTCTGATTTTTTTCTTTATTTTTTGTAACATGGCATAATAATTTGGCATATTTATATCTACATTAATTTTTGTACTAATTTCCTGCAAGAGTGTCTCTCCTGTGCACCTCGGCACGTGCATCAGATAGACTCTTGGGCAAACTCCGGATGGTGCGCACGCCAAGTGGACTCTTGCATGTGTGCGTGCCGTAAACGACTCGCACCTGCACGGGATTAAGGCGCAAGCAGCACACCTATATAAAAACTGTAAAACACACTTACTTTGCGAAGTATTGAGCTGCGTTGCTGATACATTACCGAGCCTTATTTCCTTGTTTGGTTTCCTGATCCCTAATTTCCTGTTTCTCATCTTTGATTCTGCCGAGTCTACGGTCGCCTGTTTCACCGTTTTACGATTTTGCCTGCCGTTCGGGATTGTTTACTGTCTTCACTTGTATTAATAAACACACCTTCTGCACTTCCATCCATCTCCCAACCATCTCTGACAGAATACTTCACACTCCCTGACAAAGAGAAGCTCATTCACCTGTTCATATGTCATGTTCAGGAACAAACTAATGTTAATGGGGCTAAAACGGCCACCGTCAAATGCTGCGGATGGAGTCTTGTTCTCAGACTCCACTCAAATTTTTCTTTTTTAATGACTTGGACTTGACTCGGACTTGAACACTGGGGACTTGAGACTGGACTCGGACTTGAGATTTAGTGACTCAACTACAGCACTGCCTTGAAATAAAATCATGAATTGAATCTATTTGACATCTCATGCTTGAAACCTTCTTTTCTGTGAGCCATCCATTCCAGGTTTAGGAAAAATTTACATTTTAGTTCCTGAACATATTCATCCTGAAATATTTGGAATATTCCACAAGTGTTACATTCGACAGGAAGTTGCATCATCCAAGAATAATTGCCAAGTAAATCATTATATCCTTAATGTCCTCATGACATTGGTAGGCCCGTGCTTTGTGTATTTGCTAATGCTACGTTATTTTAAAAAAAAAAACCTCAACCCTGATACATTCTACACTATTGCTCATTTAAGAGCAAAATGCAGCAATTGTCAGTAAAGAAAATGAGAGGTTGTTGCCGGAGATGGGTTAACACAGTGTTTCTCAACCACTGAGCCACGGCCCATTAGTGGGCTGTGAATTTTTTTTTCAAGTTTGAAGCCAAATACTATGTAGTTCAGGATGTCATAGTGTCCCAAATCTGGTAGCTGGTTCGACGTACACCTTTCAAGTGGAATACATACATTTGTGGCTAAACTAAGAACAAGCCTTTATTTTTGTCACATTCTTCCTCTGCATTTAATGCGCGCAGTAGGCTGAATAAATAAATACATTTGTGGGTAAATTATATGGATCTGTGATGCCTGTTAGAAGAGAAGAGCAGGGAGGATTGAGAATTGAGCTTGTACTCTAAATACTAAAACCTGTAGCGTCCTAGCAACCATCGTAAAGACGCGGACAAAATGTCCAGAAATTCCTCCTCCCCCAGGCAAAACCGATACAGGATTTATCTTGTAGTGTCCTGAACCCCAGATCTTTAACTCAGCCACATAAAAAGTTGTTCTCCTCCATGCTCTTCCAGGTTTTCATCTGTGTGTCCGTGTAGAACAATGTCTGCAGCACCAGGTAGTTTGAGATGTCGGGGAGCTCAACGGATGGATAATTTTCCAACTTGTAATGAATGAATGAATGACTTTATTTAAACATAAGTTGATCAGCAGAGCTGGTGGAGTCATGCATGTACAAATACAAATAATTACAAATACAAAAGACTAAAAATATACACAATCTTAAAAAAAAATTAATCCCCTTTGGCTGAGAATGCCCTGCATGCATGGTTTGGCTTCTGCCACATCCATACAGTTTTAAATACAATACCTACAATTAAAAAAATGGACTCCCATCTGAAACAGGGTGTGATGTTGCATCCCAGTACACTTTACAATAGATTATTAGATTCTACTAGAATAGATGAGCCAAAATAATCAGGGATTTTTTTTGTAATGGGCCCCGACTCGTTACAAGTATGAATAGCTGGGCCTCAAAGCAGAAAAGGGTGAGAACCCCTGGGTTAACACATATTTTTTAATGATTAATTAAATATGTTTTCTTAGAGTCACTGTTGGAAAATTATATTTTTAAAATTGATGTTTAATTTTTAAGAAATTACAAGAAGTGAATGGGACGCCAATAGTGGAATCACCCACGGGGCAATGCTTGTATCGCTCAGAAATATAAACTTCTGGGATGAACTAAAAAGATGGGCTCATCTTTCCTACTTCACGTCCTGACCTGTATTCAAAGATTTTCAAGTTATCCATCCCCAGGTGTCGAGTCAACACCTCATGCCATATATTTAAACTATGATATTAGCACATTAAGCTGATACATTAACTCTGTAGGCTATGTCCAGTGCGCCTTAGCACCACCAGAATCTATATTACTATGTATTTTGTTTTACTTCTCTCTCTCTCTCTCTCTCTCTCTCTCTCTCTCTCTCTCTCTCTCTCTCACACACACACACACACACACACACA
>JAOPUC010000002.1:61099690-61109825 GCA_027564185.1 Cephalocassis borneensis
TATGCTGCTCTGCCATGTGCCTCTTTCGCGCCATGCTATCCTTCTTCACCACCTCTGCCCTATTACCAGCAGCACTGATAGATGGCTGGACACCAAATTCAGCCCTCCTTTCCTTCAGTGCTGCCAAATTCATGGTGTGAGTGTGTGTGAGAGAGAGAGAGAGAGAGAGAGAGAGAGAGAGAGAGAGCTCCCACCTCGTGCAGGGCTGGGTGCGTGTGTTTGACCCCCCCAATCACTGGGGCTGGAGGAGGATGAGGAGGATGTTGGGGGAGGACTGGGCTCAGGCAGAGGAGACGAACACAAAGACCTGGACTGGGGTCAAAGGTCGGGAGTCAGAAGTGAAGTTCAGTTTAGTTTCAGCTGCTTACTGCAACATTAAGCTGTGTTCTTTAATGCTAATTAGGGCTGGACAATATGATATGGCATAAATATCACGATAAATAGTCATAGTGCACTTTTCTGAGATATCGTTGATATCGCAACATCTTTATTTAAAGAGAAAAAAAAGTGCAGTTACAAATATAAACCACAAAAACATCAAAAGGGAGTCAGTTCCATGCAGAGGATTGAAACCATGAATTACAAAAACAGCTAATAAACACCGAGTGCCTGGTTCATCAGGAAGTGTGTGAGGTTTCATGTGCATGTGCTGATATTGTGCAGCTGTGTATGTGACAAGTGTGTTTTTACCCGTTCATTTCCACTTGGCCTGGGTGAGGAACGCTTGGACCGAGCTGGACAAGGAGGAGCCAAGACCAGGCGCTCATTACTGAACCTATGCTGAGGACCTGTGGGGGGAGGGGAGAAGAGATTTTATTAATATTTGAGCCAAATTAAATTTAGCGTGCTAACATAATGCTAGTGCTGGTAAGTAGTGAAAGTAGCATGCATACAAAAAGCCTGACCTACATAGCAACAGTAACCAAACGTGGGCGGGACTCAGAATCTCTCATGAAGAACGTGCGTACTTTCCATACCTGTGTGTGCACTGATGTTCAGGCAGTCCTGGTCTTTGTCCGTGGAGAAGCAGAGGTCTTCCTGTGGACCGGAGAGGCGTGTGAGTGGCGGTCCACTCCGTCGCTGGTCCTCCCCTCCTCCACTCCTGCGCTCCTTCTCCCCTCTGTTTCGGCTCGTGTTCCTGCCTCCGTCCTGCGCGACGTCACTGAAAGGGTTGTGCACCGAGCCCCAGTGCGTGGACTCCTTCTTTGGCTGGACCGGAGGAGCGGAGTTAGAACTGACTACCCAAGCTAAGCCACTCCCTCCTCCCTGAGCAGACAGCGCTGTCTGGTGTGTCGGGCTGCTGATTATTGCGATGGCGAAGGGATCATCGGGCGAATCGGCAGGCGGCACGCTGCGCTCTCGTTTCCGCTCTCTGTCCTTGTGAGCAGAAGAGTTGGGAGGAGGCAGGGTTTTAGCACTGTTTGTGGGCGGGGCAAACGGATCCTCGTGGGTAGTTCGCAGAGGAATAGGAGCTACCCAAGCATCCTGACGGGCAGGTTGGTGCTCAAACGCAGTCAGGAAGGAGTCCTCTGGTGGGATGTGTTTACAGCTCCAAACACTAGGCTCCGTGTTGTTGGAAAAGGAAGGAAATGCAAAAGAGGGGGTGGAGTTTTCTGTACAGGGTGGAGCCAAGGGTTGGGATGATGGCCACTCTTGAGAGATAGGGGAGCGCCCAAGGAAGGGGTCAACGGGTCGTCGTGAGGTCGTAGAGTCTTTGGGCTGAGAAGATGAAGGCCAAGCCGCCCAGCCCGTAGGCTCAGGGGACACTCCCAGGGGCTGATGGGAAGGCGAGTCCAAACCGGAGTCCTCCACATTCTCAGGAGACGAGGACGCAGAGGAGAAAGCAGCATCTAAAACAGAAAACCAGAACACGCACACACAAACAGAAAACCTGGTTGTTAGTGGTCATGTGACAGCAAGAAGCTGCCTGATAGGTGGGGATTGGTCATGACTTTAATGAGGGAAAAAAAAACAAAAAAAAAAAAAACAGAACGTTTCACCCGAGACAAAATTTAGTGCTTGCTTATTATTATTATTATTATACATTATTGAATATACCTACTAACATAAGTGCACTTGACCTTTTATGGAGTTTTGTGGGCATGCAAATGAGCTGTGTAGTGAATCTGCTCCTCACTTTTTTGGTTCTAACCATATGCATGTGAGTACAAAGAAAACCAGCACTTTAGAAACCTTTGTAAATCTAGCCAAAAAAACCCCCCACCCACAAACAAACTATATATAAATTATTTTTTTGTTCGGTGTGGCTCACGGAAACCAATAAGCAAGGCCCGATGTGTGCAAGAAGTCGACAGAAACTCGATTCCAGTCCATCATAATGTTATGTAAAATAATCCATGAATTTATAACATGTGGAATAATGAGTGCTGACTGCAGCGTTATTCACGAGGCACGTTAATGACATTTCACACACCATTAAACTTCAACGCTACACCCATTACACACATCTTATTTATTACTCTGTGAGCTACAGTTTCAGTTTCGTTGCTTAATACGGAGCAGCAGGTGTGGGTTTCATTAACTGCAAATTAATATTTTAATTTATGTTTTACATTCGGAGGTCTGCAGCTGCTCTTGGCCCGAGAAGCTGTGGGATTTGAAGGCTGATTTTAGAGGAGGGCCGAAGAGTGAATCTGAACCAGACGCTGTGGAGCTCAGCCTGAGAGAGAGAGAGAGAGAGAGATTTATTATAAAACAAGTAATCAGAGTGTGAAATTTGTATAGAAGAGGAGAACACAAAGCACAACAGAAATAAAATGCTTCTAAATGTGGAAGTGACAGAGAGAGAACAACTCAAATAAAAGGAAACAAAGGAAGAAAGAGACAAACAAAAACAAACGACAGACAGTTAGTTCTTTGTACCTGCTGTGGTTTAGACTCGAGGTGAACCTGCACAGACCCTCTGTCTCACCTTCTACAACACACACACACACACCATAATGTAACAACACATTACACCAACGAGAGTATGGTTATAATTACAGTTAGAGAGAATATATATATAAAATATTAAAACACACACACACACACACACACACACACACACACACACACACACACACACACACACACACACACCCCACCCCTGCATCCAGCCGAGACAAGACCTAACACACATTACATCATGTTACAACATCAGCTGACATCATAAAGATCATCCTCCACTACAGAGCCACCTATTAAAATTATTTTAATAATTGTGTGTGTCATGCCACGGGATTTTTGTACCAGATTTGTCGTCTACAGAATGTATAGAAACAGTGTTGGGGGGGGGGGGGAAGCACACGATATTTTGCACTGTTTTTGCTGACTGATCCAGTAACCATCAATGAATAAATCACCTCAGTATCACCCACACAGGATACATTTACCACTCATCATATACGACTGAGACAAGTACAGACCGAAAGACATTTTGATGATCGTCAAAATGAGTCGATCATGCAAGCGTACTTTTCGCACAGTATTCGCTTGGCAGTGCTAATAGTTCACTATGTGCTTTTTTAAGCTTCCAGGCAGCATTTTGGGGTCTGTTGCTCAACAAATGTGGGAAATTCACCAATAATCTACAGTCAAGATTGTCTCCTAATGGATTCACAAGGTTCTGTATCATCTGTAGTCGGTGCCTGGAAAATGGACCATGAGAAAATGGGTTGCGTGCACATGATTTCATGCGAGATTTACAGTAACTTCCTTTGGTCCAATTTCACTTTTGTTTGTGTTTCCTGCATACGGAGGCTTGGTACTTTAATGCAGCAGGTAGAACTCAAAATCCATAATCTGAGCATCTGGTATGAGAATCTGGTGGACTGACACGTATAGATTTAAAAAAAACAACAACAAAAAAAACAAATTGTGCTGGTTGTCATGTGATGTGTGCGTTTGTTTGTTTTTTACCCCTGTGGGAGGCGCCATCACTCTCTCCTTCTGATCGACCCGCTGTACTAAGGTTTCCTAGGACAGAGGAAAGGAGGGGTGAGAAAACTCTCTCTCTCTATACATCTCTACTAGCCATGCCAACAGGCACAGACATGATACCGGACACATTTGTCCAACCCCACACAGGAAATCTGAACTTACGGGAAACGTGTCTCTTCGTTGTCACCTTCAGTGGGGAGTAAAAAAAGGAAAGGCTTTAATTTCACGCATCCAACATTGAAGAAAACAAACAAAACTCTGGGGCTGAGCGAAGTGACAAATATAATCGATACAGATATCACGATACTTGAAGGCATTTCTATGATATTTTGGTTTGCTAGGAAAAAAAACCCTGATAGCAATAAATTAGTGTTGCATTAAAACAAAACAGTAAATATAAAGTATTTTTAAATAAATTCTAATATATTAATATATATTTTTATTTATTAACAATTGTAATGGACACAATTTTGATGTGAAAATCAGCAATTTGTAAATCTCATCGGGACTGAATTTATCACGATAAATCAATATTACCGTACATCATTGTGTCACTCAGCCCCAATACTACAGATACTCCAGTATGTGTGTTGAATATGAATATATTTATTTAAAACCGTGCTCCCTGAGCTCGTGCTCCACCCCTGAACTCACCCCAGGGTTCGGGGGCAGGCTGAGGGTCCCCACGGTGGCCTTCAGCTCCAGCTCGTTGGCGGCCGAGTTGCTGCGGCTGCACACGGGCCGGATCTGGATGTGGAACTTCTTTGGCTCTTCGTCGTCGTAGTCCGAGTCGCTGGAGTAAAAGTTGTTCTCTTTGTCCTCGGTGCAGCGTAGGGGTGGAGTCAAGGATCTTATTGAGAAGTTCCTGACGTCTATACAGATACTTCACTGCATCGTCAAATAGTAAAACACTTTATACTCGTTCATATGTCGTACGTGTTGTGCGTGAAGTGTCTGATCTTAAGTTACTTTTTTTCCCCCTAACAATTTTTTTTAAAAATACACAATGTATTTTCTAGACAAGTCATCTGTATGAGAGTATGTGACTTAGATACACGTCTTGCATTCTATCTACTTAGAAAAAGAAAACAAACAAAAAAACACATCAGTGCAAAAGTTAGTGCACCCTTGAATAAATTAGGGTATTATTTCTTTCAAATAGATACAGGAATATTTATACACGATTGTCTACTGGATGAGTAATTATCATGATCACCACAAGTTTTCTACTGTTACCTGTGACCATTACCTGTATTTTTTGGTATAAATATGAGCTTGAACACAAGACAAGAGATATAAAATCAGGGGCTGGATATTAAATAAATAAAGTTCACTTCAATAATCATATCTTAGCAAGTGGAAAATATCTTAAAACATAGTTAAATGTATCTAGTACTTCCTATTAAATTAAACCAAATATATGATTATTAAACATCTCTAGACATTTTATTTACCAATTTCAAGCTTCAACCTGGCAGATATTTTACCTAATTTTCTAGAAGCAAAAATATGTGAATAGAAAAAGAAATTTAAAGCTTGAAAATGACTAATTAAAAGCATCTAAAACTGGTTAAAATCTTATATTTGATTTAAAATATATTAACAAGAAATACTAGATGCGTTTATCCGTACACGGGGTATTTTCACTTGCTACGATCTCATTTTTGCATCATTTAAATTCAATTCTATAGCACTTTTAACCATGGATATTGTCACAGATATCTGGATATAGATAAAGATCAGAGATTTCGATTTATCCCTAATGAGCGAACCAGAGGTGACTGCAGCAAAGGGAAAAACCCCTGAAATATCATGAAGAAACCTTGAAAGGAACCAGGCTCAAATGGGGAACAATTAGTGAGTTGTACACAATCAAATGTTTTCACGCTGCATTAAATGTGGGGGTGCTGCTAATTCTGAAAAGAGTGTTTCGCAGAAAGTGTGTGTTAGAATAAAACCATATGCAAGATCACTCATAGAAACATCGCCCACTGTACACATTCATCTTGGTTTATCTGTATGTTTAGTTGTTTATACAACTGCCTACATTTAACCTTAAGCTCTACACGTATAAGGAAAGCACTTTTTGATACACAGACCAGTGACATGTCTCCAAAAGGTCCGAGATTAAAGGATATCGTTCTGAGTGACATCTGCCCGGATCATAAAGCCCTCGTCATCTACCTCTAGAGGAGAATTCTACAAAGCGCACACAAAAACAGAACCATTAATCCTAGTTTAAACAAACAAACAAACAAACAAACAAACCACACATTGTCGTCTCCTGATCAGCTTGGAATTGATGATCAGAAAAATTTCCTGATAATTATCAATATATACATGTTGCTTTTTTTTTTTTTTAGATAGAAATAAATAAGCATATATAAAATACTAATACTTAAACTCTTAATTATCTAAGTTGCAAAGTCTTAGTGTCTCGTATTCAGTGTCTCGTATTCTTACTCGTATTCAGTGTCCTATAATCCAAATAAGCACCACTAGATGGCGCCATATTAGCCTGCCTGACAATGCGCAAGCTAACTTGGTAACAACTATACAAAACCTATTGTACATCGCCCCCTTGTGGTCTCTTAAGTCTCCTCTTCCAGATTACTTTAAACAGAAGGCCAGATGAATGAACTGGAAAGCATATATATTAGGCATCTAATTTAAATTTCAGCCAATTTTATATCATCATTTCCGCAGAAACATATTGCTAAAATAATGTGCTGATCGATAATTGATATGACACAAATCATCTGTGGCCAGGAGTCCACTCTGGGTGGGAGGGGCATACACTCTCCCCTGACAATCACAGCAACACTAGCCAATCGTATGCATCTGCAAGCTCATGAATGTGGAAGAGGGCAAATAGCGCTTTAAGCAGAATGTGTTATGCTACCCTGTGACGCAGAATGAGCAGCAGTTTTAAAAAGATGAAAATGTTTAACATTTATGGGAGGAGTCTGAGCACTTTGTAACGGTCAGTAAGTTTTCTGACACGTGACTTGGCTCCTGCTATGGTAGCTATGAACAGTCGCTCTCTCACCAGCCCTCTTATTTTCATTTGAAGTTAAAGAGGGGAAAAAAAACCCTACAGCTCATTATGTTACTGAGAAACCAGAAAGAGTAACATTTATTTTCTTTATTTATTTATCCATATTATATTAACGGCCGCAGCTGCATTTGTAGTTAAAAAAAACCTCTTGAAAGTCAGGAACGAACCCTCAGCATGTCTACTTCCCCGGTCTGTGCACGCGCGCTTGTGTTTACTCCAAATACAACGTCTGCTAATGACATGTGGTTCTTAAAAAGAGCTTCTGACAGCCAGCAGGAGTAAAGTAGGACAACTTAAATATAGCCTGCTGGAGTAACCGGACACAGTGGAGGGAGTGGTGGTCATTCAGACACACACACACACAAATGAAACAATGACAAAAGTGTTGTGCCGCAATGACTTCAAGAGACGCTATTAAGGGCACTGTGTGTGTGTGTGTGTGTGTGTGTGTGTGTGTGTGTGTGTGTGTGCGCGCGTGTGCTGTAACTTACTGGCGTATCTGTCAGCGCAGAGTCCCTGCATAAAACAGCAGCAACAAGTCATTAGCAATATACACATTACATTATAAAATATACAAAATTCATGGTGATGTCAATTTCCACTAAAAAGTTAAGTCTCATTTCAATACACACCTCCTAAAATTAAAGAGAGTAATTAAATAACATTAAAGAAATGGATAAATATTTATTTCTTTTGTTGGTTTTTTCCCCCTCTCGTTTTGTGTGCGCGCGTGGGTGCGCGCATGTGTGTGTGGGAAGGTGTCAAAAGTCCCTGAGGAAAAAAAACTATATATTAAAAATTACCTTTAAAAAGTTTGCATTTTTTTTTAAATAAAAGCAAGTCCAAAGTACAGGACTAATTATTTAATTATTGTTAGTCTTATAGGGAGCAGAATTTTTAGGGACACTTTTTTGTCCAAGAAAATCATTAAGATGAATAAAAGGTTATATGGAGTCACTATACTTCGATGGATGGATGGATGGAAAGAAAGAAAAAAGAAAGGGAAGGAAGGAGGAAAGGGAGGAAGACAAAGAAAAATGATGAATAAAGGTTATATGGAGTCACTATACTCCAATGGATGGATGGAAAGAAAGAAGGCAAGGAAGGGTGGAAGGGGGAAAGGGGGAGGGAGGAAGGAAGAAAGGAAAGGAGAGAGGAAAGAAAAAATGAGAGGGAGGAAGGAGGAAAGGAAAGGGAGAGGAAAAAAAATTGAATCAGTCTAATAAAAGAAAGAAAACTAATGCTGTAGGTTTTTGAATCAGTGACTTGTTATGGAATATATTTATTTAATTTACTTACTTACAATTATGGTCTGTTTAAATAAATGGTGTAAGGACAGTGTGTGTGTGTGTGTGTGTGTGTGTCGCTCACGTGAAGTCTGGTTCTTTGTCCTTCTTGCCCAGTCCAGGGATCCTGAACGCTTTTGTTCGGCTTTTCTTGTTATTGTCGGGTGCTTGAGTAGACAGGAACTCCTCAAAACCCACAGGGCCTGGCCAAAACACACACACCATTTCCACAATGACACACACTTTAGGTCCCGCTACGCCTCTGCAGTCTAGACTGAAAATTATTCTGTGTGTGTAAAATATGTATAACTGTTTATAAACCAGGGAATCCAATATACACCCTTTTACCTTCTATTTGTTAAGTATCTTAAGCCTCAGTCACAACTGGCCGCAAGTGCTCCTACGGCCGGTCTACGCGCAAAAAACGCAAGAAACGCACAGAGGGCGCACGTGTGACGTGCTGATTTTCGAGCCGCAGACCGGCCGCAGAGGTTCTTTGTCACGTCAAACAAACTCTACGGGGCTTACGTTTTTTCGGGTTGCAAGACAAACTTACGGCCAACGTGCGTCTTTCTCCACAAAAAACAAAACAAAACAGCGCAGCGATTTGGGAAACGTCAAAAATCGCACGGCCAAAAAATCGTGCGTCCGGTTGTGACCTAGGCTTTATGCAGAACCAGCATTACATTTTATTGGCTGTTTAGACAGAAACATGGCTGATGACTAAAGTGCATCTACATCCAGATCTAAACAGGTGTGCGGTACCTGGCCGGTCTTTCCCAGTGCCCTTCTGCTCAGTAAACTTCTGAATCAGACTCCTGACTCCAATGTTTTCCACGTTCTGCTTGAACTCCTCATAAACCTGAGCACAGAGAAGGAGGTCACACACGAGCTGAACCATAAAAATCCAACTGAAATCAGTCAATCGTCAATCAGGAGTCCTCACCTGTCCCACTTGGACATGTGTGTCCTCTATGGAGTGCGAGTAAGACTTGATCAGCTGCTTCATCTTCCGTAAGTGGTCCTCCTCGATGTCCTGGAACTTCTGCATGTTCAGAGTGCAGAGACGGCAATTTAAAACGGACATGAAGTGGAAGAATACCGCATTTCCTTCACACAGCTCATCTCTCTTTCAAATTTTGATTTTAAAAATGGTTCATGTTAAACCTGTTAGAAAATCTGCTGAGAGCTGACTGGACCACATATATCCATTCTCTACAAATCCAAAGTCACAAACTGACTCGGTCCGATTTAGTTTAGTTTGCAGAACGAATCATAAACACAGAAGGTTATAAGAATGCAAGGGAGTTGCTTCATGCTCCTGGTATCAAGGCTGGAAAATAAATCAAGTGTACTGTGTTACTATTACAGAGTTACTCGGGGCTGAACATTAACGGTTGTCCGACTGTCCAGGACAACTAAACGTTTGGTCCAGACAAGTCAAATCCGCATCTGCCTGTCCAACGGGACGAGTTGAATATTTGCTGAAAATCATCATTTTTATAGTAATTATTTAAGAGTTACATCAATAAAGTTCCAACAACGCTAGTTCAAATCCATCAGTGATCCGCCCGTGTTATTGTTTGCAAAATTCCAGGACGTGTGTGTAAAAATAACTACCCCGTGATATCTAATTATAGATTATTAGACTTCGTAAAAATTGGACAAACGACAAACAAAACCCTCAATAAAATAAATATCCGTGATGAATCTTCATTTCATTCGGAAGTTTGTTGTATTTTTCTTTCGTATGGTTCACGTTCTTCTTCTCCTTACGGCTTTTCCCTTCAGGGGTCGCCACAGTGAATCAACTGCCTCCATCTAACCCTGTCTTCTGCATCCTCTTCTCTCA
>JAOPUC010000002.1:61167157-61177367 GCA_027564185.1 Cephalocassis borneensis
TCCATGCTGTAAAATTAATGCTATTATGCTGAGAAATGCTGGCAAAAATGTATAAGATTTTTGATAATCTTATAAATCTTATTTATAAAAAAAATAAAAATAAATCAAAAATATGTTGTGAACGAGCGAGTTGCCAGAGGTCCATAACCAGGGTCCGTATGATAGGATAGAGACCCACTCGCCAGCCAATCAGAGCACAGGATTTGGACCGCAAAAAAAAAAAAAAAAATTAAAAATGGTACTTTTTTTTTTTTTTTTTAAATCATACACATACTCACTCAGTTCAGATTTTAAACACGTTTTGACCATGGCGATTTGAAAAAGCACGAAACATGCCAACAAACATTTGAATATTTATGATCCTCCAACTAGGACTGACCTGAACAAGTTACAAACTTCAAATATTCTCTGGTGTGTCAAAACAAGTAACAGATTATTTGTTCTTAAACATGTTTGTTGCTGAAATTTAAAATATAAACACTAGGTGTCAACTATGCATTAATATTGAATGAATTTATCACCACACAGACAAAAAAAACAATAACTTGAGTTGAAACAAATAATCCAGCGTTCTCTGTGTGCGCGCGCAGTTTTCAATAACAGCAATTTGGTGTAGAAATCTTGTAATAAACGATATTTTATTTTTTTGATTCAGGGATACACACTGGCAGACTGGTGCCAGCATTATAATCATTCTATGATCTTTGTGAAACAATCGTAAATTATATTTAAAAAGCTCTGCATATACTCGCTTATCATGCACTTCTACATTGTACAGCGAGTTCAGAAAATCAGGAACCAATGAGATTAAAGCTACAGATACTTCATTTTGTCTATGATGTACAATATCCATGCTTTATATGCTCACCCTGACAAGCTACACACTCTCAGCCACTGTATTTTGCTCAACATATTCCAACTGACGGGTGGCATGGTGGTGTAGTGGGTTAGCGCTGTCGCCTCACAGCAAGAAGGTTCCGGGTTCGAGCCCAGTGGCCGACGGGGGCCTTTGTGCGGAGTTTGCATGTTCTCCGGTTCCCCCTACAGCCCAAAAACATGCAGCTAATTGGTGGCTCTAAATTGACCATAGGTGTGAATGATTGTGTCAGCCCTGTGATGACCTGCCCAGGGTGTACCCCGCTTCTCACCCACAGTCAGCTGGGATGGGCTCCAGCTTGCCTGCGACCCTGCACAGGATAAGTGGTTATGGATAATAGCTGGGTGGATTCCAACCAACATTTGCTCAGCATATATTCCAAATGGTTCTTGACTTTGACACCCTATAAACTCGTGCATTTTTAAAAAAAAAAAAATCTACAGTACGTACAGTTAGTCACCTTAACTTGCTTCAGTAGTGTACATTGAGTACAGTAGGAAGTACTTGTAAGCAAGCCTTTACCATAATAAGAATGCGCTCATTTGCTGATGCACACACAAAGGCTTGGTATACTACACCACGCAGCTATGCATGACAGGCAGCGGAAAGAATCTCACAGTGCTGGCCTTCACAGGGAAATCGCTCTCTGCCTTGCCAACAAAGTGGACTCGGGATTCTTCTCCATGCCCACCACCACTGTGGAAGCTCTGCCTGGACGTCCACTCTGGCCAGTAGGGGGTGCAAATCTAAACAAGCATTCATTCACTGCTCATAAAATCTTTCACTTACTCAACTCCTTCATTTGATTAGAAGCTCAAGTTCAGATATACATCATGATCAACAACTCTGACAGGCAGTTTCTAGCCTTGCTGGGTTCCCCCCCACACACACTGTACAGAATGCAACTTCACAACCTTTTCAATGATCAAGAAATCTTCAGGACGTTTGAGTTATCGGCAAAACTTGTGAACCACGGAGTAGTTCTGCCCGACCCACAGCAAACACCAAGTCCTGACGGAGAAGTGCTCTCGCTGATTTCTACTACGGACTACCAAACCCCTCCCACGAGAGTGCTCCGAGAGCACAATATCCCCTGCTATAATATACCGCAAATGAAACTGCAATATGCATATTACCGTCCGATAAAGCCTTTTGGCAAGTTTTGTGAAATTCCTTCAAAAATTCTGAGTTGTTGTTGATTTCAGAAGATGAGAAGCCTTTCCGCAACAGACTTTGCCATGACATTTGGGCCTTTTGGCCAGCGGGGGATTTATTAAAAAAAAAAAAATTACACAACTATTACAGTAATGGCTGACAAGATCATGATATAAATAAACTCAAGAGTTGCATGGAAACAGTGTTCCTAGCACTTCTTGATCAAGTCTGAGGACTTGGGCGGCACAGTGGTTAGCACTTTCACCTCACAGCAAGAAGGTTCTGGGTTCAAACCCAACAGCTGGCGAGGACCTTTTTGTGTGGAGTTTGCATGTTTTCCCAGTGTCTGCGTGGGTTCCCCCCAGTTTAAAAGACTTGCGGTTAGGTTAATATGGGATGGCCTTGGGCTGAGGTGCCTTTGAGCGAGGCACCTAACTCCCAACTGCTCCCTGGGGTCTGTTAGCATGGCTGCCCACTGCTCTGGGTATGCATGTGTGCTCATTGCTCACACGTGTGTGTTTTCACTGCTTCAGATGGGTTAAATGCAGCGAGGAAATTTCACCACAAGTGTGTGACAAATAAACTTGCGCTTTCTTCTTTCTTTTTTTTGACATGTCCTGGAAACAATCATTTTATACCTGTGCTTTTTAATAAACCTGACATTTACAAGTTCTGTCAAGCCCTTTCTATAAACTGTAGAAAGCGTCAGAGGAAAAACACGAAGAGAAAGTATAACGCAAAAGTTGGGGAGAAAGGGAAAAAAATATTTATATACATGATCACGCCGACCCATTATTCATACACAAATAAAATAAACCCATCATGAGCAATATGTTGGGAAGCGTTTGTGTAAAACTGTGGCTGATGTCATCCACACACTGCTCGACAGGCACTGCCAGTCTTTGAGACACAGTCATATCACTTCACTAATGCGAATGTTTTGCATGAGCTGCATATGGATTGGGCTGAGTGGACAATAAAAACTTGTGATTCGCCGCGACAATGCATCTGTTCTCTCGACTGAATCAGTTCCTGAGCCAAACCCTTTGTTCATAGCAGATTCACATTGCTCCTTTTAGGTTAAAGAGCAGAGTATTGCAACCTAACTAACAGGTCAGGGACTGCATTACATACTACAAGAACTCCATGTGCAACAAGTCCTGACATGCTCCTTCCTTCAGCAAGGAGAAAACTCGTACAAGAAAGCAGCATTATCTTTTGCGTGGTACGGTAAGATGATAGATCGCATACAACAAGCCTGGAAATGAAGAGCAGGTTGCAAAGCCGGCTAAGCTGGACGACATGTTGGCTTGTGTCAACTTCGGTTCTTCAAACGGTTTCATTTACACATTGGCAACAGAGATAAACATGTTCTCGTTTATATGGAATGGAAGCAACTGAAATTTTGTACCATTTTAAAGGTTTTTTTTTTGGCACATCTTGATGCATACTGCGTATTGCAGAAACGTCTTAAAAGAATCGTATGATACCTATATTTGTTGTTTTACCACGGTGTGGTTGAATTCTCAAATCCGACTGCTCAGGTGTGCGTTATTTTTGTCTAACAGTACAGCTCGGAAAGCAGTTCCAGCTGGAACATGAACAATCAGTTACTATAAAATGCACTCGTTCTAGCACTTTTTTTCTATAGTAAAAAATGGCAGATGGGGGGAGGTGGCATATAATCAAGAAAAACAATCAATTGTAGGAGAGAGGGGAAAAAGGATCATTAAAGAATTAAATGGTTTATGATGACTATAACAGGTGTGTATATTATATAAAAATAAAATCAACTCGTCACTTGGATGTTACACATTACATCTGATAAAATACATCTTATTTTTTTCGCGGTCCAAATCCTGCGCTCTGATTGGCTGGCGAGCAGGTCCGTATCCTACCATACAGACCCCAGTTACAGACCTCTGGCAACTCGCTCGTTCACAACAACAAACAGTCGCATTTTTTGTCAACATTTATATATTTTTTAAAAAAAATAAGATTTATTTATAAGATTATCAAAAATCTTTAAATTTTTGCCAGCATTTCTCAGGAGAATAGCATCAATTTTATATCATGGATAGCGATAACGACAGTGTTCACAGCGAAAGCGAGTTTTACTACCCTGAGGAATTAGAAATAAAAGAAAACATTTCAGGAGAAAGCTAAAACCTGTAATTTGATAACACCGAGCAAAAACATGGCTGAATCCTGAATGACTCCTATTTGTATAAATAGGGGACTACATACTGTAGGTAGCAAAATGCATTTTTTTTCCTGCCATGGAAGTGCACTTGTATACTGAGGAGGAAGCCATCTGCATTACAGCCGTGAATGAGGATTAAAAATAGCATTAATTTTACAGCATGGATAGCGATAACGACAGTGTTCACAGCGAAAGCGAGTTTTACTACCCTGAGGAAGAAGAAATAAAATTTCAGGAGAAAACTAAAAACCTCTAACTTGCTAACAGTTTGATCTCATTAGTTAATGAGGCCCATTTTGGACCATGTTATCCCAATACATAATATTACGTGAGGTAAAAACTTTAAACCAGTGCAATCGCTTCTTCAAAGTTTCACCAAATGGTTTTATTTATGCAATATAAAGGTCATAATACTGTACAACTTTGGTTGAGCAAAAACACCAAGCAAAAACATGGCTGAATCCTGAATGACTCCCATTTGTATAAATAGGGGAGTACACAGACGGCAAAATGTAGGGGTTTTTTTTCCTGCCATGGAAGTGCACTTGTATACCGAGGAGGAAGCCATTTTCATTACAGCCATAAATGAGGATTCAAAATGGCGGTTCGGCTTGGTTTTCCCTTTCGGGCGCTCTTGTTTTCTGTTAGAATTTGGCAAAGAAAATATATATTATTTACCAGCTTAAGGTCGGTCCGTATGGTGAAATACCGTGACCTCGGCCCAGAGGGCCTCGTTCAGTACTTTCAAGACCTCGGTCACAGTATTTCACCATACGGACCCCCCAGCTGATAAATAACATGTATTTTCTTGACAAAAAGTATCATTCCAACACAATTGTGTTTCATATTTAAACCATAAGGACCACAATGAGCAAATAAACAATCATAAAACTCTTTCATTGTACAACTGAATGAACTCGTCCTGGACAATAAATCAAATGTTTGATAAGTCACGATATTTAACATGTCCTTAGAGAGTCTGGTCATGATTCTTCCACTTTTTTAGGGAGAAAGCTTTGCTCGTTTTATTTTTCTTGTACTATGCTAATTTTCCAATGACTAGCTACTTTCGATGAATTAAACACGACGACGTTGTTGTGGTTTATAGTTACGCATGTCGTGGAATGTCCATAAGTAACAAGTTCGCTCCTAATCAAAATCACTTACAGCGACAGAGTCGTTTTCTGAGTTACTGAAGAACTTGCAGCACGTTACGAAGAAACGGTGACATCCTGTAGACCCTCAAGTGTCAGAAAACTTACTGACACTGAAGATGCTTCCCCCCCAAAAAAAAACCCACAAACGAAGTCATGCAGAACACAATACTTGCGAAAATCACAAAGAAACCAAAGTTATGGCCGATGAGTTTTTTTTTTTTTACAAGATTTGACCTTGCTGACCTTGGACCTTGACTCACCAAAAACTAGTGATGCCTTTGTGTGAATTTAGTGAGAGTTGTCCTGTCTGTGCATTTTGGTGAAGATTGGTCGAGAAATGACGATGCTAATGCACCAACAAGCAAACGGACAAAATCAACATACTTGCAAAAATCTCTGATTTTCACAAATAAACAAAGCCCTATGCTTAACTTACAGGAATCCAAACCATATCTGTTTTAGTATTATTAGATTATGTCGAGCAGCCCGTCCGCCATACATGAATGCGAATGAGCTGTTACTATAGTAACGATAACCTTTAATTTGTGTGTAACCAAAAAAAAATAATAAAACAAATCTTGGTTTCAACAGCACGGTCGTATAAACAAAATATCATTATAATCAACAGTAAATAATGTGACCAGCAAATTTAATAAATCGGGACACATGGTACCTGTTAGACCTGTTTATTTTGAACAGTCTTTTTTGAAATGTGATACCAGTCCCAAGGTTGCCAATGCCACACTTTTTACACCAACTGGACTAGTTTACGGAAAAGGCTCCAGGTTTATTAAAAAAAAAAAAAAAAAAAAACACCACAAATCTGTACTGGATTAAAGACAGTCCACGATGAACAAGATAACATTTTGAAGCAAGTAATCAGAATTAAATCTCCACAAATAGAGGGAAAAATAGTGTGCGTACAGAGAGTGTACCTATCTAAAATATCAGATTGCTGCCTTAAGGATTGAAAATGAATCATATTCAGTGATATTGTCACATACTGACTTGGATATTGATATCGGAGCAGATTCTGAAGGACCACCAAATACTGGACCACTGATACTGAATCTTAACGTATCATTGTAGATTCAGCGGCATCATCAAATATCAAACCTTAAGAAGCGAAACTATCATATCGTATCGTAGCTGATTTAGCAGTCTAGTCAATAAATGTCAGACTGTTGCCTTAAGGATCGAAATTGTATCTTTATGTAGTATTCTCAAATATCTGATCATGGAATCAAAAAACATCCACAAAGTTCTGGTCCCGGTAAAGACACTTCATAAGTGTTCTGAGGCAAAACAAACCTCGCCCGGTAACACTTATGATGAATATGAAAGAAGATATCATTGGGGGGAAAAAAACAAAAAAAGGTCCCCTATAGGTCCACTGCTTATAAATAAAATAGGTTTTCTGATCCCATGTCCATACGGTAAATATAGCATATATATTTACTCTGAGACAGTAACCACAAAAATGAAGCGTAATCCAAAAATAAACAATTAAAAAAATTTAAAAACAGGAGTAAAATAAACCAAGGTGTCTGTACTTTGTTATTCTACTCTTACAGTTTTCGAAACCAAAACCTCCGAACCGAGGCTGACACACAGACGTTACCATGACCCAAACTCTTATTACCCGGAAATGGCCCGGCACTAGAGCTCAGTAGAACGCACTTTCCCTCTGTAATAAATGTAAACATGTCTGGAAGCCATTTCTTTAGTCCATTTATTTCAAATGGTGAACCGAATTGTATACACTCACCGGCTATTTTAATCGGAACACGTGTATGCGCATGCGGAGTGCGCGACTGTTACACTTACAGTATGATGACGTAGTAGCTAGCGCCTCTATATGAGGCAGAAGCCACAACAAAAATGATTTTGACCCTTTTGGTGACCTTGACCGGACGACCCTCAAAATGTTGGAGGTTCTATTTGAGACCAGCGCCCATCTATCCTGAAAGTTTCATGAAGATTGATCCAGCCATTTTCCCGTAATATCGTTAACAAACAAATCTGACCGAAAACAATACCTCGCCCCCTGGTGGACTCCATCCCGGGCGAGGTAATAATTCTACAAGGACAATCCATATACAACTTCACTCAACCAAAATCAAAAACTAAAAGTAGGAAAAGGACACGTGTTTACATGTAGAGCAGGAACACTTTGGAACGCGCTACCAACACACATCTGATATTCAGAAAGGAAATCCATCGATTGTATGGGACACTTTAACCAATTCCAACCCCAGATACCTTTTTAACTGATACTCCTTTTATTTGATATAACGTAAACGTTTGCATTTTGTATTATTTAGGTTTACTAATCTTGGAGATACCCTGGGTATCACAATAAACTCTAAACTCTTGGCTTAATATTGAATTTAATTTCACTTTTTATCATACCAGATTTAGTGGTCTGGTCAAATTTCAATTAGTTGCCTTAAGGATCGAAATCGTATTGTAGCTGATTTATTGGTTCAATTTTACTTCCTTGTTCCTCCTCTGCTCACGGTTCTTCACTGGCTACCTGTTGCAGCTTGCATCAAATTTAAGACACTGGTGCGAGCGTACCAGGCAGTCAAGGGGCCAGGTCCTGAATACCTTCAAGAGACTGATTGGACCCTACACGCCAGCCAGATCCTTATGCTCTGCTACTACCGGTTGCCTGACCCATCCTCCTCTTCTCTCCACGCTGCTCCTGCCCAGCTCTCACTCAAAACCTGTCTGTTCCGAATCCCTGTTGGTGGAATGACCTTCCCATTGAGGTCAGAACTGCCGACTCCCTGACCACCTTCAAGCGTGGAATGAAGACTCACCTCTTCAAGCTGCACCTCTCCACTGGTAATCGTGTAGCGGTCTTGACCAACCCAGGCTGTGTGCTGTCTCGCCTGCTCATGATGACTCCGTGTTAGTTGGACTTTATCAGCTCATTTGTATGGTTGGTTTGTTTCCCCCCGAGTGCTGGTACTTCAACAGGATATTGCACTCGGTGTTATTCTGTCACTTGTTCATTTGGCACAACTGTAGAACTTCCTTGCTTAGAAGTTCAGCACTTCTTGTACTGCACTTGTCATATGTCGCTCTGGATAAATTTAAGCATCTGCTAAATTTCTGTAATGGAACGTAACGTCATATCAGATTATTGCCTTAAGGATTAAAATTTAATCGTACATCACAGATTCAGATATCTTCAAGCATCGGATTGTTGCCTTGAGTATCGAAAGCGTACCGTTATATCGTAGCAGGTTTAGTTACATCATCAAATCCCAAATCGTTTGCTTCAGAAGTGAAGTCAAATATCACATCGTCACAGATCCATCAGTACCGTCGACTCTGAAGGATTCTTATTATACACACTCGCCGGCCACTTTAGTAGGAACACCCGATCCCTTGACAGCAGCATAATCAAGAACGTCGATTAATGTTCACTTCAAACATCAGAATGGGAAAAATTCATCCATTCATCATCCATAACCGCTTATCCTGTATAGGGTCACGGGCAAGCTGGAGCTGATCCCAGCTGACTATGGACAAGTCACCAGGTCCTTGCAGGGCTGACACAGAGACAAAACTATTCACACTCACGGTCAATTTAGAGCCACCAATTAGTCTAACCTGCATGTCTTTGGACTGTGGAGGAAACCGGAGCACCCGGAGGAAACCCACGTGGGCACGGGGAGAACATGCAAACTCCGCACAGAAAGGCCTCTGTCGGCCACTGGGCTCGAACCCAGGACCTTCTTGCTGTGAAGTGACAGTGCTAGCCACTGTGGTTCGGTTAACATATGCCACTCGTATTTTTCATACGAACTACATCTGGGATGGATGTCGTTCTTATGAAAAATATGAGTGGCATATTTCCCAGTAAAACACTCATGTCCATGTAATATATTACATTATATGGTGGCTTTCCAAAATTTCAGTTGTATGAAAGACAGAATTCCTGGAGCATTTTGTCTAGACCAGTGTGTGCACATACATGCATACATAAATGGAGAAGAGAAGAGAAGAGAAGAGAAGAGAAGAGAAGAGAAGCCTTCATTTGTCACATGCACAGTCAAGTACACTGAAATTCCTCCTCAGCATTTAACCCTTCTGAAACAGTGAACACACATACACACACAAGTGAGGAATGAGCACACACACACATACCCAGACCAGTGGGCAGCTTTGCTACAGTGCCCGGGGAGCAGTCGGGGGTTAGGTGCCTTGCTCAAGGGCACTTCAGCCCAAGGCTGCCCCATGTTAACCTAACCACATGTTTTTGATCTGTGGGGGAAACCGGAGCACCTGGTGGAAACCCACACAGACATGGGCAGAACATGCAAACTCTTCTTCTTCTTCTTCTTCTTCTTCTTCTTCTTCTTCATGTGTCAGGCCTGGCACAGGCATCGACAATCATGGTCTGCCAATCAGTTCTGTTGCCAGTAAGGTGGATAAGATCATTATTGGTCAGTAAACTGTTGGTGGCAAAGGTGTTAAGGCTATTTGTACATGTCATTCTCTGTCTTCCTCTTCCTCACTTTCCTTCAATTTTACCACTTAACACAAGTTATTCTAGGCTGTCTTTTCTGTTGATGTGACCAAAGAAATCCAGTTGTCGTTTTCTGATTGTCTTAATAAGTGAATGTTTTGTTCCTGCCAGCTGTAGCACTTCTTCATTTGACTTTCTCTTTTTTCAAGATATTCTCAGCATTTGGCAGCACGGTGGTGTAGTGGTTAGCGCTGTCGTCTCACAGCAAGAAGGTCCTGGGTTCGAGCCCCGGGGCCGGCGAGGGCCTTTCTGTGTGGAGTTTGCATGTTCTCCCC
>JAOPUC010000002.1:62234781-62245456 GCA_027564185.1 Cephalocassis borneensis
AGATTTGTAAATTATTGCATTCCGTTTTTATTTACAATTTGTACTTTGTCCCAACTTTTTTGGAATCAGGGTTGTACTGTATTATTATTAAAAGCATCACAGCCATTCTGACAGCCAGTATCTGATTATAAACTGAGGTGATTAGGCTCACATCTGTTTCACTATGACACGTAGCTTTCCAACAATACAATAACTGTGTGATATTTACTGTTTTCGACTGACTGTTTTTACCACTACTTTGGTTAATCTGGCTCCATGCCTGGTAGACAGCCAAGGCGAGGTTAGAATGTAGCCTAAATAAAAATTCCTAAGTGATGTTTACAAGCTGTTTTAGTACAAGGTATTTATATTTTCTTAAAGATGTCAAAGTATGTTATAGGAAGAAAAACTTTGCTCGGAAGCAGATTTTTGATTGTTTTCCAAAACCACATCCAACTACATCCCAGACCACCTCCCATGTTCACTTGCAGCACTGTGTCCTCCATGTTGATTTTTTTTTCCCTGCCCCCAAATCTGTGACCTGATTGGTTTTGCAAGTTAAAAAAGATAAATAAATAAGAAAAGCTTGATGTCATTTGGCATTTTTCCTAAAAGTTGTACTTTTGAGCATTCCACCCACATTGTATATAAACCGTGCTCTGGCAGCCGAGTGAAAATTTTTTTAAAAAGCCTCAGAGGAAGAGTGCTCGTCCAGGCGTATTCTGCTCATGCATTAAGACAAAAAAACCCACACACACAAAGTACATAAATAAAAATTCTGTAAGGGTAGTGTTAAGCAGAGCACTAATTAGTTTTTCTACTTTGATGTGAGTGCAGACAAACCTTTCTATTAACGAATCCAGAATCCAGAGTTGTCTGCCTCAGCTATTCTCAAAAGGCTTTCCTCTTCTTGTTCACTCCATCATGTTCTAACGAGGGCCCATTTAGCCAGGGGATTTCCATTAAGAGAAACAAATCAACAAATAAAAAGACGGCCAGAAATAAGGGAGCAGAGGGTGGTAGTGGTGGAGTGACCTTCATATTTATGTGTCATCTTGGTAGTAGCAAGAAACGCTCCACTATCAATAATCCGGTAGAACCTTGTAAATGCATGCATGCAGGTTCTCTCTGTGAGGAAGTCGAGATACACATCCATCACATGGAGCTCACGCACAGCCTGGCCTTCACAACTTATGCGCCAGGAGGTTGTTTACCTATTGTTTGTTGGTCATTTGTCACCTGCGGCGCAATAAGGGGTTGGACAGGATGTTAGAGCAAATAAAACTCAACAGACATAAAGACTGATCGACAATCTTGCACCATCCAGCAGGGCAACAGCGCAGTGACTAAAGACAAGATACTCGCCTAGGATGAATGATCACGTGCCAGCCTTGTCTTCTTGACACCCCCCCCCCAACTTTATCTCCGGCTTTCGCCCCGTGGCTTTCTTACTGATGCTTCACCCTATTCAGGTGATCGCCTCAAAATTTGTGACGCATAATCCTATTTAGCAAACGTGTATTCTATTAAAAAGGGGAGGGAGCTCGGAGGTGATGCACTGCTCTCACCCACCACTTTGTCAGTGTCTACAAAGAGGCTAAGCTTAAGCTTAGCGGAGTGTGAAATTAAACAGGTGATAAATTTCCCACCGTGGCCAAATGCCGGGAACACTGTCATTTTTCATTACCACAAAGTAAAAGAGTGAGGGAGTGCTCCCATTTCTTTCCTGTAACTAATGAACATAAATAAATAAGGGGAAAAAATAAAATCACCTCTGTGCTTCTGATGCCTTTTGCTTTAAGAAGAAAATATTTTCTACTTTTGACATCCAGGAAGAATCCATTACCTTGGATTCAGCAGGAGCATCAAATAAAGGTGTGGCTCCATAATTGTGGTGAGATTTATCCTTTGTAAGTTATTTCTTCACACACAAAATGCGGTTAGCTAGCAGTCATTATAATATCATGAGTGCATCCAGATTTACTTAAAAAAAAATTATTTTTAAAAAAAAATTAAGTTTACTTTCAATTTATAATTTATGTACGGTAAGTACAACCGCAAGTCCAAAAATGTTGGGATGCTGTGTAAAATGTAAATAAAAACAGAATGGGATCGTTTGCAAATTGTCAGTAAACCCACTGAGGAGACTACAAACATAGACACCCGGAACTACAATTCCCAAGACACACAGCGCCCTCTCTTACTGAATCTCAGCTGTTATCCATTTCCTCATCAGTGGTCTCCCAACATAAATTCCCCAAACACTCACTTCCCTGCCTTCCAAGCCTTGTATCTTTCCTGGCTGTTTCTCATGTTTCTGACCTTTTGCTTCCTGTTTCTAGTTTTCGCTCTTTGCCTTTCCTTGTCTAAGTTGTTCGTCGATCGCCCGACCTGTGCTTGCCTTCTCGACTCCGATTTCCGACTATCGATTTGGCGTTGTTGACAGTCTGTGCTCTCTCTTCCTCCACGCATATCTCCATAAGTGCCTGCACTCTAACACAAATCATGGAAACCCTATCAAGATTCTCCAGAAAATCTGAAGTAGCCGGCTAAAAAAAAAAAAAATAGTAAGGGGCTTTGGAATTCATGTCACGGCACACCAAAGGCGTGCTAATGCTAGGAGGGTCTGGCGGCATGCTCCCCTAGAAAATTTGGAAATTTACATGCCTTCAGGTGCATTCTCACCTAATAAATTACTAACCATTTCCCTGTAAAATATATGCAAAATATGTATGAAATTTCCCTCCAGATGTGTGTGTGTGTTTGGCTTTCTCAGTTCCCCTCTGTAGTACGCTACCTGGCTCTGTAACATAACTACATGGTGAGCTTATTTGGTGCATGTGTAATGTACTTGATGTGCCACTGGTGTGGTATTGTATAGATTTAATTTCAGCATAAATATTTGCACACAATCAGTTATTTGCACTTTATAAGTATGAAGCCTTAGCTAAGGGACCAGACATCTCTATGGGAACTTAGGCACTGCGGGTAGCTCCTGGATTTAAAAATAACAATTCTTAGATATGAAAATATTAATTATGATATTTATATGTACAAACCTGCAGAAAACATGGACTTTATATTTATTTGGCCCATGGAAGGTTTTAGTTTCTTCTTCGGTGGCTTTTTGGGAAAACTGAGTGAAATCGTCCATAACAACCACCGGCTGCATCTTTACCATCTGCTACACCATGGTAATGTGGTTCGGCTCAGCCAATCAGAGCGCGAGAATCGATCGACAAATACGACGTCGCTTTTGCAGACCAGAATTGAAGACAATTTTTTGTGATGAAATAATTGGATTTGCAACAAATTATGGGCAGCAGAGACGATATAAATTGCTTGAACATTGAAAGACAAGTTGTTGTTTTTTTTCTGGGATCGAGTAGCCAGTGCAGACTGTCTGTGTAGGCAGAGAAAACTGCTGGTCGCCGTTGCTTATGAACATCTCTGTCCTATATTTCACTGAAAATAATGCAAAGACATATCACAAATGTTGAAACTGAGAAATGTTATTGTTTTTTGAGAACTATATGCTCATTTTTGAATTTGATAACAGCAACGTTTCAAAAAAGTTAGGACTCTGTCTCATCCCAGTAGCCCATCACTATTGATCCTAGACAAAGGCTGACAGCCTGGAGCCAGAACAGTTTCTTAGCTGTAGCTCGGTTATATGACGAGAGCAAAAGCAGAAAGCTGAAAGCATTTAAACCACAGCCTCTGGGAAAAGCCTATTATACAGGTCTGACTTCTCCAAACGCAACGTCTCCACGGCCTTCAGGGAGACAGACAACACAACAGAGTGACGAGACAGCAGGAAAGAAGAGAGGCGAAAACATGCACTGTTTGGCCGTCTGTGGATTGTTAAGGATGACAGAAAGAGAGGCAAATAGAGAAAAGCAAGGCTTCACATATGAAAGGTCAATCTGTGCTGATGAAGCGACGCCTAAATGACTGCAACAAGCTTGGAGTTCAGGACGAGCTCATCCAGACATGCCTCGGGTAACACACCAGGCCAGCTGTGAAAAGACTCAACAATAATAAGGATTTTCGCCTCGGCTTTCGTCTGCGCCTGTCTGCTCTCTTTCTCCACATATTAGCTTCACTGAAGGCTACTGCCCCAATTCCTGTTCGAGCACCGACACACTCCAGGGAATAGTGACACACAGGGACACAGTGATGTGTGTGTGTGTATAAATAAGCAGCGTACCTTCGTCACAGCTGCCAGGCCTCGCCACTTCTATGTTCTTCTTCTGCCAACAGGACGCCGAGTGCAGCTCACATTCGTTGGCGTAGGTGATGCCGTCCGTGCCGCATACCTGTGCAGTGGGCTGATCCGCACACTGAGGGCACTCACACTTATTCTGGATGCAGCGGGCACCCCAACTACACACAGTGTTGCCACAGGTCTCTGTTAACACACACACATACACATAGACACACGACCATACAAACACAATATATAAACAAACACTCATTCATATTCACCCCCTAGGACTCATTCCACAGCAGGCGTCCACATGTTTACATCCGCATATAACCACAAATAACTAAATATGTGCATTCACAAATGAAAGACATAATGGTATGAATAGCAAGGCTCTATTTTCGTGATTATAATGCAAGTGTAAAAAAAAAACCTGTGGCTTAATATCAGGGTGTTGGAGGGTGTCGGTGGATTTATTCTCTCTTGTTTTGTGGTTAATGCATCGTCAAGAGGTGTGGTTAGGCGACAGCCAATCAAATCAACTCCTCTCACTGCAGTCATACACAAAACCCTAAGATTTCCTTTATCGATCACATCAGTATTTTCAAAAGAGAAAAAACCAGGCTGCTATTTAACAATTATTCCACGAAATCGAGTCGTACATGAGCTGATAGCCGACGAGGTGTGTAGCATGGAGTTGGCTACAAACCATGTATGAAGAGATTGAGTGGAAAATCTGTTTTATTCTATCTTCATTCACTGGATTTTGAGAAACGGAGCATTTTTATTTTTTGCAAATTCAATAAATAAAAACTTTATACAAAAGGTCTGACAAAATCCTTTCCGCTTAGAATGTAAACTAACTCGCGAAATGACGAGAAATTTGTGAAAAAATGCTATAATAATTCTTGAAAAATAAAAAAAAGATATGTTCTGACCATCAAATACTTTCATTCCATATTTTGTTGCTTTTTTAGTATTTTTCGGGGGTTTTGTTTTTGAGTAGTTTTTATTTCGCCCTCGGTTGGTTCAGAAACACGCTCCGCCATTTTGTTTTTCTCTACTCATGGTATATGAGCTGATATCCTAGTAGTAGAGTAGCCAATCAGAGCGTGAGATTGCTCATATCCAGTGAATGTGGATAGAATAATTAGCTATATATACCATTTCTGTAACTTATAACCTGCATGAGGTTTGCTGCATGAAAAGATCAATATCTATCTATGTATCTACCATTTTACATAACGTTCATTCAAATGTTTCTTGTCATGGTATACCAGCGTACCAGTACCCTTGGTCCAATTTACCCAACTTGCCCAACCTGTCTGAAATCAAGTTATTGCAACTCAAAACTTCTTCTCTCTCTTTCAGTATGGCCTACATGTCTCACTTCGAGCCAAGGGATTTGCGAGCGTTCTCAGTAGAGCCGTTGCTAGTTTACCCAACACACTACACGGGTGAGCCGGGTTACTTCAGCGATACTGAGACGTCTACCATCTGGGACGATGAGGACATCAGCACGGACTGGGATCGATCCCAGGCTCAGAAAACCGCCCAACAGGGCCGCATTCGACCCATCGCCCAGAACAGTGTGACTGGGGAAATGCCGCCCCCTGCTGCCCGTGCATCACGAGATGAACTGTGAAAAGACTCGAGCAAGAAAGATGTCAATGAAGGTTTTTAGGTCACTGAATTGTGTACAAGAGTACATCAAGAACTGGACTGTGTTATGATTTTAAAGATGTTTTACCACTCATTCAATGTTCCTAATCAGCTCAATAGAAGAAAATAGAATTGTTCACGCACATTGCATCAAAGCAGCTCTACTCTACTCAAGGAACCAAGATTCAGAAGGGGAGACTATCCTTTATTGGTTCACAAAAAGAAAAAAGCTATTTTGTTTAGAATTCCCAGTTTCTCTGGCATATAAGTGGATGGTTAGCAGTAAGGATAGCAATACAGTCATTATTAATGGAATTATGCACTGGGTAAAGACGTATAACTTGTTCAGCACTTAGTGGTCAATCAAAGAAGAAGGAGCCACCAGGATGATGGCAGAAACTTGTATGACTTAAAATGTCAGAAGTAGGATCTGGAGCAGGATCTTGTAGATCTCAGGACTGTAGTAGAAAATTGTAGACATCAATTCTGATTGCAAAGCCTGCAGACCTCAAGTTTGGTGCAGAAACTTCTTGACCTCGGGATTTTTAAGCTTCAGGACTGGAGCAGGAGCATGAAGGCTTCAAGAATGGATCTAGAACAGGTAGTCTCTCAGGTCTACAAACTTCTGCACCAGTCATCAAGGCTGGAGCAGAAACTGTAGGCCTCAGGTTTTGAGCAGAACCTGCTAGACCTCAACACTGCAACAGAAACTGGTTGTTCGGAACAGAAGGTTTGTTTGGTTTGATGTAGAAACTTATATGCCTCAGGCTTGGAGTAGATGCTTCAGGACTGATTCAGGACTAGTGCAGGAGCTGGTAGACTTTAAAGATTGGTGCAGAAATTTGTATATTCAGTACATGAGAAAAAGCTTGAAGGCCTCAAGACTGAAGCAAGAGCTAGTACACCCTAAGAATTGGTGCAGAACTCTGTAGACCTAGGACAAGAGCGGAGCCTTGTAGGCCTTAGGACTGGAGCAGAAACCTGAAGGAATCAGACTAGGACCATGAGCTTGTAGGACTCAGGTCTTGAGCAGAATATTGTAGATATCAAGATTGGAGCAGGAACTAGGAGACCCTAAGTGTTGGTGCAGAAGTCTGTTGACCACAGGACTAGAGAAGAACAGGACTGGTAGAACTCAGGAAAAGAGCAGGAGCCTGAAGGCCTCAAGATGCAAGCAGGAGCTTATAGACCCTGACTGTTGGTGCTGAAGCTTGTAGACCCTGCTTGTACACAGGAACAGAGGCTGATCATTTCTTAACAGTACCTTAATAATGATCTGACAAGCTGCATCAGTCCGGTGTGTTTGGAGTTAAAACCAAGAAGGACCATCCTAATGCTTTTCAGACCAGATCACATTTCCGGACTCCAATGATTGGCAAGAGTTCTGTCCCAAATGCTGGAAGTCAGATGTAGTTAGCTTTCTTACTAAAATGTCAGCCATTTCAAGAAACACTAGAAGAAACAGAATCTGTTTTAACAAGACTCCCCCCACCACCACCCAAGGTTTATTGTTGATGGCCAGAAGATCATCTGATTATTTGCTCATTAGCTTGGTACCATGAACGCTTTATGCCAGAGATTACTTCTAAGAATTAATTCTTGTAAACATTCTCATTTTGAGCATTAGTACTTGCGAAATTTCCCACTGCTCTGTATAACTGATGGAAAAACTTCAGATGAGTGTTGAAACAGCCTCAAAACTGGAGGAAGAGACTTACACACACACCCACAAGCTCACACTACCACCAGATTATCAAATCACAATCATTAATCAACACTTACCTCTCTCATTTCCTGGTTGTTCAGCCAATAGCATTGCAGCAGGCTGAAATGCTCAGACATGATTGGCTAACACCAGCATTAGGAGAAGAAGTAGAGGAACAGGAGGACAGAGGCTCCTGTTTTAAGTCCACATTATTTATTTCCACAGACTGTGTGTCACTGGAGTTGTCTCTCTGTCTGTCTGTCCACAGATTTGTCCCTGGAGGATGTTGTGAGACACCTATAAAGACAGACAAACAAAAAATTACATGTGCAAGGGACACACATACATTTGGCAGTATGTTCAAAAATGATCAAAAAACATTTGTCTTTTTTATTTAACTGTAAATAAAAACTGATGATGTCAATCAGGGTGCAGGAGTTGAATAAAAAAGAGAATATCTGTGTCTGTCTTTGTGTGTGTTTGAATTTTTATGGCTGTATCAAAACCTACACACAGTCCCAGTGCAGTCTTGCAACTTTTGTCGCGTCTCAGAACAAAACATTGAAATTCTGATGTTAAAGAGCATTTTGGCCACCAGATGGTGCCATAACCAAAAGCCAGTACCTAGGCCACACCTCCTTCAGTGAGCTTGACAAGAACAGAGGCCACACCTCCTTCAGTGAGCTTGACAAGAACAGAGGCCACACCTTCTTCATTGTGATTGACAGGTACAGAGGCCACACCTCCTTCATTTAAACTGACAGGTACAAAGGACACATCTTCACTGGCAGGTACAGAGCCACACCTCCTTCATTTAAACTGACAGGTACAAAGGACACATCTTCACTGGCAGGTACAGAGCCACACCTTCATTTAAACTGACAGGTACATAGGTCACACCTCCACTGAGACTTATCAGTAGAGAGACCACACCTCCTTCACTGAGCTTGACAAGTACAGAAGCCACACCTACTTCATTGAGATTTACCAGTACATAGGCCACACCTCCTTCAGTGAGCTTGACAAGCATAGAGGCCACACCTTCTTCATTGTGATTGACAGGTACAGAGGCCACACCTCCTTCAATTAAACTGACAGGTACAAAGGACACGTCTTCACTAACAGGTACAGAGCCACACCTCCTTCATTGTGATTAATAGGTACAGAGGCCACACCTCCATTGCGAATTACCAGTAGAGAGGCGACATTTCTTTCATTGAGTTTGAAAAGTACAGAGGCCACACCTCCTTCACTGAGACTTACCAGTACCTAGGCCACACCTCCTTCAGTGAGCTTGACAAGCACAGAGGCCACACCTTCTTCATTGTGATTGACAGGTACAGAGGCCACACCTTCTTCATTTAAACTGACAGGTACAAAGGAGACATCTTCACTAACAGGTACAGAGCCACACCTCCTTCATTGTGATCGACAGGTACATAGGTCACACCTCCACTGAGACTTATCAGTAAAGAGACCGCACCTCTTTCACTGAGCTTGACAAGTACAGAAGCCACACCTCCTTCATTGAGATTTACCAGTACATAGGCCACACGTCCTTCAGTGAGCTTGACAAGTACATAGACCACACTTTCTTTATTGAGAGTGACCAGTACATGGGCCACACTTCGGTCATTGAGCTTGACTGGTACAGAGGCCACACCTCCTTCATTGAGATTTACCAGTGCATAAGCCACACCTCTTTCACTTAGCTCGACAAATACAGAAGCCACAGCATCTTCATTGAAATTGACAGGTACAAAGGCCAGACCTCTGCTCTCCAGGCTGCTCTGGGTATGTTGTACGTCTGGATAAGAACGTCTGCTAAATGCCTGTAGTGTAATGTAGTGTAACAGACTGGATTCTGGGAAGGATGAGCTGGCCCTTTCAAGAGAGCGATGCAGCAGCACTTTAGTATGGAACTTTAGTCTGTCCAGCTCTGTTACTTCCTCGTGTGCACTCTTCCAAAACTTTACATACAGATTTGTCCTGCTGTCTCTCCTTTGTTCTCTTGGATGGATGGATGGATGGATATGGGTTAGGGAAGAAGGTAAGGGTCAGGCACATAACACATGCACCCCCCATACACACACACTTTAGACACTAATCGATGGCCTCACATTAATCTCCAACTGATTGCAGCTGCCTGAAGATGTACAGTACTGCTCCACACGACTGCTTTTACACCAGATGAGTTTTATATTCTGTCTGCATGAAGGACTGACTTTAAATCAGTGTTGACTTTTAAAAGGGATAGAACAGAAAAGAGAGGTGTGTGTGTGTGTGTGTGTGTTCATCTGCAATATTTATTACATTCGAAGATGCAGTCTCATCTCTTTCTCGCTCACAGTTTTAAAGCAGCAACCAGATTGAGTTTTCAGTCTCACTCACACACACACACACACACAATTATTTACTGATTCATCTTCAGTAACTAATTTAACCTATCTATAATCTATACCGCTGATCCATCAGGGTTGTGGAGGAAGCTGGAACTAATCCCAGCTGACTTCAGATCAGATGAAAGGTGGTGTTCACCCTGGGCAGGTCATCAATCGATCACAACCATCACACTCATATTCACACCTGAGGCTAATTTAGAGTACCTAGTTGACCTAAACTACACGTCTTTGGACTGTAGGAGGAAACCAGAGCACCTGGAGAAAACCCACACAGGTACGAGGAGAACATGCAAACCCCAAACAGAAAGGTCTCAGCCGGCAGCAGGGCTCAAACCCAGAACCTTCTTACTATGAGGCAACAGTGATAACCACTGCACCACCATTCTGCCCCTGATTTAACCAGGTAAAGACCATTTCTGTGTGTTTTGTTAAATAAAACCAACTAAGGTTATTAGAAATCATTGCTTTCAGTTGCATAAATTGTGATGCAGTCACCTTTACTGTTATCACCGGAACGTCTCCAGTCATTTTATATTTGGTTAAAAGATCTAAAACTCCGAATACAAAATGGTGGATCCTGCTGAGTTCATGGTGATAAAACATCAGATTGCCTAAGAGAAATAAATTCAAAACAGAATTTATGTTTGGGGTGGCACGGTGGTGTAGTGGTTAGCGCTGTCGCCTCACAGCAAGAAGGTCCTGGGTTCGAGCCCCGGGGCC
>JAOPUC010000002.1:62740668-62751615 GCA_027564185.1 Cephalocassis borneensis
GTGAGACTACCGCTTAAAAAGTCACTGATGTCACTGTTTGCGCCGCCGAACGACATCACGTGACGTCCACCTACTTTTGCGAACTCCACCCAATGTGTCCGCCCACTTCCAGCCAGCATGGTTCAGCGCGAAATGCAACGCCAACAGCCCCGCTCAGCTCCACTCCACTCCGCATGGCACGGCTCAGCCCAACTCAGTCGCATTGGTAATAGAAAAGCGCCAAAAGACCATCATAAAAATGGTACCTACTACCATCTAGCAAGGCACGGTGCAATACAGATGCGAGTGGGGAGTTAAACTCTCGTGGTTACCAGAGGACCCGCCCCCCACTGTAATCCTAACTATGTAATATGCGAGAGGCTGAGGGCTACGGAAACAGAGATCAGTGCCGCCCGATGCACCACATGGTGCGGGAAGGACTTTGACTTTTGACAATATCTCCAAGGCTAATGAAAGGAATTTCACCAAACTTTCACCATTTGTGTGCTTTGGGACAAACATGAGCTGACTAGATTTTGAGATCAAAAGGTCTAAGTTCAAGGTCACTGTGAGGTCAAATGTCTGTCCGAAAACCTTGTGAACACAATATCTCCAAGGCAGATAAAAGGAATTTCACCAAACTTTCACCATTTGTGCATTCGGGACAAACATGAACTGATTAGATTCTGAGGTTAAAAGGTCACACACAGGTCAAGATTACTGTGAGGTCAAATGTCCATACTCAAATCACAACTTAATAAGGCATGTAGTCTACCAGGCGGAGGCGTCGCCATCGGCGCCGTTGGCATCGAGTTCGATCTAGTTTATTTATACGCGTGTTTAACTGTACTTTTAAATTAACCCTGGGGGACAAATAAAGTGTTTTGAATTGAATTAATGTGCAGTAACAACACACACAGTAATGCACTTCGTTAAGAAAATTCATCTATTTATCTTTTTTTAAAAATCGATTTTAAAATTACACTGCAAGAGTAAACTATACAAAAAAAGAAAAATACATTTTAAAAACGGCTCACAAATCAGCGAGTCGATTCTCAACGTTCATCGAAAAGAGTCGATTTAAAGAGTCGACTCGTTTGCGAACAGTGCATCACTCGTTCGCGCATGCGCAGATCGCCACCACGCACTTCGACACGGTTTAAAAAGCCCAGCTATGCTGTTAATGTGAGAAGTGACGCCGTGATTCAGTTAAACACGACACTTGTGGTTTAAAAAGGTTTTAAAAACAGACTCAGACCAAACAGCGAGGCTTCATAACGGATTAGTAAGCAGCTTTTCTCTCGGCAGGCTAACTCGCTAGCCTCGCCGGCTAACTTACTATATAGAGGTTCTGCCACCGGCCTTCCGAATCCGTGTCCTCAAACTCGTGCTCCATTTTCACTCTGCACGACTTCTGTCAGTTATCTTGATCGATTTTTCGTAAAAAAATAAAATAATCATTACTATAGAAAGTGCTCGCGCATGTTTTCAGCCATGGGGCTTCAAAAACAAACGGATCCGAGTTGACATCTGCTGGAAAAAAAAGCGACGGCGTTGGAGTTTTGAGTAACGCACACTTTAGCGCAGATCTACAAATATTAAACGCGCACGACTTCCGGGAAATAATGAGTTCTCGATCGGTGGACGCTGCTCATCAATGCGCATGCGCAAATTTGTTTAAACCCAGAGCTAAGCGCATGCGTAGTTGAAGAGGTCCTTCAGGTTGCTTACAAAGGACAAGAATGAGCTGAACTGAAACCGAAATGTTTCAAATTATCAATAAAATAAAATAAAACAACGCAAACACTGACACTAAAAGTAAAAAAAATTGTACAATTAAATGTATTTAAATTTGTGAAACTGTAAAAACGACAATTATCCAACAGTAATCACACAAAATTAATTATTCATAATTTCTTTTTGCTTTTTGATTGTTTAAATCACTAATGTGAAATAAATATATTGTACTTTTTAAAACTAATGTTTGGTAGTTTGGTAGTAATTTATTTATCCATTAGCGAATTAGTTAAGATACTTTTTTTTGTACATACATTTTTGTTTGTTTTCCAAATGAAGTACTGAATTACAAACTGACTGAATAAATGTGTAATAAATGGTGAATTATTATTATTATTATTATTATTATTATTATTATTATTATTATTATTGTTGTTGCTGTTGTTGACTAAAATGTCACAAAGAAGTATGATAGCACATAGGATATGAGAAAACCAAAGAAACAATAAAAAAGCCTAAATTTCAGGATACCACGATAAATAAGTGAATACTCTTGGATTCCATTATGCCTTTAAACTAGATTAAAGAGAATTATTTTCAAAAATTTTGTTGTAAATTTCAGTTTGAGTATAACAGGTTTATAAAGTGTGTGTGTGTGTGTGTGTGTGTGTGCGCGCGCGCGCGCATATGGATATATGAGTGTTTAGTCTACGTCTAGTTCTTATCTAGTGTTTACACTGTTTATATTGTTTGTTTTTTCAATTATTCTATTTTTATTTATTGCATTGCCTGTTTGCACCGTGGGGACTGAAATTTCATCTGTGCTGTACGTCGAGCATGTGTAGCATATTTGACAATAAAGTTGACTTGACTTGACTTCACACACACACACACGGACTTCCTCTGTCTGCTTGACTGAGTGAAGCAAGCGATTTTCATGCGCATTATTTGCTTTAATCCCCTTAAATTAAATAACTTCCCAGCCACAGAATGGCCGGATATTTTGTGAGATATTACAGAAATGTACATGTATCACAATCACCACATTTCAGAGGGAAATAAATTTCACCGATTTGTCAACAAAGCATGGCTTATAGAATTGTGCACTGTCAGGAATGGTCTGAGCAATGAAATTAAATTAAGAAAATAAATAAAACTGCACACATTTAGAAAGAACTGGAATATAAAAGGCTATATTTCAACACATCAACATATCACCGTGCACAATACCAGTAAATCAGTCTCGTAAACTGCCACCTCAGCGTATATGTGTGTGTAAACGTATACGGATGAGATTGTAAGCGACCTTGACCTTGAGATAAAAATTGTTTAACACTAGCAACTTTATCGAGCTTCTTGACGTCGGAGACGAGGTCAGGAGATTTACAAGAGTTAACTGGGGTGGGTGTGTGTGTGTGTGTGTGTGTGTGTGTGTGTGTGTGTGTTAACAGATTGGCCCTGGCTTACAGACAGACAGCAGGTTCAGAGGCTGCAGGAGAAAGTTTATCAGGCGCTGCAACACTGTCTGAACAGAGAGGGCGCCAACGAGCACAAACTCAACAAGGTGCCATTATAAATTGAACGTTAATACCATGGTCTTTGAGTGTGTACTTTTAGTTATATGCTGTAATACTGTAACGAATCTTTTATATCCTCTTTATCTTTAGATGCTGGCGAAACTTCCTGTGATCAAGTCCATCTGCAACCTCCACATAGACAAACTGGAGTTTTTCCGTCTGCTCCACCCAGAAACGGCCTACAACTTCCCCCCGCTGTATCGGGAGGTCTTCGGTAGCGAGAGCTTATTCCCCGACTCCACCAGGAACTAGACGACGCCCGAGTGTCACTCAAACTGGTGCTTAAGAGTGAACGTTCAAGATGACGAAAGAAACATAGAGATGAAACGAAGGTCAATGTGAAGCATCATGAACAGACCAGCAGCTCACTGACAATCCTGCATACAACGCTTCTTCTTCTGAACTCTGAATCTCATCCCTTTTCTCTGAGCTCCTTCCCTAACAGGTGTTTGACAGTACAGCCCAAATAAAACACCAACTGGGTTTTTAAAGGAGAGCGGCACCGGTTTGTAGGATCGTTTTAAACTGACCAGGGAAAAAAAATCCAAATGAAAACGTTCACGTTGATGGATACTTTGGTGCCGGAAAACTCGCAGCTAATTTGAGTTCAGCTGTCTACGTGGAAATTATATTGATCTACGTGAAACTATGCATAACTTTGTAGTGATAAGTCTATCAAAGCGATCTGTTTAGTCTGAATGTTTCATCCAAATGTTCTGCTTCGTTTGTAAACGAACTCAGTTTAAAAACCAGCTCGGTTCAGTTCGAGCTAAATTTGGTGACGGGAGCAGGATTGACGTAAACGGCTACGTTACTCCACCAGCGCTAGCACGCTGCCATGTTAACGTCGCCATGGTTATTGCATACATCCTCACGCTGGTAGCTGCAAGAAAACCAATCAAGTCCTACTGTCTTTAGAGTGAGTCACGCTGAATCAACAATTTTTTAAAAAAAAGTACCTAATCATAGGTTAATATTTATTTAATTCGGTTTACCAGCCGTTAGCTAGACTAGATAACTAAACCGGTTATCAAACTTTATCATGATGCAGAATAATTCTGTTGGATTTTATTTTACAGGCTGTTCAGCACCCACATTGATATCCTTTCACACCATGACTTGAAAGGTAGCAGAAGAACTTTGCAGGAAAGTTTTAGCACCTTTTCTTCACCATTAAATTTGCCCGTCACTTTAAATCCATTTTCAGTAAAAAGAGGACGTGGCCATGATCACATCAGGGCAGTATGGAGCGAGTGTGTAGTGTAGGATCAGAGCGTAAATCTCTGACAGGCCCAGTGGGACACAACTGTGGGTGTTTAAATTATTTTTTTTCTGAATGTAGTGGTTTATTTTAGTTTCTTATCCTCAGTTCCAGCAGGGTTTAGCATTTTTTTTAATGATGCTAATCTTCTAACATGATGCAGGTGTGTAAACGAGGCTGTGTGCACACTAGTTGAGGTCTTCACTCTGACCTTTTTAAAATATTATTATTGTTAATTTAATGCAAAAAAATTAACAAATTTTCCCATTTCTTTTCTTTTTTCCTGGAAACACCACTCTAGAATGAAACGCGTAATATTTTGATATATCTATTTTGACTCTCAGAATAGTGTGTGTGTAGCATTTGAAATTAGAATATATATTTATATATAAGAATATATCATACATTATAGATGGAGAATGATCTACCGTATTAAGCATGAGCAGTGATGTGTGAAGCACAGTACCGTATTCTCCAGACTATAAACCAAACATCATCCATGTTATCGTTTTTTCATTCGCCCATTTGTTCATGGTTTTATGGTTCGCTAGAGAACAGTGTATAACATGAATAACAAGAAGTTTTTTTTTTCACTGATAAAATATAAACGTATGCTGCCTTTTCACTGCTTCTAATGAAAGCTGCATTGAAAATGTTCAACTTGTGCAACGAGACAGGAAGTGACTGTAATGCATAAGTAATATATTTCAGTCAAAAATATATTTCATTCATTGAGCGAACCATCAACCATTTGGTATTTTAAATTTACTTCATAATCCAGTTATAGTTTAGTAACACGGATGGTGTTAATCCAACGGTTGTGGCGTGCTCAGTTAGCAATGCAGCAACACGACAACTACATTCAAGTTACACATCATATATTTATCAAAACCGTTTACACGATGTGAATTAAACCATCTGCCGCCACTGATTATAGTTTAAAAGCGATACAGCAGCCACGAGGAAGTGAATTCTGACTGTTATATTCAGAGCTGTGTGCAGTGAACAGGCAGCATGACGGATATTATCCAGGAATGAGAGATTACAATACAATAATAATAATAATAACTAGATAGATACTGTGATTAAAGTCACAGTGATTTGCACTAGCTCTTACAAACCGAGACGTCTGGTCACCATAACCTATAGATCCGGAATGGTAAGAGATAGAGAATGACACTTAGTGAGGAAAAAAGTCCATTTTTCATGGATCATTCTGGTTCGGCGATCCAGATCAGCACCAAAAGTCATAGCAACTTAATTCAGCCCAGAGGTATTCTTCATCTGCAATTTGGTGGTGATTGGTTGAAAGCTGAGGGAGAAATAGTGTCCTAAAAAACATTAGAAGAAGAAGATTATTGCACTGCTAGAGCAAATTAATAATAATAATAATATAATGGAAGACAAAAAAAATTTAACTAACGAGTGCACCAGTAGGGGGTGCTGAAGTATCAAAGTATCATTATTTAGTACAAATACGGAGATGATTTATAGAAAATTGTGTGCTCTGATTGGTCGAGAGATTCAGGTTATTTCTTAATAATCACCTCGAGCAACTTGGCAAAATGATGGCCGATCGCTTCATCACTGTAAGTGAGGAAGAATTACAAATGATGAAAGAAAATGCTGTTCCTAAAAGTACTAAAGATGCTCTGAAGTTTGGTCTAAAACTATTCAAAGGGAAGGTGGGATTGGGATTCATTTTATCGATTTCAAAACAAAGTATTTTATGTGACTCAGCATAGATAAGTGACACAAGTCTACGCCACAAAGTTATTACATTTACATGAAGATTTTGAAGTTTTAAATATATTTTTATACTTTTTAAAAAAATAATCACCTATGTATTTATACTAAAGCAATTATCTGTCTCAGGCTCAGTGAATATCGGTGAATAATAACATCGACCTCAACTTTATCTCACTTATTATTCACTGATATTCACTTCACCTTTGAAGAGTAATTGTTAAATAGTTAAAATGCCTGCAGGAGTAGTGTGACGGAGATACAGATCCCCCTTCAGGAATACAGAATGTATGAGGGTGTCTTGTTTTCTGGAAAATACAGTAGTAGTAATAATAATAATATACATTCTGACTCCATCTCATTGGCTGAGACCCTTTTTTTAAGCAGATGAATAGCACTTGTAGATTTTACACCTCCACAAAAGAGGGAAGTTATTACACCCTCTCACCCTCAGGCTGGATGATATTCAGGTTCATGCTTGCTCTCACTCACACACACTGCTCTTCTGTCATCTCAGTGGATTTTTCCCTTTGCTTTGTTCAGTTATGAACTGCGTAGCTATGATCCACTATTATTAAACACACTCTGACTTGGAGTGTGTATTAGAGCAAACTGATGGATGAACGTTTTAATTTTGCACCTACAATTCGCCCCAGGGTCAGACTTGATGATGTGAAATGGAACTGACACACGCCCAAACAGAGATGCACCATTTTACCCCAACTATTAGCTGCTTATTTTCTAATAACCACAAAGTCATGGTGTCAATCCAAACCTTTTTATGGATTCAGAACAGCAGATGGCGCTGCAGTAAAGCTAAAGAGCCTGATTTGGCCTGTTTACTGCTCCTAACCTAAATATGTAATGGAATGTGAGCCTTCAAGTTCAGTGTTAATATAATTATATAACAGTGTTATATAACTGTGTTATATAATATAACAGTGCTATATAATATAACAGTGTTAATATAACTATATAATTTTATATAATTAAATTATAAATCTTTATAGAGCAATAGCTCTATAAAGATTTATAATTTAATTCAAATGAAGATGAAATGATAAGCTCACCTTTTACAAAAGGCGAATGTGCTTTGCAAAATGTATTTTCAAAGAATGTATGTGATATACCTCCTCGAGAAAGATTTAGCCTTAAAAAAAAAAGGGTGGGAGTGTGAGTACGAAGAAAATCAGCATTATGGAAAATTTTAAAACATGTTGTGAATTTTAGGTTCAGTCTGGACAGTGAAAACATTATCATGTCTTGGAGTGACTTCGTTATATAAATCTAGTACAGATTTAATTTTTTTTCCCTCAAAAGTGAAATACAGAAAGACTGGTCAGAAAATGTGACCGTTTTCATCGTCACAGCCGTCGACTCTTGCTTGCTTTACGTGTCGCTGCTGGAATAGCAGTTATTTTGTCCTGTAGTTATTGGTTTCCTTGTGGTTTTAAAACTGGTTATAAAACAAATCTGTGTGTTTACAACAGTGTCATAATGGGACTGTGCAATAGATATGAGGTAGGTTCGCTCTAGCATGGGTCAGGGTTAGTTAATGGGATAATTTGGTTTAAAATTAAACACACACACACACACACACACACACACACACTGTAAGTGTTATTTAACAGATTCATTGTAAGGTGAAGGTAAATGATGCATTTAACAGCTTTTAGATTGTCTGTGTACAAATTGCCGCGTGACTCCCGTCTCGCTCTCCTGTCTCACATACACTCAGGGAGTTAGCTGGGCTCTGTCCTGTAACATCATCTTCACACAACTTTCACCTTCCAGAAGTCCTCGAACCTCCATCACTGTGCGTCAGTAACTGCTTTCCTGAATGTTAAAATTTCCCACAAAAGTGTGTCACTTTTTTCTGAAATTAAATAGGATTTTGTATAGTTATAAAATTATATAGAATATAATTTTTTAAAGAACATGAATTCAAGTTTTGAATCTTGTTTTTCCGTTTTTTTTTTTCATGGCTTTTTTTTTCTCCTGCACCGTTTCTCTTTGAGTTTAGTGTTGTTGTGTTGTCATTGTCCATATGAATGGTAATTATATTTTTTAAAGAGTGTTGTTTTGTTTGTTTGTTGGTTGGTTGGTTTGTTTGTTTTTAAAACAGAAAATCTGATTTATTATCCTTCTATTTTCTTTCTTTCTGGTTTTGTTTAAAAAATTGACAGATTTTAATAACTAATTTATGACATTGATACAAGTATTAAAAAAGATAAATATGATGTAGTTGTATTTTGGGGATATGATACATAGATTAAAAGTGGAATAAATGATCTTTTTGTATAGTATAGTGTGTGGTGGATTTTTCTTATTTTATGTTAATTTTCACATTTTAGACCTGCAGAGCCTTATACATACTGTATTTAGAAAATGGGGGGGGGGGTCAATTTTAATTATTGATTTACATTTCTTGTATAGTATCATTTTTAAAATAACATTATGATAAACAATCATGTTATGTTACATACAGTATGAGTGAAAAGTTTGTGCACCCCTACTTTACTCATTCATATGTTTTTCGAAACAGGTATTGGGACTATTTTCTACATTGTAGAACGAGACTGAAGACATCAGAATGATGAAATAACATCTGGAACATGTATGGAATTATGTAGTAAACACAAAAAGGGTTAAAAACAAAAAAAGTTTGATATTTTTGATTCTTCAAAGTATCCAGTGTTTCCCTTGATGACGCTTTGTACACTATTGGCGTTATCTTAACCAGCTTCATGAGGGAGTCACCTGGAATGCTTTTCGATTAACAGGCGTGTCTCGACAAAAGGTGGTTAGTGGATGAGTTTCTTGCCTTCTTAATGCGTTTGAGATCAAATAGTAAATAATAACAATACTCTCTGAAAAACAGCTCTGTTCCACACTACAGCTGTAATAATCCATACAGTATGATATCAAGAACCGAACAATTAAGTAAAGAGAAATGACATCCATCATTACTTTAAGACATGAAGTGAAATCATGAAGAAAAACACTGAATTAAAAAGTGTGTCCAAACTTTTGACTGGGACTGTAAATCATAATAAACATGCAAGATTTGCTGCCACCTTGTGGTCATAATGTGAACTGCTGTTCTCATGGTTTGTTTAGTACAGTATAAAGATCACATTTAACAGAAGTGTAATTTCTGAACAATATACAACAGGAGTAATAACATTAAAATCTGACTGTGTTATATAACAAATTGATATGAAAGTAAATTTTGAGCATGATTAGCGCTGTTATAGCACCTACTCACACAGTATATATTAGGTACAGTTATGTACATGTTCAGTTGATCTTGTGTCTATTTAACACCCAAGGCTGATTTAGAAAGTGTTTTATTCTGTCCACATTCATTGGATATGAGCAATCGTGTGCTCTGATTGGCTACTCTACTACTAGGATATCAGCTTAGAAAAACAAAATGGCGGAGCATGTTGCTGATGGTAAGAATGCATCATTTTTTCAAGAATTATTAGTGTTTTTCACAAATTGCTCCTGTCATTTCACTGGTTTGTATACATTCTAAGCGGAAATTATTTTGTCAGATGTTTTGTATTAAGTTTTTATTGATCAAATTTGCAAAAAATTTCAAATAAAAATGCTCTGTTTCCCAACATCCAGTGAATGTGGATAGAATAAAACAGTAATTCCACTCAATCTCAAGAAGAAGACTATTGTGTAAAGAGAAAAGAATTCCTCACTGACAAGTAACTGATAAAATAAAGTTTTAAAAAAATATTTTTCCTTGAGCATTTTTTGTAGATATACTAAAATGTTTTAATGTTTGAGTAGTTTACACAATGTTACTGCAACGTGGAATATGCAAGTGTGTTCAGCTTTTTAATGAAATTGCTCAAAGTTTTAATGTTTATTATTTCTCAGCAAATTGTCCTCCATGTGTAATTTCCAAATGTACAGTGAGGAGCATTTGTAAACTTGCTCATTTGAGAATAACACCAGAAAGAGAACTTTTAGCAAAGTATTTACACGCCCTCTTCCTACTGAAAGTGTGGTTAAATTCTGAACTTTATAACTGAAACACACATACACTCACAGGCCACTTTATTAGGAACTTGATACAAGTTCAGTCAGGATTAAAACATTGATGTATACACCTACATCAGAATACAGTAAAGCTATTGAGAGTAATCAGAATAAAATGGGGGCAGCTATGGCCTGAAGGTTAGAGAAGCAGCCTTGGGCCCAAAGTGTTGCTGGTTCAATTCCCAGGACTGGCAGGAAAAATGTGAGGGGAGTTGATTGAATGAACAGCACTTTCCTCTCTCTTTGTATCATGGCTGACGTGTCCTTGAGCAAGGCACCGAACCCCCAACTGCTCCCTCTGCTATAGCGTACCTGCCCACTGCTCTGGGCGTGTGTGTGTGTGCTCATTGCTCACGTGTGTGTGCATGTGTTCACTGCTTCAGATGGGTTAAATGCAGAGGAGGAATTTCACTGTGCTTGTGTACATGTGACAAATAAAGTCTTCTCTCTGCTTTAAAAAATGTTCTGACTGAACGACTGGGGGGGCGGCGCGGTGGTGTAGTGGTTAGCACTGTCGCCTCACAGCAAGAAGGTCCTGGGTTCGAGCCCCATGGCCGGCGAGGGCCTTTCTGTGTGGAGTTTGCATGT
>JAOPUC010000002.1:63246015-63257084 GCA_027564185.1 Cephalocassis borneensis
GCTGGCCACGGGGCTCGAACCTGGACCTTCTTGCTGTGAGGCGACAGCGCTAACCACTACACCACTGTGCCGCCCCCAGTGAGTGTGTATAGATATATATATATATAGAATACCATCTATATTAATGATCTTCTATTCACACAGTTTTGATAGAAGAGGAATTGAAAGACATGGTTGTCTTTGAGGGTGAAACTGCCACTTTAACCTGTGTTACCTCGGATGACTGCACACCCATCACATGGAAACGAAACAACGTCACCCTCCTGGCAGGGGAAAAGTATGAACCTCGTAAAGAAGGGAAACACAACTTGCTTTTAATACATAGAGTAGAAAAAGAGGATACTGGGGTTTATATATGTGACACAGGAGACATGCAAAGTATGGCTGCTCTCACCGTCAGAGGTAAGTCTAATGTGATCTGATCCTTAGGGTATGTTTTTGGATAACTTCTAGATCAGCATACTGAAATGTCATGAATCTGTACAATATAATTTTCCACATAAAATGTATTAAAGTCTAAATTTATATAGTTTGTAAAATGATTAGCAAAGAAACAGTGTAAAAGTTGTGATTGCAAGTTCTCCATTGTCATGAAACCCCTAAATTAATTGTTTTGGAAAGAGATATGGCTAGAGCATCAATTTTTTTTAGCTTGCTACTGAAGAGCTACATCATTAGCACATTTTATACCTGTAAGGAGCTGAGTTTATTCCTCTAGTCCAACCATTCCTAAACTTAAGAATGCCATGGCCCAATTTTAATTTGAAAATCTTCTGTGGCCCACCAAAACCTTTAATAGCTATTACTCCATTTGAACTCTTTCCCCACCAATGATGAAGTATTCTGTCCATTACAATTCCAACCAATGTTGAGATATAAGATATGTGAAGATACCTTCACAACCTTCACTTTAGAAAACACTGGTCTAATTTATCCCTAGTGGGGACAAGCTTTTTTACGCCCAAATATTTCAGTTCCATTACAGTCCACGATACTGTTTTAATTTAGAACATGGATCCCAAATTCATTTCATGAGAACCTTTATTAGGCTGCTCCCAGTCCACAGGCCAGTCCTTTAGCAACCTTGTTTTCGATTGTTATTAAAGTTACTAAACATTATAATACAGTTAGTTACTGTATGTACAAACTTGATACAGTATGTAGTTGAAATCCCATTGCTTCTTATTTTTACATAAATTGTTGTTGTTGAAACTGAATCTACTGTATATTCGGTGTCCTAGAACATCCACTTTTCTTTCATGAGGAACTTCAAAATCAGCAGATGGAAGAGGGTGAAACCGCCTTCCTGCACTGTGAACTCTCTAAACCTGGAGTTTTGGTTCATTGGAAGAAGGGAAGCATTTTGCTTAAATCAGGAAACAAGTATAAAATGAAGCAGGATGGTTGTGAAGTACAACTTCAAATCTACGACCTGGCCATTCAAGATAGCGGCATCTACAGATGCTGTGCAGACAGCATTGAGACGAAAGCAAGTCTTAGTGTTAAAGGTATTCTATATAATGTGAAAGTGTATTCAGTAATAAAAAAAAATGTTTTCAGTTAGTGCAGTCTAAATCAAAGCCATTTTTTTCTAGAACAACCTCTGTTTTTTCGTGAGGAACTCCAAAGTATGGAAGCTGAAGAGGGTGAAACCGCTTTCCTGTGCTGTGAGCTTTCTAAGCCTGGAGTTCCGGTGCAGTGGAAGAAGGGACCCATGCTGCTGAGACCTGGAATTAAATATGAGATGAAGCAGAACGGTTGTGAATTAGAGCTCCATATAAATGATTTGAAATGTGAGGACAGTGGAGTCTATAAATGTTGTGTTGGTAGCCTAGAGACAAAGGCAAATATCCTAGTTAAAGGTAAAGCATAGAACATTTCATGGGTAATATGTTTTCTGTTAAATGTGTGTGTGTATATATATATATATATATAATTTTTCCATCATTCACCATACCTCCCCCCACCAGAACAACCACTGTTCTTCTCTGAGGAGCTACAAAGTCAGCAATTAGAGGAGGGTGAAACTGCCTTCTTGTGCTGTGAACTTTCTAAACCTGGGGTTTTGGTGCAGTGGAAGAAAGGAGCCGTGCTGCTTAGACCAGGAGAAAGGTATGAATTCAAGCAGGATGGTTGTAAACTCCAGCTTAAGATCCATGATGTGAAGGGTCTGGACAGTGGAAATTACAAATGCTGTGCTGGTGGCTTGGTTACTACCGCATCTGTTATGGTAAAAGGTACGTCCAGTCTCTTGGTCATATGGTATGCAAATTTTATGTATGTATGTATGTATGTATGTATGTATGTATGTAAAGTCATCCAGATGAAGGTTGTCCATTTTACCATTTCAGAACAGCCCCTGTTTTTCCATGAGGAACTTCAAAATCTGGAAGTGGTCGAGGGTGGGACTGCCTCCCTGTGCTGTAAAGTCTCTAAACCTGGAGTTCCAGTGCAGTGGAAAAAAGGAGCAGTAGTGCTGAAGTCTGGAAATAAGTATGAAATGAAACAGAATGATTGTGAATTTCAGCTTAAAATCCATGACTTAACAAATCACGATAGCGGTATCTACAAATGCTGTACAGGTGGCATTGTGACTACAGCATCCCTTGAAGTGAAAGGTATGTGCAGTACATTTAAGGATCACCATGTTAGGAAGAAGAGTCTATCACTGAATCCCAAATTTACACTTACAATTACAGAATTTGGCAGAGGCCTTTAAGTGCTTGGTAGTCTCTATTAAAAACATATCCTCATGCTCGTACAAATAGGCCAAGGTTAATAACAGTTGACAGCAATATATTACCCACTATTTTTTTTGCATACAAACACCATAGCAACATGTCCACAGATAGAAAGTGGACAGTACTGTGTGTACGACTGTTTTAGTGAGACACAAATAAGACAGTAGTGCTAATAAACAGTATATTACTACAGCTTTCACACTTGATGCATGGAGCAGCCATCTTAGATTTTGAAGTCAGGATTGGTGAGGTTCTTCTAACTTTCCGAATCAGAAATTTGACTTCAGGGGGCATTCCGTTTGACATTTCCTACTGGGAACTGAGAAATCCTGACTTCCCAGTACAAATAGAACACACCAAGAGTCTTGTTGCATGTCTTCCTTCAGTCTTGAGGAATAGTGGGTCAAGTTGGGCCATACTAGAGGTTGTAAGAGAACATGTTGAGCAAAATATCCATTCACCTACTACTCGAGTTATGCAGCAACTTAAATACTCACCAAATATCAGTTGTTCACCACTACCACTAGTGATGCAATCCAATCACTCAAGAAGCTTGATATACTTCATGGAAACCTACTGCATTTAGTTTCCCTGTAATTTAACTGTGAAACATATGATGTAAAATCAACTGATGTACCTTGTCTTATGTAGAACAGCCACCATTCTTTCTTGAGGAACTCCAAAATATGCAAGCAGTGGAAGGAGAGACTGCCTTGCTGTTCTGTGAACTCTCTAAACCTGGAGTTCCTGTCCTGTGGAAGAAAGGTGCAACTCGTCTGAGGCCTGGGGGTAAATATGAGATTAGGCAAAATGGCTGCAAATTACAGCTTAAAATACATTACTTAACACAGCAAGACAGTGGCTTCTACAAGTGCTGCACTGGTAGCCTTGAGACCGTCGCGTCCCTTGACGTGAAAGGTACATGCCTGAATGGGGACTGTATTTAATAAAGGTATTTTGGCAGAATGGGGACTGTATTTACGAGTACAAGAATAACTTATAGTAATAACCCTTGAATTATCTGTAGAAGTACCAGTATTCTTTCATGAGGAACTCCAAAATCTGGAGTTGGAGGAGGGTGGAACTGCTTTACTAACCTGCAAGATCTGTAAACCTGGGGTTGCAGTGCAGTGGAAGAAGGGATCAGTCCTGCTTAGACCAGGAGACAAATATAAGATGAAGGAGAATGGATGTGAGCTACAACTTCAAATTTGTGATCTGACATGTGAAGACAGTGGCACTTATGGATGTTATGCTGATACCATAACAACCACAGCAACTGTTCTTGTAAAAGGTACGAGTAATCATTTTCCATTATTACACTGATTACTTTCTCCATACATTTGTTAATATGACAAGAACTGAGAAGGGTTAAACAGCTATTTAACAATGTATTCATCTGTCATGTTCAGAACAACCTTTGTTCTTCTACAAGGAGCTCAAAAATCAACAAGCAGAGGAAGGTGAAACCAGCTTGTTGTGTTGTGAGCTCTCGAAACCTGGGATTTCTGTGCAGTGGAAAAAGGAAACAATGCTTCTGAAGCCTGGAGAGAAATACGAAATGAAACAGGACGGATGCAAACTGCAGCTTAAGATTCATGATCTAAAAAGTTCTGATAGTGGCTCCTACAAATGTTGTGCTGGTAGTCTGGTTACTACAGCATCTATTGTAGTGAAAGGTATGCTGTTGAAAAGCAGATACATACATTTGACGATAAGTTTTATGAGCTCTGTCATCAGGAGATAAATTTGACCGCCGTGTTCTTTGTTCTGTCCAGAAAAACCTTTGTTCTTTTATAATGAGCTTCAAAATCTGGAGGTAGAAGAGGGTGCAGTTGCCTTGCTATGCTGTGAGATCTCAAAACCTGGAGTTGCAGTACAGTGGAAGAAAGGAGATCTTCTTCTGAAGCCTGGACAGAAGTATGAGATGAAGCAAGATGGATGTGAACTGCAACTTAAAGTCCATGATCTGAGGATTTCTGATAGTGGCTCCTATAAATGCTGTGCTGGTAGCCTGGTCAGTACTGCATCTATTGTAGTGAAAGGTATGTGGTTTTAAGGTGGTATATTTGTTATGAGCAAAGATGGTTAACCAAAGAGTGAGGGCATACATTTGATAGCTTGCACCATGTACTCTATGGTTGTGAGAAAGAATTGACTAACATAGTTTATGTTCTGTCCAGAAAAACCTTTGTTCTTCTGCAAGGAGCTACAAAATCTGGAGGTGGAAGAGGGTGCAGTTGCCTTGCTGTGCTGTGAGATCTCAAAACCTGCAGTTGCAGTGCAGTGGAAGAAAGGAGCTCTTCTTCTGAAGCCTGGACAGAAGTATGAGATGAAGCAAAATGGATGTGAACTGCAGCTTAAAATCCATAATTTGAGGAGCTCTGATAGTGGCTCCTACAAATGCTGTGCTGGTAGCCTATTCTCTACTATGTTTATGATAGTGAAAGGTATGCAGATTTGGGTGATGTAGTTGTTGTGACCAAATATGGTTGACCAAACTGTGGACATACATTTGGCAATAAGTTTCATGTATTCTGTTGTTGTGGGAGGGAATTGACCAAATTATTCTATGTTCTCTCCAGAAAAACCTTTGTTCTTCTGCAAGGAACTACAAAATCTGGAGGTAGAAGAAGGCAAAACTGCCTTACTGTTCTGTGAGATCTCAGAACTTGGAGTTGCAGTGCAGTGGAAGAAAGGAGCTCTGCTTCTAAAGCCTGGACAGAAGTATGACATGAAGCAAAATGGTTGTGAACTGCAACTTAAAATCCATGATCTAAGGAATTCTGATAGTGGCTCCTACAAGTGCTGTGCTGGTAGTCTGGTCACTACAGCATCTATTGTAGTAAAAGGTATGTAGTCTTTTGTGACCATCCCAATACATATGGCTGACCAAATAATGGTTTTAATTACTCTGTCTTTATGAGAAATAAAATTGACCAGCATGTACATTCTTCTCTCCAGAAAAACCTCTGTTCTTCTGCAAGGAGCTTCACAATGTGGATGCAGAAGAGGGAACAGTTGCTTTGCTCTGCTGTGAGCTCTCGAAACCTGGAATTGCAGTGCAGTGGAAAAAAGAAGCTCATCTTTTGAAACCTGGAGAGAAGTATGAAATGAAGCAGGATGGATGTGAATTGCAGCTTAAAATCCATGATCTGATAAGTTGTGATAGTGGCTCCTACAAGTGCTGTGCTGGTACTCTGGTCACCACAGCATCTATTCTGGTGAAAGGTATGTGGTTTGTTGTGACTATCACAGCAAATATGTTTGACCAAAGATTGGGCTATACATTTGAAAATAAGTTTTATGCCATTGTGAAAAAATAATTGACCCTCATGCCCTTTGTTCTGTCCAGAAAAACCTCTGTTCTTCTGCAAGGAGCTTCACAATCTGGATGCAGAAGAGGGAACAGTTGCCTTGCTCTGCTGTGAACTCTCTAAACCTGGAATTGCAGTGCAGTGGAAAAAAGGAGCTCTTCTTTTGAAACCTGGAGAGAAGTATACAATGAAGCAGGATGGATGTGAACTTCAGCTTACGATCCATGATCTGATCATTTCTGATAGTGGCTGCTACAAATGCTGTGCTGGTACTGTCATCACGACTGCATCCATTGTAGTGAAGGGTAGGTCATATATTGCAACTAACACAAGGGTAAATAAAGTTGGAACATGAATTCTGCAATATTTTTTATGTTCTTCTTAGTGAGTAAAGAACTGACCACCATGTTCTTTGTTCTTTCCAGAAAAACCTTTGATCTTCAGTAAGGAGCTTCAAAATCTGGAGATAGAAGAGGGAAATACTGCCTTGTTTTCTTGTCAGATCTCGAAATCTGGAGTCTCTGTGCTGTGGAAGAAAGGAGCGCATCTTTTGAAGTCTGGAGAGAAGTATGAAATGAAGCAGGATGGATGTGAACTGCAGCTTAAAATCCATGATCTGAAGAGTTCTGATAGTGGCTCCTACAAATGCTGTGCTGGTAATCTGGTCACCACAGCATCTATTGTGGTGAAAGGTATGTGGTTTGTTGCGACCAACATAACATTGGTTATGGTTGACCAAATTGTGGGAAAAAATTGACCAACAGGTTTTTCATTCTTTCCAGAAAAACCTCTGTTCTTCTGCAAAGAGCTTCAAAATCTGATAGTAGAAGAGGGTAAAACTGCTGAGCTCTACTGTGAGCTCTCTAAATCTGGAATTTTTGTGCAATGGAAGAAGGAACTTATGCTGCTTGAACCAGGAAGCAAGTATGAAATTAAGCAAGATGGCTGTAAACATCAACTTAAGATCTATGGCTTGAAGAATCAAGACACTGGGAGTTACAAATGTTGTGCTGGTAGTTTAGTGACCACAGCGTATCTCACAGTCAAAGGTATGGGGTTTAGTCAGTGTAATTTAAGTCAGAATTAAAAAAAAGTTTCTCTGCATCCTTGCTTCACTGCTCCACATTCATGAATTCACGAACTTTGTGTGCGTACAATTCATGGAAGGTTACACTCCTTTTTAATGACCATGCTCACTGATACTGATGCTGCTCTGTGCTTTTGGGTTGGTTATACATTGGGTTGGTTATACATCACAAAATATCACATGATATGTTTGTCAAGTATGAGTAGAAACAAATAAGCATAATAACGGAATGATATCCAGACCAGTATTGGTATTGACGCAGCCTAGTATAGAAGAAGAAAGATTTTCTTGACATCATGATAATTGTATACTTTTATTTTTCCTGTTAATGCCATCTAGTGTTTCCAATCAAACCTAAGGACATCCTTCAGGTACCACCACGCTCAAAGGGCAAGAGATCCCAGCAAGGTCCTATGTTAGATGGAAAAAGCAATGTCATTGAACCAAAAACATCACCTCTAAGGCAGCAGTCGGCAAATACTATACTAGAGCAATGGCAGGATGACCAGTTGGATCATAGTGTAAAGAGGACAAAGGAGCAAGACTTTGAGAAGAAGACATTAATGAGGGAAATGGGGAAGGAAAATGAAGGATTCCCTGGGAAGGACAAGGAGATGGTGGATATTAGGAAGCCCACTCCTTCTCCTGATGATCATGTTACTGCAGAGCAGAGTAACAAAGCCGAGAAGATTGCAGTTACGACTACCGCAGACATCCCTACTGAACAAAATCGAGACAATATAAAGCAAGCACTAGAGTGCAGAGATACCGCAGAGCAGATAAGTGAGACTCAAGGCAAAATTGTTCTACCAGCACCACCTTGCCACAAGGGAAAGTTCACCCAGCCACAGATTCTGGAACCAAAGAAACAGGTTTTGGTCATGGACCCATTTGAAGACACAACCTCCAGAGGTTCTTCAGATACTGGGAGTCAGTTCCTGGATTTTGGAGATAAAATGACCAAAGAGAAATACACCACAAAGGAAGCATTAGAAAGGCAAGAAGTAAAAGAAGAGATACCATGTGTCCATAGTGAAAGACATATAGCACCTGAAAAGACTCAAACCTTAAGTGAAGTGAAGGAGCATCTTGCAGAGAAAGCATCAAGTCAGCATATTATTGATCAGGAATACAAGAAGCCACATATCAGTAAAGAAAAAACAACAGAAATTTCCATTAAACAAGCCCTGCAACAGAAAGCAGAGTCCACTGTGCAAATGGATTTTACAGAGCAGACAAACATGAAGCAATTGGAAGAGGTCCCAGAACCTTTAACAATTCAGTCTCTAGAGAAGGTAGCAGCTCAGACCAAGAATGAGGGTTTAGATGTTGATACTGTCAACCACAAATCTTGGGAAGAGATCACCAAAGCTTGTGAAGTTGCAGAGCTGACAAAGGACACCAACCGTCTGGAACAGCATGCTCAAGAACCCCCAGGTACAGACATAAGTCAAGAGGATGAGACAGAGATCCTAGAAGCAGCTATCAAGATCCAAGCTGCTTTCAAGGGCTACAAGGCTCGAAAGGATATGCGGCCTGTTTTCAAAACAGTGTTCAAGACCCAGAATGTGGAGCTGAGTGATACATTTTGTTTGGAGTGTATCACTGAGGGTAAACCCAGCATAGTGCGGTGGCTGAAGGATGGCATTGAGATAAAGTCTGGGACACACCACAAGATCAGCCATCATGAAGATGGTAGGTGCTTGCTGGTTATAGCTAATGCAACTTTCGAAGATGCAGGGATCTACACTTGTGAAGTTGCCAACAAGTTTGGTACTATAAGTTACAATGGGAATGTGACAGTCAGCCATCCAAAGAAGCCGATAAACGAAACTGCGCAACCGTCAGCAACAGAACCAATTTCTGGAAAAGAATTTGGGAAGATCTCTGATAAGGAAGAGGACTCACTTAGGCTCATCTATGATCTGCCTACAGATGACACCTACAGAAAAATTCAGGAGAAAAGGAAAAGTCTCATTTCAGTTAGTTCTAGTAAGTTGTCTTAAATAATTGTTTCAAATTTATGCATGTTGCACGACTCAATGCTGACAAACCGTTTCAAAGCCATTGTACATGTCCATTCCTAAAGCATTTCTAATGGTGCCGTTTTATAAGTCCTTCCCATGCCAGGATCTGGTCTTCCCAGGCAGTCTCCTGTCCCAATACTAGCCAGGCCCTAATGGCACATTGGGTTCTATAGCTCTCAGCCTCTTGCCTATACAGCTAGGGTTAAAGTGGGGGACTAGTCCTCTGGTAACTGTGAGAGTTTGACTCCCTACTTGCAGGTATATTGCAGCATGCTTTGCCAGACAGCAGTAGGTACCATCTTTATGATGGTCTTTGGTATGACCCGACTGTGAGTAGAACTCACAATCTCCCAATCAAGAGGTGGACACGCTAACCACTAGGCCAGCTTGCAGTGCTATTTTATGATGCCGAAACAAAATGAATAGTCTCCATGCAGGTGAAGAAACAAGATATATACAAATGAACAACAATCACTGATTGCCATTACCAAAACTGTTTTTTCCCAGTTAACTTAAAACATGATGTGACTTACAGCAATATGTTTATAATTGCTGTTTTTTTTGTGAAAAGGTGGAAAATATATGTTCTTTCAGGCCGGTGGCTTCTGTGTTGTGTATGGTGAAGCTTGAGCAAGGCACCTGCTGTCTAAAATGTACCCAGCGTGGTTTGTTGCTGAAGATGACACTATATTACAGGCATTTAGCAGAGCAACATACACAGAGCAGCCTGGGGGTTAGATTTCTTGCTCAAGGGTCATTCAGCCATTCCTGCTGGTTCAGGGAATCAAACCAGCAACCTTTTGGGTCCAAAGCTGCTTCTCTAACCATTAGGCCATGGCTTCTACTATGTACAGGGCTGCGTCAGTTGGCTAGCTAACTGGTTAGCATTCTTGGTGACTGCATTACAGAGTTATTATTCAACTATTTAAATTATGATTTGCATTTCAAACTGACCTCTTGTTTTAAACGGCTGTTAGACCCTGATATGGTTTAAGTAAGTAATAATTTTTTTAAGTAAGTAATAATTCATATAAGTTTAGATAAAATGTATGCGACAGATAGTGGAGACAATGCAGCAAGCTAAGCATTTTGCTAAGCACTCGGTCTTTTTGATGAACTTTCCTTTCTGACATGAAGATTGTTCCTGGCATGAGAGAACACCACATGTGAACAACTATTTCCTAATTTTAATTGGGATATCCTGTCATTAAATGCATAGAGTATGGATCTTCGCTAGTGTTTTGAAAGGTGTTTACCATTAACCAGATATTTTCTAAGCAAAACGACATTTCTTCCTGTGCTCATCAATTTTTTGCTTGAAACTGTCTATGGCAGTTGACTTTTTTTTTTTAACTTTCTATTGTGTTTTGCAGCATCCTGTCCTTCAGATTATGAAACTGCCCCTGACGTGGATACAGACTACTTATCCAGGTAAGAAGACCTGATTATAAACCTAATATTCATTTTAAAACCATAATTATAAAAACAAATTGCAGTTTTGTTGGTTTTTACAGAGGAAAAGAAGTGGAAAAGACAAAACCCAAAATGCAGCTGTCTCAATGTTTAGAAGAAGAAAAAGGTATCAGGCCTCAACCACAAAAAAACACCGGACAGTCAAAAGTAAAAGGTCAGTCTCTTCTTCCATGTCTATCTTAAAATTATGGTAATTGATGATATATTAAGGAATGAAAGCTAATCCTATGTTCCCAATAGCAGTCCACAATGTCGCTTGTACTGTACTAGGTCCATACGCTCAGCAGAAGCACCAACCAGCTCTGCTACTTCCAATCAAATTTCATTTTTCTTCATAATATCTTGATAGACGGGGCGGCACGGTGGTGTAGTGGTTAGCACTGTCGCCTCACAGCAAGAAGGTCCGGGTTCGAGCCCCGTGGCC
>JAOPUC010000002.1:63921080-63932215 GCA_027564185.1 Cephalocassis borneensis
GATTCTAGATTACTGTCTGGTTGGAGCGAGCACGCGCACTGAGAACACACGCACTTTCTCAAACGTTCCAACACACCCATGGGAAAATACAAAGCAGAGATCCCAAGTCTCCCGCATATTGATAGCGGCTCCCTGATGCCCGCAAATTGGAGAATATCTCCCGGAATCTAGAGCAAGCGCGTGCACGCGAAACATTAATGCCTGCATCACGCATATGATGGAGTGAGCGAGAGAGACTGCGTGTGTGCCTGTTAGACAATAATAAATAACCAGGTGTATTTTTCGGTGCACGCTGTGCGCGCGCACTATGACTCAAAATAATAGTACTGGCAAGAAATAAAAGTTACTTTCACCCCTGCCTGTAACATATATAAATATATAATCATGAACACTTTTTAATTGATTTTGTCCTGTACAGAGAATATAGACACTAAAACCTCTTTACCACTCTGGTATTTCATACTTTTAATATTTTCACTCTTTCGTAAAGACACCACTGTACGCAAATGGCATGATTATTAATTCTATTTAATACCCTGTCCCGTTTCTGTGTCTCAGGTCAGTTCCAGGCCGTGAGAGCGATGATGCTCATCGGCATCATCTTGGGTGTGATTGGAAGCGTGATCTCATTGTTCTCTCTGAAATGTTTCAAAATGGGAAACACTGAGGATTTGACCAAAGCCAAAATGACGCTCACGGCAGGCGTGATGTTTGCTATTGCAGGTAAAAAAACAAAACAGAAAATAACTAGACATCTACACATGGATGGATATTTATTCATCACCTCACAATTAAGTGCTTATTAATTAAGCAATACAGGAAGTACTACTACCCTTGTTCCTGTTTGTTTTTAGGTGTCTGTGGCATCATTGGAGCTTCCATTTATGCCAATCAGATTGTCGTCAGCTTCAGGATGACCTCCTACAACCCTAATTATGGTGGGATGAACCAGATGGAGATGGGACAAATGGGAGGAATGGGGATGTCTCTGGCTAACAGGTAATTAAAGAGTGAAGAAATGCAGCTCGGCTCCACAGCGCGTTTATCTGCTGGAGCAGGGTGTAGTCTCACTGACTCACCTCACCTCACCTCACCTCACCTCGTGTTATCTGATGCACAGGTTCACGTTCGGACCGGCCCTCTTCGTGGCCTGGATCGGAGGAGGCCTGCTGAACATAGGAGGAATTCTGAAGTGTGTGGCCTTCAGATCCTTGCATGCCGAGTCGACCCCGTAAGCACTGACTCCTCACAATAATACATCATAATTACATAGAGGAAAAATAATTAGCATAAAAAATCCTAATATGATGCACAGTTGTGTGTTATGATATTAGTAATAAACTCAGCTAATACTATTCAATAAAAATATATTTCATTAATATCATCATGACAATTACAAAAATTAAATGCAATATATGATTTATTATGCTTAAATATAAACTGTATGTTTCTCAAATTATTTATTATATTATGCAAGGTTATATAATTAAGGAAAAATAAATAAATAAAAAGCCGCAATTACTAATAGGTTATTTATAATCATTATAATTGTTATTATTAATACCCCGCCTTTCGCCCATAGTCAGCTGGGATAGGCTCCAGCTTGCCTGCGACCCTGTAGAAGGATAAAGCAGCTAGAGATAATGAGATGAGATGTTATTATTAATATAAACAAATATTTAAAAAAGTAAGAGCTATTTTGTTTCTGCATTTTGATTAGTGAACATAGATAATTTTATATGCATGATAAAATGACTGAAGATAATATCAGGTGTTTGAAAGGGGCTATAATAATAATAATTACAAAAATAATAATCAGAATAACAATCGTCAAGTATTTAAATGGATTTGAATTTCCTAATAATAATTAGAAAATTATATTTTATTTTATTTTATTTAGTAAAAACTATTTTTTAGTGTTTAAATAATACATGGCAATGGTTTTTAAATACCTTTTTAGAATTTAATATTAAAAATTACATTTAAAATTTAATATTTCTATTTTAATAATAATTTAATTATTAATTCAATACCAACATAAGCAATGTGTGTAAAATTTTGTATTTTACTGCTGTAGATCAGCTTTATATCAACAGACCCAAAGGTGAATGAATGAATGAATGAATGAATGCTCACGTTACTTTTCTCTTCTTTTTTCCTCTGTCACTGTTCCAGCTACAAGGCAGTGGCGTATAAAGTTCCAGCTCAGTCGAGATCAGAAGACAAGGCCACTGAGCGAGGACAGCAATATGTATAAAACACGTCCTTTTACAGGATGTACGGCTGTCTCTCACTGACTCTGTGCTGCTCTACGCTCATTTATTCATCTGTAACGTACACAATTTATCAGGAAGTGAACACATTCATTACTGTCGTCTTTCTCTCGACAAATCTCTCACTCACCCACTGTTTCTCTCCCTTTAACCTCTCTCTCTCTCTGTGGGTCTCTCTTGCTGTCTGTCTCTCCACCCCCCTCTCTGCAGTAGAATAAACAGACTCGTTCTTTGATAGTAAATGAGTTATTATAGTAAACTCCTCTAGAATCTCCTTTGCTCACCCTAACATACGACCTTTCCTTTATACGCATTTTCATAATCGATATTTAGTTTCCTTGTTTTTTGTAACCAATAAATGAAATTGGAGTATAATTCGTGGTGACTTCTCTCTCTCCTCACACCAGTCTCAGGTACAGAGTGTGAACTCTTACTGTTCTCTTTGTGTTTATTTATCATTATGATATAATCCACTGTATAATTTATTACATCATGACAATCAATACAATATTAATATAATAATGAATGTAACGTTCGTAACATTTGCATGCTTTTCAGGGTTTTTTTCTAATATCGGTACAGTGTTTTTCTGGAATTTTATATTTAGATTTTTTTTTTATGTTAAAAAGAAATCAGTTTGGAGATTTTTTTTTTTTGAGATTTGACTCACAGATTTCAAGTTCCTTTCAACTTTGCTGTATTTGTTTCTTTTGTTTAATTTTTAAACATGCAGTTTATGATTTTTTTAACTACAAAATATATTACAGTATATTTAAAAATAAAAAATATAATGGTAATAATAATGTAAAATATTCAAAGTCGTGCAGTAAAGCTAATGTTACTTTGCATAAGAATTTTTTATTTATTTATTTATTTTGATCCATGGTGTGTGCAAACAACCTCACCATACCGAGCATACATTTCGCTAAACAAACAAACAAACATACAAAAAAACAATGTATTCTTTTTAACAGAAGACTGTAAACTTTACAACATGACTCATTTCACTTCAACAAATTCATGAAAAATCATTTTCAATACATAAATACTGTTGCTTTTATAGCAATATAAGACATTTCTAATAACTAATCAATCAATCAATCAATCAATCAATCAATCAATCAATCAATTAATTAATAAACAACTTTAGTATGGTTTAAGCTAATAAACCTTATCAGCAACCACAAGACAGTCTAGAAAATTCCATCAAATATACCGAGGAACATGTCAACCTCTCTGTCCTTATCTGTCCGACTCCTGCATAAAACACAATAATTATCACATAAATAAACTTTCCACACTTTTCACTGAAGGAGTGACGGAGTGGTGAGGTTTATTAAATACCTGTCGGTGCCTTTGTGCTCTTCATCCTCTGAACCTCTCTGTGTAAAAAAACTCGCTCCTCCCTTCAGTGAAAAATTTTCATTCTGTTTCGTGAGCGCCGGTTTCACCGAGGCGACGGAAAATTCCGGACACGCTCTCTGTCGGGTAAAAAACAAACAAACATTTTTGATAATCACATTTTTGAAGTGTCTGAGTGATGAGGTCATGGAGTTACTGTTACCATAACAAAGCTGATTATTGTCCTATAACAGCACAACAGAGTGTTTTATTCCTTTTCCACCACAGTAATTATCTGACTATTACACATTAATTTATTCTCCTCTGACTGTTACAAAGCGCTGACACTGGAGACTCCTTACATAAATGTGACATCAAAGTCTTTCCCACGCCATGTGGTGCGTAGGGCGGTGCCAATCTCCGTTTCCGTAGCCCTCGGCCTCTCGCCTATTACATAGCTAGGGGGGTTACAGTGGGGGGCAAGTACTCTGGTAACTGTGAGAGTTTGACTCTCCACTCGCATCTGTATTGCAGCGTGTCTTGCCAGACGGCAGTAGGTACCATTTTTTTTATGATGGTCTTTGGTATGACCCAACCGTGAGTAGAACTCGCAATCTCTTGCTCGAGAGGCGGACACGCTAACCACTAGGCCAACTCGCGGTATTTGTTAAAACTGTTGATGTTATAGTCATTCTGTCTGTTGTTGCCTAAATGAGGATGGGTTCCCGTTTGAGTCTGGTTCCTCTCGAGGTTTCTTCCTCATCTTGTCTGAGGGAGTTTTTCCTTGCCACCATCGCCACAGGCTTCATCATCGGGGATAGATTAGGGATAAAATTAGCTCATGTCTTGGGTCATTCAGATTCTGTAAATCTGCTTTGGGACAATGTCTATTGTTAAAAGCACTATACAAATAAACTTGACTTGACAGTGGTGAGGACAACAAACTCCCCGCGATGACATGAGGAAGAAAGAACCTTGAGAGGAACCAGGAGTCAAAAGAGAACCTGTTCTCTCCTGGGTGACATCGGACAGTGCGATTATGAGTCATTACTTTTCCACAACTGTGTGCTATAAAACAGTTAAACAGTACTGAGCAGATCTTCAGTATGACTATCAGGATCTTTTTTTAAACAAACAAAACCTAAGCACTCTTTTGGCTTTGCAAGTCAAACCACTCTTCTCTTGCTTTGGTGTACCTACGTGGTACAGTACCAGTCTCCTCAGGATGGCCACACAAACACCATCCCGCTCCTCTTCCATCATCAGTCCACTGCAGGCGCAACCCAAACCACACACACTGCTTACTCTACAGGCCATATAAACCCCATCACCAGGATCAGTTCACGTCGAGTGCATCTGAAACCATACAATTCTTATTCTTCTTCCAGTTGCTCCCGTTAGAGGTCACCACAGCAGATCTGTTCTGCCAATCTATCCGGGCTTGAGACCGACACAAAGTATGCACTGGCTTTCAGTATGTAACCCCAGTGGCTGGGTATTTTATCTAACCTGCATGTTTTTGTACTGTGGGGGAAACCAGAGCATCTGGAGGAAACCCACACAGACACAGGGAGAACATGCAAACTCCACACAGAAAGGCTCCCGTTGGCCACTGGGCTCGAACCCAGAACCTTCTTGCTGTGGGTAGACAGTGCTAACCACTACACCACCAACACGTACAATGGAATTCTCTGGTCCAATTTTTTTTAATGAAAGATTTTTTGAAGCCTAATGCTAATGACCTCTAACCCTATCTTACACAATACTGAGCTCATTTTTACACCATATTATTATTATTATTATTATTATTATTATTATCTCATTTGGATTGTATTTTCAGTGTTAACATACACTCAGTGCATTATGCGTAACACACACTCCCTCATACACCTAGACAAACACTAGATGAACATCCAACCATAAAATAACAACAATCAAGACATTTGTTCGAACAAATTTTGGTTCTAGTATTTGGGACAGAGCCTTTAAATGACAGACACTACAGCATGATGTGAAGTTTTGGTGTTTGAACCAGAATCAAAATGCCTCCCCCTTTGTGTAGTACAGTTTCAAATTTTTATCCAAGTGCACTGAGAAGCGTGCTTGAATTACTGGTTGACCTTAAAAAGATAAAAACAAGAAGCAAGATGAGGAGAGTGGAGGACACTGACCTGTTGTCCACTCCTGACGCTGTTTGGTGTCTGAGGCACTGAGCTCAAACGTCTTTGAGATGGTCTTCAGGCAGAACATACACCTCTTCCCATCCCTGTCTGGTAGAGCCTGCAGAACATACATACATGGTAAGGGCTGATTGGGTTTGAGAGCAGGAAGCAACTCAAACTTTTCCTCCATGTCTACTTCAAAATATCTTCACAATAGAGACATATCAAGCTTCCTGAACTCTGCATTTTTTTTTCCTTTTTCACATGCATCCTTGACCAACTATAGGATATGCACTTTGCGGAGTTGGAAGATGACCTCAGGGTTTAACCTGCCGTTTGGGACACACACACACACACCTACCTCTACACAGCAGTTGGTGTCCAGTGCGATGCTGCCCTTGCGCTCTTTGCGGTCTTCACTGACGTAGTAGTCCAGAAAGCTGGGCTTGAGGGTGAACCAGCGCTCCATCCAGTTCCTCCTCAACTGACCTTTCTTCCAGAGGTAACCCTGGTGCACACACGTACACACACTTTAACTGAGACTCACATGCTGTAAAAGTACTCATTCACAATTTTATCCCTGTACATCACCACCACAAGAGGAAAGAACAGTGTCTTCCCTGCCGTCACGTTTCATCTGTCTAAATGAAACTGAGCCGATTTTTTCCCGATGAAGCCTGTAGATGTCTGACACCAGTTTGCTCAGTGTTTAAGATATCCCTGGATTCCTATTCTTCTAGCTTCCAATATACCTCATCTCCTAGTCTCTTTATTTCCCAAGTGTCCCTAGATTCCCAGGATCCTAATCTCGGAGTTTCACAGATCCTTAAATTCTCATGTAATTTGCTCAATGTTTTTTTTTTTTTTTTACAGTTTCCAAGGTCTGAGAGTCTCCTATTTCCAGGATTCCTTGTTTGATCATCTCCTAGCCTCCCAGATACCCAATTTCCCAGTCCCCTTGGCTCATAGGTTACTTTAGGGTCCACTAGATTCCTGCTAGATTTGTATCATAGATTCTTAGTTTTACGTGTGATTTAGTCCCCAATTTCTCATGTCCCTTGGTAGTGCCTTACTTAGTTTTTCTTATGTCTAATATTGAGGTTTCTTCCTTCCTAGTCAGTCTTTCGCAGGTTTCTAAGCTTCTAGTCCCCTAGTTTCCAAGGCTCCTAAGCTTGGAAATGTTTTTAATCTCCAAGGACTGATAGTTTCCCATTTACTGTGGTTTCTTCATGTTTCCAAAATTCCTTATTTCCTCCCAGGTACCTCGTTTCCTAGTTTCGTACTTTCACAGGTTCCCCATCTCCCAGTCCTGTTGATCCACAGGTTGCTTTACAGTCTACTAGATTCCTGTAGTCTCTTATCTCACAGGGTTCTAGTCTTCTTGTCATCATTCTGTCTGGTTGCATGTTTGATAGCACACAAGCTTTCCAAGCTCCTTGCTTGATAGTCTCCTAGTTTCGAGAGTTTATTGCTTCCAAGGTTCCTGGTCTCCAACTTATGGATATTAAAGGGGTTGGCTCACAATTCCCAGAATCCAATTTGTTGTTTTTGTTTTGAAAGCATGTGACCACTACCTGCTAGCACTATGTGCAGCAAGTCCTTCCCTCCTGCACCATGCCCTGGTCTTCCCAGGCAGTCTGCCGTCCCAGTACTAACCAGGCCCTTAAGGTGCATTGGGTGGTGCTGATCTCCGTTTCCATAGCCCTTGGCCTCTCACCCATACAATTAGGGTTACAGTGGGAGGTGAGTCCTTCCTACTCGCATCTATATTGCAGTGTGTCTTGCCAGACGACAGTAGGTACCATTTTTATGATGGTCTTTGGTATGACCCAACTGTGAGTAGAACTCGCGATCTCCCAATTGAGAGGCAAACCGACTAACCACTAGGCCAGCTTGCAGTATTCTGTGCAGTAAAACCTAAACAAATTCACCATTAGCGATCTCTTCAAAACCCATCTCAATCTTTTTCTTCATGTATACGTCATACATAGGGGCTTTGAATAAAATATGGCTGATATTTCCTTTCCTTTGTGGCCACACGTTCAGGTTGGGTCGGGTCTATTAAAACAGAACAACCATATGAAAATGGACTGGATCGGTTGAAAGAATTTAAAATATAGATACTTTGACAATATCTTCAATTTCAGTTACAATTTAAGATATACGGTCTAAGGTGTGGCTGTATTGTTGCAGATTGTTTTTGGAATATTGTGAGCATTGAAAATAGCAACTCACTACTTGCAGAGGATTCTGGGAAGGGTCAGCCACCCCTTTAAGGCAAGGAAGCAGTGTATTAACTCCAACACTTTTTAACCATTCATTAATATGGTTAGCCAACAACATCCATGCTATCTTGACTAAGTTATAGGTCATAACCCCATTACCCCATAAGTACCATTCCTTAACCCTTTGCATGAGAGTTTCTGTTCACTCTAACACAGGTACTACTGCAGTCTTGCCTTTCCTACCCCCTACCTCCTTCAGCACATCTCCCACGATCTCTCGATACACTTCCTCGATGGCCATGCTGACAGTTTCCTCGGTAAGTCCTCTGGTGAGCTTCCCAGAATTCATCATCTGCAGAAATGCCCACACACTGAAACCGTTCTGCTGAATGGAATCCTGGGAAATAAAGTCCTCCAGCTCCACACAGTTCAGCTCCACACTCATGGCCATGCACAGCTTCTTCAGTAGGTACTCCACCTGAGATTGAAGAGTAGCACATGTTAGAAGGTGTTCTTCACTTTTCCTGTATGGTGCAGTAACAAAAATGTGACATTTTTCCATTATTTCTATTGCAGAGGGGGACGTGCGATAAGAAAGTGCCCACAAGGTTGAATTTGGTTACCCGTTTTGCCAGCAATCAAAGAAGAGAACTGAGTAGAGCTTGAAATAGTGCAGAATAACGACAGGTCAAACAGCTCATTTTAAAAAACTCAAGGCTGTTACCTTAAATCGCATCCCATCCAAATAAATAGAATGTTATTAGTAATCGTCCCCTGTTGGGATGCGTTGTCTGGTAGGAAAGTGCCATTACAGCATGTTAGTGTGAGTTCTTAATTCAGCAAAAATAACACCAAAACTGGGTGAGAATTAAAACCACCAGTATCCATGTGCTTGAGCTGTGGTGAGGAATTTCAAGTGAAGACTAATGAAGCATCTGGAAGTGTGAAGCAAAATCTAACACACACAATGCTGCTCATATGCAATATTTATGTGGCATAGTGGACAGTTCTTCAGCAGTGACACTGATCTAGTGGTGTTGTGGTGGAAGAGTGGTTCTGATGGAGAAGTGTTGCTGGGGATTTGAAGCACCTCAGGGTCTCTGGGCTTTAAATATCGGTCCAGTGGTACTCCTATGGTGGTCCTTTCACATGGACAAGGTACGAGGTGATTACTGATCATCACGGTTCTCAACAACCAATCAATGGTTGGAGTTCCATTTCAGTTTTATACAAAATAGAAGCGACAGTTTAAAACATTTTGACCAACCACAATTGCAAATGTTCTGTTTCCACTGAGTGATGTTATGCGATTAAGAGAGTTTTCTCCTTTCAAGATGGCGCTTTTTCCCCCAGAAAGGTCGCGTTTCCATTCGCTCCTCATGTCATGTGACTTAAATCCAAAAAACATGTTTCCATTTCAAATTTGTGAAGCATCGCTTTATTGAATCATCTGATAAATCTTATGCGAGTATAAAACTTGTGTGATATTCAAGAGAGTTTTTTAAAATTCACATTTCCATTACTCTTTTTTTTTTTTTTTTTTAAATATGCAATTTCATATTATACATTTAAGCAGGTTAATGGAAACACGGCTACTGATCACGGCTGTTCGTTTGTCCACGCGCTCATGCCTTTGTTCTAGAGTTTTAAATTATTTTCTTATTGATATTTACAGTAATAAAAGCAACTTAAATTCTATTCTATTCATATTCACAACATCATCCTTCTTTGTGCAGCATGCTTTGATGTGCAAACGTTCATGATGATTCAACAAATATGCAAATTAGTCTGTGAGACCATCTGGTGACTTTTTGAGCACATTTTTATACTTTCCCCTGAAAAGGGGCCTGAACACTGCTGATGTGCTGAAAATGAAAATGAAGCCGCAGCGGCGGATAATACACCTGACTGGATACCTGATAAACAGGGAACTGTGTGTGTAGCTGCGTTCAGTGTGTGTTAATGTAAATAGTGATGTATTGCGTGACACTAGATTAGATCATCAGGAGTATAAACTGCTAAGAACACATTCAACCACAAACGTTATTCTGCAACGTAAGTGGCATCTGCACTCTCTCTCTCTTTCTCTCTCTCTCACACACACACACACACACACACACACACACACACACACACACACACCTTCTTGCAGTAAATGAAACTGCCAAATGCCACATTGCCAACAGGAAATAACCAAAATGTCACGGAAAGAGAAGCTGAAAGACAGCGGAAAGAGTGCAAGCATGAGAGAGAGAGGAGAGAGAGAGAGAGAACGTCAGCCTTATTTTCTGTGCTAAGATGGAGGAAATACACACACACACACACACACACACACACACACACACACCTTTATATTCACTGCACCCAAAGCTGCTGTTTGATTTAGTGATGGGCGTCATTACATGCACTCCTTCAAGCAAAACAGGGAAACATTATACACATGTTTGGGTTCATTTTTAAATAAATCTCCACTACTTTTATAGCACGTGTTATTTTCAGAGACACGTACGGACATGTTTCACAGCGAAAAGAACAGTGAATCTGTTTACTTGCTTCTGTACAAACTCATTGAGGGCAGATGTTAGAAAGCATGAAGACTTCATCACGTGAATTCAAAACTCTGTAGCGATAAAGGCTTTAGGATGAGACACACGTGAAAGAAAGTAGGACCAAATCTGTTCTTAGGAACTTTTAACCAGTTTTCTAACACTGGAGCGACACTGTAAAAAGGAGTCCTGGTTACTCTGCATTTTCCTGAAGGTTTTGTGGTTATTTAAAAAAAAAAAATCATAATAATATAACAACAACGAGACCATCAATGAGGGCATAGCTCACTCCGGCCCCGTCGAGTCCAGAAGGAACGATCTAAAGTGGGTCACAATAAATGTTGCAAGCTATATATAGAAGTGATATCCACCCTAGGAATACCGACCTATTTACCAGAAAGAATCCAAAATGGTTAGGAGAAGCAGCGACTTTTGTTGAACTGCTCATTAAGGCTTAATTAGTCCATAACTTCATTAATAATTGTAATGAAGCAAATCTGGGTGCAATCCCATTCCAAAAAAGTTGGGACAAAGTACAAATTGTAAATAAAAACAGAATGCAATGATGTGGAAGTTTCAAAATTCCAT
>JAOPUC010000002.1:63941547-63955241 GCA_027564185.1 Cephalocassis borneensis
TAGGGATAAAATTAGCTCATGTTTTAAGTCGTTCAAATTCTGTAAAGCTGCTTTGCAACAATGTTTATTGTTAAAAGCGCTGTACAGATAAACTTCACACACACACAATCATTATCCACAGATTATGAGACAGAACCTGGAAAACACACACACACACACACACACACTTCCTGCTCTGGTTAATTGATTGTCCCCTCTAAAGTGCTTGTCATAGGGGGCGTGGTCACACTTGTTCATTAGTAGGTCACATGACTGACATATTCATAGTCTGGGTGTGTGCCAGGAGCTCAACATCATCTCCGAAACCCTCTGAAGCTTTGTGTCTCCAACGTTATTTTCAAAGTTACTTTAACAGTCTGCTCTTTAAACTTTTGGAAGACAACAGAAAAGAGCAAACACTTCCTGGAGTGTCTTTTCCCTCACCGCAATCTTTACCTCCAGACAGGAAACACTGTACGTACACCACATCAGCTGCAGTTAGTTATTCCATCTGCTCATTTTAATGGATGGGGAAAATAATGACTGTAAACACACACACACACACACACACACACACGGTCTGTAAAAACTGACGGATTCATCAGTAATCAGTTTGTTATACACCTCCACATGGAAAACTCATCCAGTCTAAATAGGGCTCCAGCTAGCTCGAAAGAACAGGGAAGGGTTTTATTCCACACCGGTTGGTCACGGTGGCTTAAATCACTCATCGGTTTGTATTTTGAGAAACAGAACCAATTAAAATATTGTAGGTGTGATTGGTCAAGTGTTTACTGAAGTAGGGCTTAAAAAAAAAAAAGTCCCACACATCTCAAGCACATCATCCATAAATGTGATGATTTAAAACTCTTAATAAATCTCCAGGAATTAAAACGTTGTCATTTTCATTTTTAAAATAACTCTTTTTGTTAGTTAATACCAAATCCATGTGTTTTTGTTCTTTCAGCTGTAGTAATCCAGGTGATGATCACCACCTTCCCTGATTTCACTTGGCATATAACACACACCTCACACAAGTGTGTTAACACTCTGCACGCTGAATTATTTCTGACTGAACGCCATCAGAGCGACAGAACGGACTGAAACACAGCGTAGTGACGACTCAATAACCGCGCCTTAGTGTTTTTGACAGCTTTCATAATTTCCTCAGTGTTTTTGACTTCAGTGTTTGACTACTGTGTGTTATCTGATTCTCACACACACACACACACACACAGAACTCATCACCACATCCGCCGGTCTTGCACTAATGTCTGAAACTCAAAAAAAAAAAATCCATCTCATCATGTATCATACTTTCTGAAAAGTTTCCTAGTTAAAATGTTTTATTGCTCCATTTGTCAGTTGTTCAAACAATAAAACTGCTACAACGAGCGAGAAAATACTTTCAGATGAACAAAAACACTCTTACAGTAAAAACACAACTGGCCAAAGTAGCAAATTACAGATAAGTGCTTTTAGGTGAAAGATTTTCCTGTTAAATGTGTTCAAATCATTAATAATCCAGAGCTACAATAATAAACAGAATAACAAGCTGCTGCTGTTTAGCCATTGCTAATATCTGTAGGTTAGCATTAGCATGTTCAGATAAGAATTTATTTTTTTTAACCTGCATTTCAACCTTTAGTTGAAAACCTCCAGTTGTCATGGTTACCATCAGTCCTTCAGTTTTATATTGATTTTTGGTACAAAAGACTGAATTGACTGAAATTTGTAAATTTGTTTAGCAATCACGTCATGATTGAAACATTTTCGTGGATACTTCTGAAAACCATCACGCTCTCCAGTTTGTGGTTGTGTCCCAATTCTCCACTTAAAACTTGTAAAAATAATTAAATGAATCCTTGGACACCGTGATTGAGGTTCTATTCTGAATTTCTCCCCCCCCATACTGAAAAAAAAATTGTTTACACTTCATATGAAATAAGAGCAAATTTGAATTCCAACCGACAGGTGGTGATGTCATAATGAGCATTACGCCAGCCAACCAATCAGCATCAACACACACACACACACACACACACACACACACACTGTTTAGATAGATAGATAAATGGATCATTATATTTATATTTTTTTTCTTTCACCAAATTTACCCTCTGTTCATTCAGTGAATGTGTGAGAGGAACAGAAAGATGTACAGCTCCAAGAATAGTTTAGAATTTTAAATAAATGTTCATGAGGCCCAACAACACAAAAGCTGTTACTGTGGGCCCTTGAGAACGGCCCCTAACCCTTTCTGCTCCGGAGGGATGGCATCACGGCTGACCCTGTGCTCTGACCCCAGTGTCCCGACCTACTGACACACGAGGAAAAAGACTTTCACTTTACTGTAATGCACACGTGATGAACAAAGGCATCTTCTTTTCAATAAAGCCACACTGAGGGGCTCCGTGGAGTTTATTTTACACTTGAAGGGATCTCTGCTCGAGTATCGAGGTCTCTTTCTCTCCATTTTCCTTCCCTTCTTGTCAAATACAAAGTGGGTTTTTTACATATATAAACAAGACACTCGTAGCCAGTGTCTATAACTGTCCTGTAGGTGTTATTAACTGAAAAATTAATCTGAATAACAGCTTTAACACAATAATAAATTTTATTATTAGTCCTGCAGTTTTTAATATTCTTTATTGGTCCTTGTTTTAAATTAAACCATGTATCTACAGTATTGCTTTTCTTGTCATCTATTCTTTTGCTTACTTTAACATTTTTTGTGAATTTTACATCTTATTTTAAATAAATTCCTCTTTTGGATTTAAAATAAAAGATTAAGTTCAGTTAGAATTTGGTTCCGAGATCGAACTCGAGACGCTGATTCAGAGCGAGTCAGACTGCACGGATACTCACTGTTCAGGACAATAACACAAATATGGCACTTTCTACAAAAAATATCATTATTTTACATTTTTCCTTCTCTCCCCCAAACCAAAATCAACCAATCCATCCTTAATATTTAAGATATAAAATATAAACTGCTGAGGGAAAAAAGTAAATCTGTTGGTTTGAGAGAAGGACAGGAAGAGAGTGGCCCAACATCACCACATTATTTTATCAAACCAAGAATTTTTTTGTCCTACACACACACACACACACACACACACACACACACAAAGAGCCTTAAAAAAAAAAAAAAGGTTAAATGAGCTTTGAGCAGCTTCTTGCCATGTGGTGGTGGAGGCCACACAGGAAATGAAGCTGTGTGAGAACAGTAGCTTTTGCATAAATAAAATGACAAACACCATAAGAAAGGCTGTTATTACTGCTAACACACACACACACACACACACACACACACACAGATGCAGTGTGTGTGTGCGCATTAATGAGATTGTGTGCATTTGTACACACCAGTTCTGGTTCGATTCGGTTCTGTTACTCACCTTCAGCTGGGACTTGGACACTTTGCCGCTCTTCTCCACATCCAGAGCCGTGAAAGCAAACCAGATGGATTTGAGCAGCTCTGAGCGCAGGTCCATGACTGCACACACACCAACACACACATGCACACACACACACAGCTTTCTCTTCCTGCTCTTTCACGCTCCTTCTATCTATCTATCTTCCACTGGGGTGCAAACCCAACCCACACACACACACACAGTGCACAGAGAAGCCAACACTCATGTGGCGCCACTTAGTGACTGACACTGACTGACACACACACACACACACACACACACACACACACGCGGTTTAAGAACTGCACAACGTGGTTGTTTTATTTCAAGATAACTGATACAGGATCCGTGTTATACATTTCTCTCTGCAAAACGCTTGGATTTCATCATCTCATGTTTTTAACATGTAAAAATTACATCAAACAAAAAAGGAAGAAAATAAAAAGCATCGTTTGGCGAGTGTTGATATGGTACATGATGATTCAGATGAGAAGCAATAACACGCCGAGTCTCCAGCGTCCACTGGGCCTATGACGTCATTCATTCAATTACAGCCGAGAGAAGTGCACATACAGAACACACACACACGCGCGGCTGGTTTCATATGCTAAAAACTACAATGGGAAAAAATTGAGTCATTCATTCTTTCATTCACATCCGATTGGCTGTTCAAGTCCACACCATGATTACATCAATGCTGCATCTGTCCTTGTGTGCGTGTGTGTTGGGTGAAGGGGGCGTGGCAACGTGCGTCATGGTGAAGCTGGGGCTTTGCTGCTGTACCGCACCTGGTACCTGTTGACGGTTTGACCTTTGACTTGTGAAGTCATGCAGGTGGTCTTGCAGGGCAGCAGGTCATCGAGGTCGTCTCCGAGGAGCCAGGAGTGGACGGAGCGGGCTGCGGCAGGGGGTACGTGCTCACTCTGCCACGCCCCGTGCCAGCGGGAGAAACGCTCACGTTGCAGCCGGGACACGCGCAGGTGAGTCTGTGAGACAGACCGAGAGAGTGAGACCTGTGCACTCACATTTCCTGTTTACCTGCCTGCGTCTACATGCTTACCTGTCTGTCTGTCTGACTAACATTCTGTCTACCTGTAAAACTGTCCTATATATCTCCGAGTAATTAGTGAGAGCAGAGTTGTAGTGCTCTAGTGTACACTACCTTCCTGGCCTTGATGAGCGCTCCACGGCGGTACATGTAATCCTCAGAGTTCATGACGAACACCATCTTGTGCGTGTTGAGTTTGAACCTGCAGTCCAAGTTTCCAGCGCTTTCCACGCCCAGCTGATCCCGCAGCTCGCGCCGACTGCGCAGAGCCTCGACCTGCCGCAGCTGCCAGCGCCGGAACTGGCGCAGGTTCCTGCAGCCACACACACACACACACACACAGGGAGGAGTCACACACCACTTCAAGTAAGTATGCAGCTGAAAGTGCGCACGTGTGTGTGTGTGAGAGTGTTACCTGGGCAGGAACACAGGCTTGAAGTAACAACCTTCACTCTGTGAACACGACGAGGTTTCAGTTCCAACAAACTGCTCCATGTAGTTGGACAGGCACTGCAGAGACCCCCCCACACACACACGGATTGAAAACATCACAGCAGGTCACTCACATGAACAAAGCGCTAACACACACACACACACACACACACACACACACACACACACACTACCTGTACTTCAAGCGGATCATCAGCCTGAGCCTCCTCAGTGTCGAGCAGCTCGATGGTCATCGTCACCTCCCCTTTATTCTGAATAAACATCACCTGCAACAAACACATACCTATCAGACTCCGCCCACTTTATTCTTCATCCATTTATTACTCACTGTGTGTGTTCCTCTTATTTCTCACTGAAAGTTGCACGTTTTATAAACTTCTTCTGAAACTGTTACCTGATGACAAGTGTTACAGCAACCCACCAATCAGCAGCTTTGCTTCAGCCTGTTTCAATACTTTCTTCCTTTCTCTCTCTCTCATATTCCCATTTCCTTCTTCCTTTCATCTGCTTTCTTCTTCCAAGTATTTCCTGCTTTTAGTTCTCTTCAATTTGTCATTATCTTTTTCCTTTCTCCAACTCCATTTTACCCTCTTTCCATCTCCATTACTTTTTCTTCCACTCCCTCCATCATTCTTCCTTTCTATTTTTTCCTATTCTTTATCCCTTTACCTCATTCATTCCTCCTTTTCTCCCATCTGCTTCTGTCCAAGGTGTTAAAATGCTGAAATGGGATTCCATGCTCAAACACACACCAAACACTCGTGTGTGTATGTACGTACCTTGAAGCAGTTCTCCTCAGCCATCACTCTCTCAGCTTTCCACTGGTAGCTGGTCTCCCAGGCAGCTCTCACACACTGAGAGGAGAGATTTCCTCCCGCAGCGCCCCGTCTCCGCTCACACACATACAGCTCAGCTACCTGAACACACACCTCATCACTCACCAGGTGCTGCAACTACACACACACACACACACACACACACACACACACAGAGTTCAGTTCTGCAGTATTATCGTGAACAGTTGAGCATTTATAATGACAGACAGGCCACACCCATTTTATTGACCACTTCCTGTTGCACTACACACCATCTCCCTCTCACCTGTCTGACGATGTTCTGGATGAGTTTATCGATGGTGAAGCCGATGTAGGCGTGAATGGTGAACATCTCGCGCAGTGTGTCCTCGTATTGCGTTGACTCCAGGTTTCCGTCCAGCAGACTGCGCACCATGTCCAAAAACGCCGGGTAATACTCCTCCAGCTCCACCTCACCTACACACACACACACACACACACACACATCAATAACAGACTCCTCCCACAACTATCCATGTCTACCTCACTATAAACACCTTAGACATTTACTCGGAGTTCCTGGCGCAATATGAGGAGCGTTTGGAGCACCACATACAGAAGCATCATGGGAAAGAGCTTCTGAGATTAACAATTAACCTTTTATACACTGTGTGTCTTGCATTGAGAGATAAAGAGCAGAAGGAGACCCTGCTGAGGCCGTGTGTCCAGGGATTAATCTAAACTGAAATCGAATTAAAAACAATCCATTCAGACTGAAGAGCATCTCTGGATGTAAACTCGTGTGTATCTTACTGGGTTGCTTGAGTCGCAGCTCCATGGCAAGATCAGTGGCCTTGTCTCGGCGCCCCTCAGCCACCAGGAGGCGCTCTGCGCTCTGTTCGGCGCGGTGCTCCAGCAGCTGTCGCTCAGCCTGCCGGTACACCTTCAGCAGCCGTGAGCACAGCGTCTGATGCAGCCGCAGGAAGAAGTACCAGTTATTATTGACGAAGAAGAGGTTGTAGATCCCGTCCTGCTCCTTCTGTTGCTCCAGCTGCTCCTGTTGCTCCGCCCCACGCGGGGATGCACACCGCCGCTGCCTCGACTCGCCGTTCACCTGCTGCTGACCTCCTGTAGGCCCTGCTCCTGACACCGCTCCTCCTTCTCGCTCCACCATCTGCGTCTCAGACATGGACCCGGCAGCAGGCCTGCCCCCATCCTCCGTCTCCGCCTCCTCGTCCGTCCACTCCTCCGTGTCACTGAGCTCACCACGCCGGGAGAAGAACAGGTCGGGGATGAAGTGGTGGACGATGCGCTTGATCTGGTCCTTGTCCTCCTTGTGGATGGTGGGCTGACGCTTCACGTGGTAGATGATGAGGGACGCAGCGTCCTCCAGGATCTGCTTGTCCTCGTAGGAGAAGATCAAGTGAGGTTCGCTAGAGGCTCCGCCCCCTTCGCGACTCTGCTGACTGACTCCGCCCTCTTCTGTGCTCTGCTCCTGACGCTACACACACACACACACACGACAAATACTTCCTTCAGAAGAGCATGGGGTCATGGGCTGTGTCCCAAACCTCAGATTACATTACTGAGAAATGAAATGCAGTGTTTTACAAAAGTTAACACGTTAACGCCTGTGTTATAACGTGTGTTATAATAATGTAACAGGGGTGTGTTAGTACCTCGTCATAGATGCTCTCGATCTCATTGAGCAGGCTTTTGGACCTCAGCGCCTTCATGTCGTTCTGTTTGAAGTTGACCCCCTGGTGGTCCAGAGATTTGAGGTAAGCTTTCTCATACTGCTCCCTCCAGATCTTATTAAAGCCCTGCTGAGCTTCTCGCCACTCCTCCTCCTTCGCTTTCAATCTGAAAACACACACAGACACTAAGCATTCTACTGCTCCAGGGCCCTGTACCGTGCCTGACCTTGACCCCCGACCCCAAGATCTTTCCAAGAAAGTCAGATTCATAGTTGTTTGTCTAACATTTGAAATTTAGAGAGCGCGAGAGATAAAGGGTAGATAGAGACAAACACCCACACAGAGATGTATGAAAAGAGACAGATGCAGACAGACAGAGAGATAGACACACTGTATGAAGGGAGTCAGACAGACAGACAGACAGACAGGTTTGTACCTCTTGAGTACTACAGGTACTGCAGTTGCCGGGTTCCTCTTCAGTCCCTCGATGATCTCGGGAGCTTTATCTCCGTAAATGCGGTACACGGCACGTCGCTGGATCACCTCCGAGGTCCCGCCCAGACAATCGTCCAATCGGAAGCGGTCCTGGTCCTCCGGTGAGAGGCGAGACAGCTTCTTCTGCACGCTCTCCAGAACCCTGATGGTGGCCAGATTGGTCTCCAGAACCACATCCAGCTTTGAGGACAGAAAGCACTCACTATGACCTTTCACTTCATTGCTTTATTTCTTCCCTTCATCTCCCCATCCACCACTTCATTTCATCACCCTGTGTCTTCAGTCTACTACTTTTATCTGTTCATCAGTTTATCCTTCCTTTTTATCCAGCTACTACATTATATACTGCTATTACTTTTATTCCTCCACCTCTTTATCTATTCAAATGTCCATCACTATTTCCTCATCCTTTTCTTTTACCTCCATTCTCTCAATCACTTATCGTTCATCTTTCCAACTACCCTTCCTTTTATCTCCCCATCGTTTCATTTTCTTTCTTCTTTCTGACTTTCCCCCACCTCATACTTCCTTCTCGTTCTTCCTTCCACTTCCTCCATTCCTCTCTCCTCTAATCATTCTCAGGTATTAGTTATTTCCACAATCGACCGAGTTTCCTCTGTTCATGCTCGAACCGGTGTTGAATCGTGCGTGTGGTTGCAGGTTCTCACCTCGAACCTCTCGTCCTCGCAGCGGTGTAGCTGCTCCTCGTACGGCGTCTTCTTCGAGCTCACAAATGTGGAGTCCTCCGACCACGATGGGAAGGACACCCAGGTATCGTTCAGCACCTGCACAGAAAGGAACAGGAAGTGCTCCAGTGAGTCAGTCACAGTTCAGGAGTACCTCACATGGGCGTGGCCTGATAGTCTAATGAGCAGACTTGACTGACAGCTCTGTAACATTAATACAGAACTTGCATCTGAGTAAGCACACTAGGTTACACTTGTGTAGTTTTGATGCCAGCGATGTGGGCGGGGCAAGCAACATCAGCCTTCTGATTGGCTCGTGTGAAGTGTGTACCTCTTTACACAGCGCTGTTCTCCCGCTGCACTTGGGCTGTTGGTATGTTTTTGGCAGGGCTCTGTAACTTGAACCGAGTCTCTTACAGGATGCGTAGTCCACCTCCCTGGCTCCACCCCCTTCCATGTAACGTTCCGATAGGCCGGATACAGAGTGTGACAGCTCCTTCTCACCAAGGAACGATTTAAACTGAGTGTACAGCTCTGGAAATTTCCTGTCACACAAACACACCCATACATACAGCCTTTAATCATCTCATTTATTTAAAAAAAAAAAAAAAAGGCAGAATGATCTTTATTTTTACCCAAGGAATGGCGTGACGAGCTGCAGGAGCTCAGCTCCCGACACCACCTCCTGGTTAAACAGGGCGATGCAGCGCAGGAAGTTCTCGTACACCTCCTGACTCTTAAACAAACGCCGAACCTGGAAGCACAGGAAGAAGGGGGAAAAAAAAATCCCATGAAACATGAACAGAGAAGAGAGCGTGAAAAAGAAATCCTGGCACCAGAGACGTGTCACATTTACCTTGTCGAAGAAAGTGAACTCGCGGAGAACGCCATGCTTCCCAACTGATGCGAAAGACTGGTCTTTAGAGCAAGAGAACTTCATCTTCTTCTGCGGCAACAAAGAGAAATACACTCAAATACAAATGACACAGGGACAAGTATAGAGGTGGTTTCCAGGTTAAAGAGAAGGCATAGGAGGCGGGGTCACACCTTAAGCAACGGCGTCATGTGAGGCAGTAAAAGTGGGCGTGGCCTCTTCTTGCCCTGCTTGTTTAACTCCTCCTCATCAGATTTCTTCACCTGCTCCTTGCCTGTTAAAGAGCCGCTAGTGAACTGCAACACACATGGAAACAAAAGCTGCATTACACACCTGCCTAAGACACACACACACACACGAAAGACGTCCTCTCCTCACCAGCGATCTCTTCGCGTCGGGGAGGAACTGTCCAAACTCCGCCAGCAGGTCCTCCTGTCCTTTAAACAGACTCGCCACTTTGGAAAAAACCTCGTCTTCAGTCATCCCTGTACTCATCCTGCTCCTGTTCTCCTTCAGCTCCAGCTGCTCCTTCTGCAACACACACGGTCTATATGATCCTCTGATCTATAAACTGCCTGCTGCCTGACTCCGCCCCCTTCCCTTTACATCATCTACCTGGTAGGTGTGCAGGATTTCCAGGAAGGACCTGTAGATTTCTGGATGATCCAGGAATCGACTCTTGATCTTGTTCACGTAGCTGATGGCGCTGTCGAACTCTACGGGACTCGCTTCCGAAGTGGGTGGGGATGCAGACGACGTGGCGGGCTGCGATTGGCTGGGCAAGGGCAGGGCGAGTCTTCCAGGCGGTTCCGGCAGGACTCCTGACGACGGTGAGGCGCTCTGAGGTGATGTCACCGTCTCGCTCTGAGTTGAACTCGACTCGGTGCTCTTCCCTTTGCCGGGAGAAACCTGCTACAGAAAACAGATTGGGACGTTAACAAACAACACTGTGTGTGTGTGTGTGTGTGTGTGTGTGTGTGTGTGTGTGTGTGTGTGAGAGAGAAAATACACATTTTATTCAGGAGGAGGTTACCTGAGCTTATTTACCTGTGGAGTGAAAGGCGACTGCAGAAAGGCCATTCCATTTTTCGGGATTTCTATCCGATATCCGGGAGGCAAGAAGGCGTTGAAGCCCAGGACAAGGTCCGGATGGCCATGGAACAGCTGAGACACACGGTTTATTACGCCTGGTGTATCGATACTGCAGGATAAAGTCAACCAACCAGGAAGCACTAATTATATAAACAACCAATCAGGAAGCATTAAAGAGATTAAAAGTTAGTGAATAATTAAAGTTAGTATATACGTGCATACATTATATTTGCGTATGCAAAATAGAGATTAGCGTTATAAAAAGACATTTGGAAGCATTTACGAATCAAAATAATTTGGTTTACTTTTATTTAACATTTACAAAAACATTCACTGCTACAAAGAAGCTAAATTTAAACATTACTTAATTTGTACTATTTAAACTTTAAACTAAAAAGCACAATAAACACTTAAGGCACGTCCCAATAACCTTGATATATCAGATATCACAATATCGATATCAGTCATATCACTCAGCCCTAATGTATAAAAACGCAGTGTGTAATTGTGCATCACCTCTGAGACTTAAACTCCTTCATAATGTCCAGGAACTTGTTGTAGATCCCAGGATCATTTGCAAACCGGATTTTAACCTGATCCAGGTACGATAACGCATCTTCTACCTGCAGACGGAGGGGAATGAATGAATGATTGAAAGAAAACCCCGCACAAAAACCCCACTTGAAAATCAGATATTCAGCATACTGACAGAAATATGATAATTATCCATTGTTAAACTCTCAATACTTTTCGCTTGATCAGAACTGTCTGGCCGTGTCCAATCCTATTTAGCTCCTCCCACTATAGACATCACGAGGAAGTCACTCATGAAAATCAGTATTATTACTTTAATTTTAAACTCAAGGAAGAAAGCTTTAAAACTGTGGTGTTCTTGTATGAACACTGGGTGGCGCTGGATCCGCACAACAAGTTCAACTTGGGAGTGAGGAGATGCGCTTAGCTCTTGCTTATGCATGCGCCTACCAACAAAACATCTTTCGATACAGACAGTAATGATTTGTTCGCTTAGAAGAAGGGTTCCCATTAGAGCTACTGTATCCCGTTGTTCATGCAGAAACAGCTGTCTGTGATTGGTCGATTGCAGTGTCAGTCAAAACAATATCTTCCTGTTATGTTTATTGATGAAAAGTGCCAGACTCTCCAGCGATGTATAGAAGTTTTTACTACTTCTCCCCCTTCCTATTATCTATTACGCCATGTAAGGTTATCAGTTTGTTTGGATTTTAAGAAAAACATTAGCGGTTCTTTTTAGTTTTAATAGCACACAGCTGTTCACGTTAGCCAACAACATGATTAGCAACTCTGACTGTTCACTTGGGCTTTAGCATCAAGAGGAGCGGTAACACGAAACCATATTAATGCATATAACATTAGACTGTTCATCCATTTTCATCGTTTTAATAACAGGGTTACGTGCTTTTAAAAAAATAAAAATTAAAAAACCACAAGACTAATCAGCACCCAAACATTTTCAACACAGTCCGAATCAATCGTACTGACCAATCAGAGAACTCAGCAGTGAGGAGGCGGTCCTTTGTGCCTGTTGTTTTGAGAGTGAACAGCCAAACAGCCCATACGACCAGGAACGGCCATCTTGATGTGATACAAGTATGCTATTACGGTTACAGACGTTTGCCCGATCAGAAAATAACTGTCACGATGAAACGTCTATATGTTTTACATTTTTATCAAGATAGCAAGATCAGAGCTTTGAGCACCACGGAGCCTTTACACATCGTCTTCAGGACATTTGGCTTTGAGTGGAGTTTCACGTACAATAAAGCATCTGTGTCACATCACCCAACATCACACGTATTCACGACACACAAAAACACCCCATCAAATTGGACAATCTGTACAATCCAGTACAGATTCACAGCTTCAAACCGTTTTGTTCATCACTTACAACAGTATGTGTAGTGAACAGCTAAAACAGCTGTGATTAAAAAGTGCATGTGAACAGCTAAATCATGAGAAGAATTTTTCAGATTGTAACAGCAAATGATGTTAATCTCAATTAAAACACTGAAAATGGTGTTCATAACATAGATATAAAGAGATAATACCAGCTACTAGTTGGAAAGGAAGCATCAACGTGTTCTTAATGCTCAAATGAACAGCTCAAGTCAGTAACCGTATTCTATGCAACATGCAGATAAATGGTGTGAATCAATCTGAAATGATCAGCTAAATGTTTGTTATAGAGCAAAATGAATGATTACAGGTCTTGACGCGTTTTGAGTTACTGCTCCAGGTGTTGTTAAAATGCAAACGAACAGCTGTGTTTTTAAAAATTATTTTAAAAGAACAGCTAACTGACAACACAAATGAACAGCTAAAATAGATTAACAAATCCTTACACATCTTAGCAAGTTTCCTGTTACTCCTCCTGACGTTACTTAAGCCCAGACGAACAGCTAAAACCCACCAAGTATGTTACTAAAACTCAAGTGAAGAGTTAAATGTTTAATGCTCAAGAGAACAGCTGAAACAGCTTAAAATAAATAAGCAAATTAAATTTTCCTAAAGTGCAGTCTTAAATAGCCAAGAGTTAGTAAAACTAAAACCAACATTTCCTTCAAGTCCAAATGAGCAGCTAAATGAGCGAACACTGCCGCACCAATAAGAAAGAACAGCTCATAAGAAAATGAACAGCGAGTGTTATTAAACCTAGAGTAAACACAAATCACTTTTAGGCCCAGGTGAAAAGTTAACAACTTTCTTACAGTGCAAACAAACAGCTAGAAGAACAGCCAAAACAGTGAAGAGCGTTACTAAACCTAAAGCGAACAGTTAAAACAGATAAAGTTTAAGTGAACAGCTCAATAATGTAGTAAAAAATAAACCAAACAGCTGACAGCTTTCTTAAAGCAGATACGCAGAACCTTTATTTTAAAATACATTTCTGAGTGGATAGTATCTCCATCCTTAACTCTTGTATGCTGCATAAATGGGAATTAAAAAATATATATTTGAGAGTTAAAAATCGACCGCAAAGTTGTCATTGGAGCTGCTGCGCTGAGCCAGCCAGCCCTGAGTGCGTCACGTCACAGCGGGAGCCGGTTTTAAGGCCGAGGCCTTTTACAGCTATAGACCAAAGTCATATCAATAAAAATTTATGGTGAAAGTAAGAAAT
>JAOPUC010000002.1:64083922-64101271 GCA_027564185.1 Cephalocassis borneensis
AGAGAGGACTGAAATTTCATCTGTGCTGTATGTCGAGCATGTATAGCATATTTGACAATAAAGTTGACTTGACTTACATCCACACAAAACTTTACAACCTTACATACGAGTTTACATCAAGATCTAAGAATGTACAACTTTAGTTACGACTTTAAACCTAGACCTATCACATTGCAACCTTACTTACAAATTTGCACCCAGATATATTACTTTAGACTCTGAATTAACAATTTACCCCCACAGTTATGACTTTCTACCCTGACTTGCGTCCTTGTTTATGTCTTTACACTCAGAAGTATAACTTTCTACATGGATTTGCAGCATTATACCCATACTTTACGCCCTGACTAATGATTTTACACCCACATGTATGACTTGCAATGAAACTTGCTTCCAACTGGTCCAACTTTTTGACCTATAGTACCAGTCAAAAGTTTGTACACCCCTACTCTATTCCTTCAGAGATGTTTCTGTATTGTGACTCTTTTCTACATTGTAGAGCAAAACTGAAGACATCAAAACTATGAAATAACATATGGAGCACACATGGAGTTATGTTTTATGTAAAAAACAAAACAAAAAAACCCAACCAAATCTGTTTGATATTTTAGATTCTTCAGTGTATCCAGCATTTCCCTTGACTCTTTGCACACTATTGTCATTTTCTTAACCAGGTTCATGAGGGAGACACCTGGACCGCTTTTCAATTAACAGGTGTGTCTCGTCAAAAGGTCATTAGTGGGCGAGTTTTTTGCCGCCTTAATGTGTTTGACATCATCAAACAGTAAATAGGTAAATAATAAAAATACTATAAATATCCTTATTCCATCCACAACTGTAGTAATCCATACAGTATTATATCAAAAACTGCTGAACTACGTAAAGAGAAACAACATCCGTTACGTTCAGACATGAAGTAACTTTTAATTATAAAAATAAAGACAAAATATTGAATTAGAAGCTGTGTCCATGCTTTTGACTGGTTCTGTGTATAAATAAACACATGTTGATCTTACTGTTAGTAAATTGTTAGGAGGCTAATGCTGGTCAAATTGCTAGAACGCTAATGTTTATCGAATTGTGAGTGGCGATCCATTAGCTGACACGAACTTCACCTTTTTGCTTTCACCATTTTTACTGTTCTGTGTTTATTGAAAATTTGACTCAAACAAGATGTAAAAGTTTCTTTAAAAAATGGAAATCATGTGGCAAGGGCTCTTTAGCAAGCATCATTGGCTGTTAGAATTTTTTTTCTTGATGCGTCTCTCATTCGTCCCTGCCATCCACAATATGGACACTCAACAGCTTTATTCCTGCTGCTCAAAGCGTCCACATAAATACTGCAGAACATTAAAGCTGTCCACAGAGAGAGAGAGAGAGAGAGAGAAAATGAATTAAAGTATTTCCCAGCAGAGGCTGGAATTGCCCTGCTGCTGCTGCTGCTTTATTGGTCTTTCCCCACATGAGCTCTTTAGCTTCGCCTGCAGCATTGATTTTCATATTAGTGTGGTTTATGCATTTATTTATTTTTTTGTAGTTGTTTTTAAACTGTGCAGATGATCCCGCACTTGCCCATGTTAATTCCCTGCCACTCCTGGCCCAAAGTGGAATCACTTAATGGAGGCTAAGATGTCCCAGGGGGATGGAGGGAGGGAGTAAGGGAGGGAGGACTGAATACAGTTAGCGTTTTGTTTACAGAGACGCTCTCTAAATGCTGAATAGGCACACTGAGAAAAGACTCGGGTAAATCAATGGCAAGAAACCATCAGCGGTTAAAAAAATAGAAAATCAAAGATGCAGGAGGATGGAGTGAATGCTGATCCGTCCTCCTGCTGGGACAAATCAGGCTGTATCCATGTTTAGGGATGGCGGTGCACTTCAGTGGAATTTACTGGATGGAAGGACACACAGATATTGTCAAAGGTTTTTGTGGACACCTGACCATGACACCCATAAGTCCTTGTTGAAGATCTCATTCCAGATTTATTCCCCTTTTCTTCTTCTCTTCTGAGAAGGCTTTCCACTAGATTTTGGGGTGTAGCTGTAGGGATTTGTGTTCAAGACCATAAGTGAGATCAGGCACTGATGTTCTGATGTTGGGATGTTGAAGTTCCAGTTCATCCCAAAGGTGTTCAGTGGGATTGAGTTCAGTCAGGGCTCTGTGCAGGACAATCGAGTTCTTCACTCCAATCTTCACACGCCATGTCTTCATGGAGCTCATTTGGTGTACTTGGGGCATCATCGTTCCCCTGTTGCATGACTGTTGGAGGATCGGTGAAGGTTAAGATGGCTGCTGAAGACACTAACTGGCTGTGGTGTTCTGTACATGTGAGCTCAGACACCAGTGACTGGTTCATAAAAAGTAAGGCAGTTCAATGTCGACACTAAATGGCATGGAATAGTGTCCCTTGGCAAGTGATCCCTGTTGCTCAATGGGACAGCAAGACTGACACAGTCGTAGAGAAGACTTGCTGCACCACCAAAACGTGAGGTGGGGTTTGTTTTCAGGGTTTACTCCCCAAGCTCTGCAATGTTCTGTGATACTAACAGGGGCACCATGAGTAGGACACATGGTCAGTCTTCACCATGGAAAGGCTAGTGTGGTCAGCTCATAAGTGACCATATGTTGCGCTTCACAGGGTACTGGATGTAGGGAGACCAGTCTAGGGCACCTATAGGCCACTAGGAAAGGTACTACTCCTGCAGTGATCCTTAACCCCCACCATGACTGGCTGATGTCACACTGATTGATGCCAGTCGTGTTCTCTAGGACTTCTGGCTTTGGAAGTCTGTGGCATTGTTGGGATTTGAACTCAGTCTCCTGACAGGGTGGTGAACATCTTTTGGTTGTGCTGTCCAGTAGTCCCGTTTACCCCCAGTTTGTTGATTGGTAGAGTAGTTCACTTGAGTTCTGACAGGGCCTTGGACTTCCAGGTCCAAGATTCCAAGAGATTTGTGAACTTTACCTTAACATCCCATACCGAATGCTTACTGTCCCAAGTCAGCACCTTAACCATAGAATTTAACTTGAACTTCCTGGTCTGAGTAGATACCTTAACCAGACCCTTCAACAACACAATAACCAGACTTATGAACTCAACCCCAACTGCCCAGAGTTACGCCTCAATCAGACCCCATTACTCAACCCCAGCTGCCCTAAAGAGACACCTGAACCACACTTGCCCCATGAGATTGAAGCCTTAATGAAGTTAACTCTTGGAAGAAACTTTATCCAGACTCACTAATTCAGCCCTTCGAACCTGGTTCAGTTTTGAAACTCTGTTTTGTTGTACCTGCTGTGGGGGATAAACAACATGACTCGCAAATGTCTTAAAAAATAAAAAAGATTAAATCGAAACCATTAAATCATCGAAACAGTTTGTTTAAAACTGAAAAATCTGAAAAAGGAGAATGTCACAACGCTACTAAAGATATAGTTTGTGCTGGAGAAGAAGGGACGCCAGCCAGAGGTGTTCGTCATGATGTTTACATTCGATTAATCTTTAGTCTGTGCTGTTTTTAGCTCCACCCACTTGACCTGGCTCGGCTCATGTGGTACCTGGTCAAAAAGGGGGGCCTCTTTAAATATGTCACATCTTTTAAGGAGATGGAAATAGTGACAGCATGGAGGATCATGGGTAATTTCCAGTGCAGTCCATAAGTAGACACCCTGAGGTTTTGATGCTGTAATGTACAGTGACGGTGTCCCGCCATCTCAAGGACAGTTTGAAGAGTATAATGAACACACACACACACACACACAGGTGAAGCAGATGCAATTAGGACTGACCAGGTCTCTTGATCCTTTTAAAACACACACACACTAAACAATGTGTACACATCCAAATGTTTTTGTGTGTGTGTTCGTTCTGATGAATGGTACTTGCTGATTAGTGCGCATCTGCATAAGAACAGAGCAAAGCTCTATCGATCCCTTTATCTGCTGCACTTGTTCATCATAAATCATCATTACTTACCCATTTCCCTCACTTCTCAAACTGTGCTATCGGGGGGGGGATAAGAAACGGATTACAAGACTAAAAGATAAAAGAAGAGACACATCAAGAGAGATGGAACGGGTGGAAAGTAAGAAATGAGAATAAAGAGAAATAAAAATGGAGAGAGGGAGAGAGAGATGGAGGCAGAAGGAGAGAAGAGAGAGAATTAGAAAGACCACTGCATGAGACCTACTTTTCTCTTTAAATTCTCTTTATTCTTTTCCTTGTCTGTCTGTTCATGTCTTTTTACTCATCTTTTCTCTCCTCCCCCTTCTGTGTGTGTGTCTCTACATTGCTCCTATAATCCAATTGGTGAATACTCAGGGGTTTTTGGCTCGAGACGTAGAGTGATAGAGCGAGAGTGGAATATTGATAGTCTTTAGAGCACACACACACACACACACACAATCAGCAAGTGCATGTTTTCATATCATGATAGTTGCTTAAATTTTTTATCATGATTGTAATTATTATTGTTGTAGATGAATAACAAGTGCAGTGTGATTTATTTGTCTGTGTCCTCGTCCGATCCGTCAGCAATTAGATAAATGTCCCTCGGCTGCGTCTCATTCAGAATCATCACACACTTCATCACCTGTCATCACTGCTGGTAGAGGGAGGGAAGGAAGGAAGAAGAGAAAAGTAAAAGAAGGAATAAAACAGGCAGAAAGAAGAGAGAAGTTAAAAAAAGTAAGGAAAATGATGGGGGAAGGGTGGAGAAGAAGAAGAAGAAAGTAAAAAAGGAAGAGAAAAGTCAAAAAGGAGAATGAGCATTATGTGAGTTTTCTATAGCAAGAGGAAAACCTGAACAAAGGTTAAATGAGAGAGAGTCTGTGTCATAATGGATAAATGATGTAAAAGGTCACACCTCGACCCCCATTAAAAAAAAGGCCAACAAGCCAATTTCTTCCTGATTCCATCAGACTCTTCCTCATTCATTAACCTGAACACACACACACGAGTAGTGTTCCTGTAGTAACTGTGTGTGTGTGTTCCAGTTTCAGATTACTGAAAGCAGATTAGAGAGCTAAAGCTGTGCATGTTTAATTATGCCTCTCTCTCTCTCTCTCTCACACACACATACACACACACACACACATATATATATATTCTAAGCTCCCTGGATCACTAGAGATTTGTTTCCATGTTACACTGATTGTGTGTGTGTGTGTGTGTGTGTGTGTGTGTATTCCACTCACTGGGGCAACAAATGATGACGGGGCAATTAAAAGCTCATCAGTTGTGTGACGGTGCTCACCAGCAGGCAATTAAAGCATTATTTAACCTGGATGATGTGTGTGTCATCTGCTAAACGTCTCGATTTACAGCTCTCACACACACACACACACACACACACACACACACACACAGGGCCATGACATTTGTCCTAAACATTAACCCATGTCCTAAATATTCTCTCTCTCTCTGTCTCTCTCTCACACACACACAAATAAATAAAAATACCAAAATGTTAGAGCTGTGTTTAATTGTTTGCTGATTAAAACTGTCCTCGCTCACTGACTCCATCTTTGGTTATGGATTCATCCTCAGTCTGTGATTCTGTCCATGGATCCATGCCTGACCTATCATGCCGCCGTCAGTCAATGATCCTGTCCTCTGACTATTGGTCCTTGCCCCTGGCCTTTGACCCCACCCCTGTTCTATCTATGACTCCATCCCCAGTCTGTTGGTCTCCATCCCTGTCCTAGCGCTGACTCTGTGCCTGGACTACGACCCCATGGTCTGTTGGTCCCCAGTCACTGACTCCATCCTTGGTCAATGAGTCCTCAGGGTTTATTACATCTTGGGTGGATCCCCCTCCCAACACACACACACACACACAAGTCAGTCTCATTGTTTAGATTTCACTTGTTCCCTAGTTTTCTTTTTTTTACCCTGGTCTTTTCATCCCTCTTTACAGTACCAACGTCTGATTTTTGTTTACTTCAGCATTTCTTTTGTCTAGCTTTCCTGTTTCCTGTCTGTAGTCCTAGTGCTTGTGTCCTGCCCCCCCAACAAATGGAGATCTTCATGGATTCTTTGTGTGATTTAAGGGTTTAGTTATGGGATCAGTCAGAATCCAGACTTCAACAGTGCTGTGATGTAAAACACCATCGTATTATACTTAAAAGACAAAAATTGTTCACTCAGAATAAAATGTGTACTTTCTCTCTCTCTCTCTCTCTCTCTCTCTCACCAGGATAATGAAGGTCAGACTCCTCTGCATTATGGTAAGAACCCCACATTTCCTGGGATCTGAACTTTCTGAGGATGTTGTATTAGAGAACTGCTCTCACCACATCATCATCATCTCTTTAACTGTTTAACAGCTCAGAGAAGAAACACTGGAATAAACGACACACACAGAGTTAATAAATTGTCTCCATCACTTTAGTTATCATTTTTAACAACTTCATCATGGTATTTTAATGGGAAAGAAGGAAAAGTTTACATAAATGTAACAGCACGACACTTTTTAAATATTTAATAAGCTTAAGGGAAGTGGACTCGGAACGTTCACTATAAAGGGAGAAGGAAGCTTGGGATGTGAACAACAAGGATCATAGAATTCAAGGAACAATGAGTCTAGAAAAGGCAATTCTAAAGTATAAAGAAAATTGGGATGCTGCGGAACAAAGGATTTAAGGAAGACAGGATCTAGAGCTGGAAAAGGAAGTTGGAACATGAGGAAAGAAAAAAGAAACAAGGAAGCTAAAACCAGGAGGTTTAGTTTAAACTGTATTATACACAGAATCCAAAAAGATAAACCTTATTTACATTGGAGCTGTGCTTAGTTAAAGGAATTATGTATGAGTACATAAAGAATATTAAAATTAACAAAAAAATAATAATAAAACAAAAATAAGAAACTACATTGGCAATTCTACATAGCATCAGATGAAATGATAGTGAAGGTCAGATTAGTGCCAATACTTAAATACGTACAAAATACGCAGACTAATAATTAACTTTAACCCAATAATTATTAATAAAAGCCCTCACAAAAAAAGATTTCTTGATACTGTCATCAAGACTATTAAACAATTTGGCAGCAGAAAAGGAAAAAGAACGAAGGCCAGACTTAGAAGAAACTTTTGACATATGAATATTATTTCTAGATCTAGTGTTATAATTATGTACTTCTGAATTCAAGCAAAAAATTGAACCAAGGAAAAGAATCAAGCTGTCAAAGAGAAAAAAGAAAGGAAGGAAAAGTGAGTTTAGTGAACAAGGAATCGAAAATTGGGGAAAGAAAAAAAAAGTAACAGAAAAAATTATGGAACAGGGAATTCAAGGAACAAGGAAGCTAGAACAGGTTAAGGTGAAAAAACAAGCCATTCATTCCTTCGTCTTCAGTAACTGATTTAATCCCAGCCAGAGTCGTGTTGGATCCAGAGCCAAACTTGACACAAAGAAACCAGGGAACATTGAGGAGTAAATAGGGAACAAGGGAGCGAGAACTAGTGGCCTTGGCATGAAGGGAACAATGAGATGAGGTGGATTGGAACACGCATGTTAGTGACTCCTGCTGCGTTTTCTCTCATTGTTCCATCAAGTGAATTTCATCCATCACTGTCTCCTTTCTGAGAGAGTGTGTGTGTGTGTGTGTGTAGTCTGTAATAATCACCAGTTGTCCCAGAGGAAATCAGCCCTCTTTCCATGTCACATAACAATACGTGTGTGAGAGCCATCTGTCCTTGGACTGGGCACTTGGCAGGATGAAAAAGTAATAAACATAAGAGATGGTGTGTGTGTGTGTGTGTGTGTGTGTGTGTGTGTGTGTGTGTGTGTGTGTGCGCGCGCGTGCGTGTGCATGCACAGTGTAACAACACTGAAGGGTCATGTACGTAACCCATGTACAGTGAAAACACAGGCCAGGAACATCTTCAGGAACTCTTTAGTTCTTGTAACAGTTCTGGAACCTTAACATTACACACACATTAGTGTGGTGGAAAGGTTCCACTTCGCTCCACATCTAAATGAATGTTTTTGTGCTTGACCAATCAGCCATGTTTAGTACAATAAGCTCCACCCCTAATAGCTCCTGGCCTGCAGAAAAGTACTGACTCCGGAGCTGAAAGTTAAAAAAAAAAAGGTTCCTGGAACTAAAACCAGCCCAGGATCCTCTAAAAGAAAAGCTCTTAAAGTTCCTAAGTTAATGAAAAGGTTCTTGTGCTAGAAACACACCGTCTGATTATTTTAAAGCAGCTGTCTGTCTGTCTCTCTTTCAGTCTCTCGGTCTGTCTCTTGATATGTCTCTCTGCCACATGTCCTTTCTCTCTCTCTCTGGCTCTGAGGTTAAAAGCTCTTAGTCAGTCAGCATTTTTGTCTTGAAGAGTCAAGTGTGTGTGTGTGTGTGTGTGTGTGTGTAAAAAAGGTCTCTGGATTTTTCAGCATCAGTTCAGGAGCTTCACTAACCCGGTTAAGGGGACACACACACACACACACACAGTGTATAGAGGAGTGTATTAACTGTCTGTCTCTTGTCCCTTTCTCTGTTCGTTTCATTTTCTCTCTCTCTCTCTCTCTCTCTCTCTCTCTCTCTCTCTCTGCCCCCCCTCCCCAGCATCTGCGTGTGAGTTCGATGAGATTGTGGAGCTCCTCCTGCAGAGCGGTGCTGATCCCTCCATTAAAGATGGAGAAGGTTCTCTCCCTGAGGAAGTGACCGAGTCCAGCTCCATCTCCTCTCTCCTCCGGCAGTACAGCGCTCCCAAAGGATAAACACACACACACACACACACACACACACACACACACACCACTCCACAGCCAATCTGAGCCAGTACACACCTCTCTCTCTCTCTCTCTTTGTGGTTATTAGGATGGAGTCGAACCTGCTGTGTGTTTTGGAGACTGTAAGGGGGTTGGGGGTTCAGGAAGGAGTTGGAGGTATCAGTAGGAGTAAATATTAATGTGCACTCTGACTATTCAGTGGTTCAGGATACCGAGCTTTAGCGATGAGGGTTTAGGGTATAGGGCTTGGGAGTGAAGGATGTAGGGGTTAGGGCTCACGGTTTGGATGTTAACTTTTTAGCATTTAGGGTGTAGGGGTTTGGATATTGAGGTCAAACTCCTAACCACTAAACCCTAAATCTAACCAATAAACACCCACACCCTGTTCCTCACATCCCTAATCCCTAACTCGCTCACTAAACCCTAAAACTTGAACACTGAGTACTGATGCTCAATAAACACTGAACTGACTTCCTCTTCTCTCACTCACACACACACCACACACACACACACACACATTCTAGTTTTCTTTAACGGTTAGCCTCAGTGTTATTGTTCTGTTAAAATCACTGAATCTTAAAAGCAGTTTTTTGTACCTGCATTGTGGGTGTGTTCAAAGTGTGTGTGTGTGTGTGTGTGTGTACAGCTTTGTTTCTGTTCGTGCTACAGGTTTTGTTTGCGGTTCTGTTCGTTCTGTTCAAGAAACAAATACAACAATAAAAACAATATCGCTGTGATTGTATTTATATCATTATACTTTATACTCACCCTGATCTAATACAACGCCGTGTGTGTGTGTGCGCGCCTGTGTTTTTTGGTGCTGAAGTTGTTTATTTTCCTGTAATAGCATATCCCTCAGTGTTTTATTCCTCTTATTCTACAGCAGTTTACTAACAGTTACAATTTATTATTTATTAAAGACCAGCATACTTTTATCTAATTATAGTTGCATTTAATGTTTTGGAAAAGACGTTCATTCCTTTTCTCACTTGTGCTGTCAGTTCCCTCACCAGCCTCTCCCTCTTTTCTCTTTCTTGTAGTTAATAAGACAAAAAAGCCTACGGTTAGTGAGAAACTGTAAACTCCTCTGTCCTGAAGATGTCAGAAAAGTTCCAGCTTCCCCTCTGGCTGTTCTATAGTGCTGACACTGGAGACTCCTTCCTGAAACACACACACACTTCTCCTGAGAGGAGTCTTCTGATTATTTAGTGTGTGTGGAGCGCTCGCTGTACGAGTCCCCCTGATTGAGCCGTTACTATAGAAATGATAATGTATGAATATAAACCTGCACTACTGTCAGAGCTTCTGTTACAGAAAATTAATCAACACCTTATGACCAATCAGGATGGAGAATTCAGCAGTGCTGTGTGTAAACGGTCCTGTTGTGTTCGCTTGCTGTGTTTGCAGCAGTGCACTTTAATGAAAGCTGAGGAAGCGCTCACTAATCCCAGGCATCCCATCCATCTACACACACACACTGAGTAAAGATTTAAAGTGGGTCATTTTGAGCAGAACAGAAGGGTTAAACACTCGTGTATGTTTTACACGTCTGCTCTCAGCTTCTCTCTAACACCATTACTGCCAGATGGCAGGGTTTATTTTCTCTCTCTCTCTCTCTCTCTCCATCCTTTTCAGGATAAAAGTGAGAGCATGTCATCCTCCTGGCCTTCCCTAAATGCAGCTTCAGCTCTGCTTAATGTTCCCTGTTTTGAAAAATGCTGCACCACACAAACACTGAGCACTAATCCCCTTACACACTTCTTTTTCTCTTTGGAAAACGAATCATGGCTGCATCCCAAATTTGTATTACAGGAATTCTTATGGAATTGGAATGGAATTCATTCCAGCTGGTTGGAGATCAATACAAAAACAAACCGTGGCATTTAGTTGCTCCACAATGAAAAGAGTCTTTATGAAAAGTAGTGTAACAGATCATTAGTAGCTAGCATGTGAAATTGGTGCGTAGCAAGATACGTGTAACCTTTCACCTTTGTTCCAGTGCTTTCATTACACACACACACACACACACACGTCTGAAAGTTCCATTTGAAGCCTGTTCTTTGCTCATTTGTTCACACTCCTTTATTTGTTAGAGCCATTTCATGGTTTTGCATACGAAATTAACGTTTTTGTTTTTTAAGTATAATTTTGGATCATGGCTTTGAATTGCATTTATGTTTTGACTGTTTAATGTATTTTCTGTTTGCCGTCTTTGTTGTGACATGAGGGGGCGAAGGGTAAATTTGACCTAGGCCTTAGATTTTTAGGGAGGCCGATGGAAAACGGTCGCGAGGAGAAACGCAGTGTTTTGACTCGCTTCTTATAACTGTTACCAGTTTTCTGTTCAGTATAAATTCGTTTGCTAATTACAACATTTAAATTCATCTGTTGCTGCAAATAAATGAGAAATTATTTTTGCAACCGTATCAAGGAGCGTGTGTTCTAATTCATCCTGGCTTTAACATTTTTCATGGCTTTTGGAATTATGGAACAAATGGACACGACGTATTCTTCACTTGTTATTGCTGCGCTATCATTTTCCCAGTTTTCGGTTGAGCCGAGCTTATCCCCAGCTAACTGTATTTGGTTCCCAGAATGTTCCAGGAATGTTTTTATTTTTTATTTGTTTCCTTAGAGGTTGGTTTGTTTGGTTGTCCCATGTTTTGACAGGAAAGTTTATTTTGCATAAATATACAGTAATGTTAGTTTTTGGTTGCATGTTTGGGTTTATGGAACATTCTCTTAATGTTTGTAAAGTGAGAACATTCCTCTAACCATTGCAATACAAGAAACCTTCAGAAAACCTTATGACAACGTTCCAGTTAGGTTCTCCAAATGTTATAGGAATGTTCCCGTAACTAGCATAGACATGAGAGAAACTGTGTTTATTTAGTTATTGTGTAAATCAATTAATTAAACATTTCTTTATTTATTTACATATGTGCTGTGCTCCCTCTGTTTCCTCAACTGACTATAAGTTTTGGAAGGAACAGCTGCAGACCCGGGTGCACATGAGTTTTATCTCATGTCTTTTTTTCACAGCCAACAGACAGCAACATAAAACTAAATAAACACTAATTTGTTGCTTTTATAATTCTCTCGTCAGTTTGACTTGAGTTTCAGTCAGCTCGTTGCTACACACACACCAGACGTACCTGTTACAGCCACCCACCTTGTTTCTTTATTTCCATTTTCTTTACTTTGTTGTTCCCTGTTTTTGTTCCAAGCCTCCTGACTTTTTTTTTCCTCCTTGTGATTTTGTTTCCTGTTTCCTTCCCCCTTGTTTCCTTGTTTATTTATTCCTTTGTTTTTAACCGTTGTGTTTCCCAGTGCAGGTGTGGGGCCACACTGGGGTCCTGCAGAGTCTCAGGTGAGTTTTAGCTGTCAGATGTGAAGCTCGGTACAAAGCAACACCACGTTCATTAACATGGGAGTGCATCAGATGTGCTGCGTTACTCAGGCACACGTTCACTGCGTTCATTCATCTTCTGTAAATACTTCATCACCGTTACGCTCACTGAGGTTTAAATTATTCATTTGTTGTTGTTTTTTTTCCTGGGAAATGGAACCCGCTTTGCTGATTGAAAAATATTGTACAACTGTACAAACAAAAACAATAACTGCAGGAGTGGGCGGGATTGATCAGAATTCCTTCTTGGAGTGGAAAAGATGGGTTAAAAGTCCTTCAGGGGAGGACATGATGGGTTAAAAAAATCTTTCTGGAGTTGATGGGAGTGGTCAGAAAACCTTCAGGAGTGGATAGGATTGGTCAAAATTCCTTCAGGACTGAATCGACTTGGGCAGAATTTCTTTAGGAGTGGACGGGATTGATCTAATGCCCTGCTCCTGAAGGAATTTAGCTAAATAGAGATTGATCAGAATCCCTTCAGGAGCAAGAGAGATGGGTTAAAGTTCCTTTGACTGCAGATGGGATGGGCTTCGTCAGCATCACCGTGCAGGAACAGTCCCACACACACCTGCAGATCCTCTCCACTCCTGCCCACTTGTTGTCTTCTTGTTTTTTATTCTGTAATTTCTTCTTCCTGTTGCTTCTGATGCTCCTCCACTATTAATCCTTTGCTTCTTGTTTTTCTGAACATTCATTTCCTTGGTTTTTTGGTTGTTTCCTCATTTAGTTGTTCCTTAAAGTGTTCTTATCAAATTTCATTAGAGAGAGAGGTACAGATAGATAGATATGGAGAAGGATATAGATAGACGGAGAGAGCGATAGAGAGATGGGGAAGATGGAGAGAGAGAGAAAGATGATTAAATGTTGATGTCTTGAAACTAACAGCTTCATCTTCCTTTAAAATTTGAGGGCGTGTCAGATTCCAGGGTAAACTGTTCACTTGATCCCTCATCCAGTGCACTTCATTCGTTCACTCGATCTGATCGACTCCCCGGGGAAGTGGATTCGATCAGGAGCATGTAGGAATATTGGACCACACAGGACGTCTCCATCACAACTCTTTCTGTAGCCATGACGAAGCTTTCTGCTGCTAATACCTCTGCGTCAGTGTGTGTGTGTGTGTAAATTCAGACTGAAACGACTTTCCTACATTTATTTATTCCTTCAGGATCGCTCTCCACAGGAAGTTTGTAATAAAAGCCCCCAATCGATGATAATGACATTTGCGCGTGTTTGTCATCTTTGCGAAAGCGTAGCGTGCAGGAATTTGTTCAGATTTATCCGTATCTCAGAGCTGTAAGTGGTGTGTAAATTATCCTGAATGAGTGTGTGGCGGTTTGTCTTGGTGAAGCCGCGCCGTTGCACTCAGACATTAATGAGGCGATCAATGGCCGAGCCGTACGCCGTCCTGCTGCTCGTCTAATGCACACACTGCTCATTATTTACGTCTCTCACTTTTTACTCCTGTGTGTGCATTTGGGTTTGTTTGTGTACATTTTAGTGTTTGTGTGTGTGAAACACTCACTGTAAAGCTATTTGTCCCTGTTTCTCACAGTGAGAGGATTAACGAGATTTTACTGACCAAACACCAGTCTTCTGAACACATGGGCTCCTTCTGGTGTGTGTGTGTGTGTGTGTGTAAAACAGACAGGATTGTTCCAGTTTAGGGATTTGATTTGCTGAGGGTCAGTTGCACTCCAGTGACGGTTGCTTTGGGGCAGGAGTTCCCCAACTCAGGGCCGCTGATTTATGGGGTTCTGAGAGAAACTCACAATCTCCTCTTGTGTTTGTTTGTTTTCCAATTTAATATTACAAACAATGACTCAGCAAATCTCCCAGGGGTCTGGGGTACCCTCGCCCCAAAAATACAACATTTTAAAATTTCCTGCTATTCTAAAATATTTAATAATTGATTAAATATTGAGCTTGAACACTGAATATTAGGTTGAACTTTTTATTTATTTATTTATTTACAGTAAAGTCTAATAGAGTGTTGATTGTGTGCCTTGGTCACCTCAAGAAGGAGATCTCCTTTATAAAAGAATAAAGCATTGTGAGATTTATTCCTACATTTCCCAGAATGCACTACAGCCAGGAAGCCGGGAAGCATGACTTCTTTTTCCACACAAATTTATGACTTTAATCTTGGAAATTCTGAGTCTTTTTTTCTCAGACAACCCCACCCCACCCCAACACACACACACACACACACTTGTCTCATTGTAAGTAATGGCAGAGATTATGGGCTAAAAAAGTATAACCATAATCATATAAACAGAAATCTACGTATTATAATATGAAGACAAGTCCAGAGATTGTAGCCAAGGTTTCACAAATGGTTGTTTGTATTTGCATATTTACAAGTAAACAGGTAGCAGGAGCATTTATTCAGACTTAATCATCAGTATTTTTCTGTTTCACATTCATTCAGCTCCGTGTGGACATCCTCAGTCTCTCTGTCTGTCTTTGAATGAAGCTCAGGAATGGATTATGAAGCATTTCTGATCTGAATGAAAATGATTCTATATCCAGAAACATCGACTCACATCTTGTGCTCCTGTAAACATCCACCATCTGACTTGTGCTCATTTCATCAGCGCTCTCAGTTTACTTTTCTGAAACTGGTCAAAAAACTGATGAATGTCACTCACTCTTCCTCGTGCTCATGATCGATGACACTCACTGTGAAGGAAAACTGACTGTAATAAAAACCACTTGCACTTTAACCAAACATGAATAATACGATTTATCATGAGTAGGTACAGTTCTACAGTAAACTATAGAAAAATTAAAAAAAATAAGCTACTTCTGTTTACATAAATTACATATGCAGCGGAATATAAATGACTGACAGTTTCCTCAGACTTCACATGAGATTTCTGACAAATATAACATCACAAAGACATTAATGGTAGCTGAAGACGCCTTTGAGCACCACAGATGGTGAAAGTGTGGCTAATTAACTTCCCAGGTAACTTAGCTATGATAGCTAACATTAATGATGGTTGGTTGATCAGCACTTACAAATTTTTGATTTTAGTCACTTATGTGTTGTGTATATTACTGACATAATAAAATGTTCAAATACTGAGCAGCAGTCCTAAACTATAAATCTGGAATAAAAACTATAGAGTGGAGTAATGGAAAATTGGGGTTGTTTTCCCAAAAAGTTAGGATACCCAGCTCTAAATAACTAGGGTTAGAACTAGTCTAGGATTAAAAATCAGTCTATGTTTATCAAGTGGGCTAGTGTAAAGAGTGTTCTAGGGTTAGAACTGGTTTAGGGTCAGAACTTGTCTAGGGTTAGGAGTGTTCTAGGTTAAGAACTGATCAAGGGTTAAAATTGGTCTAGGGTAAGAACTGGTCTAGTGTAAAGTGTTCTAGGGTTAGAACTGGTTTAGGGTCAGAACTTGTCTAGGGTTAGGAGTGGTGTAGGGTTTGAACTGGGTAATTAATTTCATAATTCACAACCATTTCCTCAGGTTCCAGAAGCAAAATATTAAACTATTCCTTTCTACCTGCTCCTCAGCTTGGCTGGAGCCTCAGTGAGAAGAAGCAGAAGCAGCAGGTTTCACTGATAAATGTGCCACAGCAGAGACTTTTATGAGCCAGTGAACGATGATGTGTGATAAAATCCAAGAAGTCTACAAAAAGAGCAGCCAAGGTAGACACTGTAAATACAACCTTCTGAGAAGAACTTGGATGTAAAAGAAGATGGAAGTCCAAATGTTCAACAGAAGGACAAATTAAGAAGTTTGAAGAACCACCAAAAACAGCACCACCAAACAAGCTCAACCCGTACCAGGACCGTCTTCTATCAACTTCAGCTTCAGAATTTCCTTCCAGCTCTTCTGTTGTGGCATTCAGCAGTGCGCCTGGCAATTCTCCTAAAAATATACGATGGCTCTCACCTCACCACGAAGTTCAAACTGCTTTTTCATGGTCAGCCCCCGTTAAAACAGTGACTCCATGAGAGCCACAAGTAGGAAATTTCCAGATATAAAACAACGACACAGCCTGGAAATATTTAAGAAAGCTTTAAAAATTGACTTCACAACTTCACAACTTTCCATCCAGAAAAGGTTTTTGTATCACATGTGTTTTTTATGTCGTGATAAAACCATATGTTTAGGGTTTAACTGCTTTGATTAGGACGAGTTTCTTTATTTCCTTTTTCCTTTCAGAGGCTTAAAAAACAGCAGGACTCCTCAGAACAATTAGTGGTTGTGTAAAGGACTACTTATCTCGACAGAGAGCTGATTGAGGCAGTGAACAGGAATTACTTTTTTAGCTGAACTTCAATAGTAAAAAAAAAAATTTGTACAATTTGTTATTAGGAAAAATTTTAATGCTAAAGTTGTAACAGTATTTGTTCTGTTTCCATATGAGTGTTCACACCTACTGTAATATTTTATATAACATTTATATTTTTTGATATGATGTTCTGATAAATGGTTACAGACGTACCCAGAATTTGACTTTGCTGTCAGAACCTTTGATTAAATGTTCATTAGCATTTAAACAATTTATTGTTTTTATGTCTGGTCCTGTTTATTTATTTTCTCTGTTGGGTTTTTGTTATCAAAGATCAAAAAGATGATCCAAATTTCCTATAATTTGTTCCTATTTGATAATAAGTTACACCAACTAGCTAAAAACTAAGAAAAAAATACTTTTTAGTCTAAAATTAGAATATCATTCCCCATATTTGGATATTTGAATCCCAGAATCCATCCATCTCATTATCTGTAGCTGCTTATCCTGTTCTACAGGGTCGCAGGCAAGCTATCCCAGCTGACTACAGGCGAGAAGCGGGGTTCACCCTGGACAAGTTGCCAGGTCATTGCAGGGCTTGAATCTAAAGCCCTGCACTCCCGCGGGACCCGCGGCAAAGCAGTGCAGCGCGGGACAAATTCTGAAAGCTCATTGCGGGTGCGGGCGGGATCGGAAGTGCACATATGCGGCGCGGGCGGGAGCGATGATGAGCTGCAGTCCCGCTAACTAAAAACGTGTTTTAAACAGGTTTCACATGGACGGTAGGCTTGACTCAATGCTATCCCAGAAATCCTTGCTGTAATATGCAAATTTGGCTGTCCAATCAGAGGCGGCCAAATTTGCATATTACAGCAAGGATTTCTGGGATAGCATTGAGTCAAGCCTACCGTCCCTGTGAAACTTGTCTCTCTGATTAGCAGTAAATCACTTCAC
>JAOPUC010000002.1:65721608-65733031 GCA_027564185.1 Cephalocassis borneensis
GTGTGTTCACTGCTTCAGATGGGTTAAATGCAGAGGATGAATCTCACTGTGCTTGAAGTGTGCATGTGACGAATAAAGGTTTCTTCTTCTACCCAGAAGTCAAAACTTGGGAGGGTTCCAGCTAGGTGTTACACATAGATACATTCAGACCTACCTTTTCAGATGTGTATTAGTGTTTGTATCCTCTTGTGTGGGTTGTATTGTACTCTCCCATGACCTCATACCCACTGTATCTGTATATATTTCGTTTGTTGTTTGCAGTCTTCACATTTGCAGAATATCATTTCACTGTAACTTTGTACCAGCGATGAATCCATTCGATGTGACAGCATTGAATCTTGAATTTTTAATCTAAAGTAATTTATTGATTATAGAGAATGAGATGAGATGTGTGTGTGTGTGTGTGTGTGTGTGTGTGTTGGGGTGTATGATGTGCTTTAGGTTATGAGGAAGACTTTGAGGCTGATGATGAAGGTCCCGTGGATGTGGGAAATGAAACATCTCCATCACTTGACAGAGAGGAGGAGGAGAAAAGAAACAATGAGAACAGAAATAATTTGAAAAGAAACAGTCAGTGTTGTGTTTTAATATTTATTTAATGAAATGGAACTAATTTATAAACCTTGCTCTAATGTTCAGTGTTGAGGGTTTTTTTTTCTCCAGTTCTGTTCACTTTTTCATTTCTTTTCCATGAGAAGTGAGAGGATCCTCGTCCGTCTCCTCTGGTCTGTCCAGCAGCTCGTCTGACAGTGAGGAAGATGAAGATGAGTATGATGAAGAACAGAAAGAGGAGGAGGTGAAGCCTGAGAGACACATGGCCACATCAGCATTGGAAAAAGATGCAGAAAAGAGAGAAGTCTTGCAGATGAGCAATGTGTCTCTGCCCACTGAGGATGAAACTCAAAACCAGGAGATGGAACATATAAAGAAGGATGATGGAGAAACTGAGGAACCCAGAGATGAACCCATAGAAGCTGAGGAACCCAGAGAGGAACCTGGAGAAGCTGAGGAACCCAGAGAGGAACCTGGAGAAGCTGAGGAACCTAGAGATGAATCCCGAGAAGCTGAAGAACCCAGAGAGGATCCTGGGGAAGCTGAGGGGCCCAGAGAGGAGCTCAGAGAGGGAACAGGTGCAGATGTAAATAAGGAGGGAGCCCAAGGTAAGTTTTAGCCTCAGGTTATCCCGTGTTCTTACTGTGTGGATTTCACTGGAGTGTGTGTTGCCTGGTTGCTAATTAGCAATTTGACCATTAGCTGCTATTTTGCAGGCATGTGCTGATATTCTGCTTTATATCAGGAGATTTGTTCTTTACTGCTGCTTTCAGAACAGACCTTTTGTCTTTCTGCACAGGACACGATTCTGAAGTGTTTTTAATAAATAACTAATAAACTCTGTGTGTGTGTTATATGCTGAGTGAGTGATGAGGTTGTGCTGACAATGGAGACTCCTTCCATAGATGATCCATAAACGTCTCCTTACAGAGAAGTTCGCCACATCAGTGATTTATTGTAATCTGTTTATGTGGAGTGTTCGCTGGACCCCCCCCGTGAACGAGTCTGTTACTATAGAAACGAGAACATATCAGAACGAGTGCATTAATATAAACCTGCGCTACTGTCAGAGCTGCTGTTGGAGAGAATTAATCAACACCTTCTGACCAATCAGACTCCAGAGCTCAGGACTGTTGTGTTGTAAAATGATGTCTCGGATATCAGGCAGATTATCAGCACACGTCACTGAGCAGTTTGTTTCTGAGATTCATCTTTATTTAAATACGATGTTCACCAGGAATCACCGACATTTTCACTTTGTGCTGCTCGTTGTTTCTTTTGCATGTTTAATGGTTTGTGTTTGGTTTTTGTTCAGTGTGCAGTATTTTTGGACTTTTAAATAGATTAGAGTCATAATTATTTTTACAAACTTTAACACTCAGATGTTTTGCTCTTTACTCAGTTTGAAATTAAGAGTAAAATAGAAACAGAATTTGTTGATTAATTATAGCTGTAGTTTATTTGTTGTGCTGTTTAGGAAAGTAGAACTTTTACCCAAATTAGTTTTCTGAAAATAAAATATTTTTGTATATTTTGTAATTAAAGACTGAAAATACTGTGCAATTTCTGGAAGGATCTTTTTCTCTGCTTTGTTCTTTGAGTTTGCTGTATGATTATATTTTCTTTATCATATTGTTGTGTTTGTAAATTTTATTCGAGGCATGTGCTGATATTACATTATTCTCTCATGATAATTATCTGATGCTTTATTGTTTAAACATGAAACTCTCCTCATTACTTTCTCCTCATTAAGGAACCTAATTTGATAGTTTTATTTTTGTTTTTGTGTTATAGCTTGTGGATCATTAGATTATCAGCACATGCTTTATTCACTCAGAAACAGATTTAATGTGTTCATTATCGATGTCAGTGATGTGCTGAAATAAATATGTGGGATTAAAAGTGCATAAATTAAACATAATTTATAATTATATAAATGTATAAAAAATAAACATTTCACTTATTAATAATCTCTCTGGGTTTCTCAGCTGTAAATCATTGTATATGAGAACGTGAATCATTTACGATCCAGTGATTAATATTCAGATGCAGAATAATAAAGAGAGAAAACAGAGTCAATGTTTAAATGAATCCCACGTGTACAAGTTTCATCTGAGGAACTGAGGAGAGTAATGTTCAGTTTTATGATCGGTAGCTGCATGGCATGATTTTAATCTATCGTGTACTAATAAACATTTAAAATAAACTTTTGAAATTTCATTTTGTGCTTTTTGTGTGAGTTTTTTGTTGCATGTCAAATGTTGTATGTAATAACTCCTTGTTATTTTCTTTGGTTGTTTGTTGAATTTCTGAAAGTTAGTGTTAATAATCCAGCTATTTATTAAAATTTTTATTTTGACCTTTTTTTTTTATAAAACCCAAGCCAAGTCTGTGCAGGAGAAGTTAGCAGAAGCCATTTTAAACATGACGGAGTGTGTTTCTGAACCTGAACTCAGTGACACCACCACTGAGGAAGACGAGCTGGTGTTGGTCGTGAGCCAACAGGTTGGTCCAGGTGAGTTCCTCTGATCACCTACGGCTGTGTTAGGGCCACCAAACCATCTCAGTGTATGAGGATTTCTTCACTGACTAAAATAAATATAAATCAATAATGAATGTTTTCTGACAACTGTCTACATTTTTAAAATAAATTATAGAATAAATTAATTTCTTATTTGTGGGAATTTGTAGTAATTACTCATTTGTAATGATGATGCTGTGCATTAAAAAAAAACTATAAAAACATTAAATTGGTATTTGTTCCAGGAGCTGAGCCTGAAGATAATGTGGCCCAGCAGAGAGCTGATGAAGAAAATGAAGCTGAACCTGTGGAAGAAGCTGAAAGGGAAGAAATGCATACAGAGAAACCCAAAGACGAACTTGAAAAGGAAACACAAACACCACAACCTGAGACAAGATCAGAGGAAGAAGAAAAAGACACCAACCAAACAGAAGAAAGATCTCAAAACACAACCAATGAAGATGAATGTGTACAAGATGAGCAGAACAATGGTGGTGAGAATGAAGACCACAAGCCAGAAGTAAAGCTAGACATGACTGATGAGGAAGGAGGACAAAAGCAAGAGGCCAATAATTTCACAAATGAGGAGAATAAATCAAATGAAGAACCTGAAATGATGGAAAAGCCTGAGGATGAAGAGCCACCAGCTGGAGAAGTGCTGAAATTTGAGGAATCATTTGGGCAAGAACAAGAGAAAGAAGGTACAAGTGAAAATTCAGTAAATGCTGAAGAAACCAGAGCAACACCAATAGAGGAAGAGAACATGATTGAGGAGATCACCAAGCCTCAGCTTGAGAACCCTGAAGAAACATCTGTGAGTCATGAAAATATGGATCAGAACAGTGAGACAGAAAAAGTAAATGATGAAGGGCCGAGTGGTGGAGAAGAGGTGTCTGCTGAGGAGGTCAGAGCTGAAGAAGAGGAAATGTTTGATGACAAATCAAGAAATCTGAGGAATAATTCTGAGGAGACAAGAAATGACAGTGTAGAATGTGTTGAAGGCAATATGGAAGATAAAGAAATAGAATTAAAAGGTTCATCAGTAAATGAGGTGAAAGATGAAGATGTAGCAGGTAAAGATGAGAGATCAGAAGAAAGAGTGGAAATATCTGAGACTGAGGGAGAAAAAGAGGAGAGACAAGATGGAGTTGAAACAAATTTGAGGGATGGAATGGAGGAAACCAAAGACCAGGATCCTCAACTTAAGGAGGATGAGAACACAGAGGAAGGAAACAAAGATGAAGAGAAAATCAAACAAGAGATAACTGAGGATAAGGCAGACCAAAATGAACTCAGTCCAACAGTTCAAACATCAGAGGAAAAAGCAGATGATGATGTGGGGAAAAGAGAAGAGGAACAAGAAGAAGAACTTCTAGCAGAGAAAAATGCTGAGCTAAAAGATGAACAGAAGTCTGGCCATGAAGGTCAAGACATAGAAGATGTTAAACATGAGGAAGCACTGAAAGAAAATGAATCATTAAAAGAAACTGAGGTTGAAGAAAATGAGGTAGAGGATATGCGTGAAGGTGCAGAAGAAAGGACAAGCGCTGGTGGAGTTGATGCAGAGATGCAGAAAAGAGTGATGGAGCAAGAAGAAGACAACAAAGAGGAACAGAAAGACAACTCTGATCCCACTGTTTATGAACCTCCACTGGAAACCATAGATGGACCTGAATTAAAATCAGGAAATATCAAAGCAGAAAATGGAGTAGAAATTGATACTGCAGACCAGGAGGAGCTTGACAAGAAGGAAGAAACTGGACCAGAGGAAAGTGAGGAAACTTCTGAGACCAATTATGAACAAATAAATCGAGACTTGATTAAAGCGGAAGGTGTGAAAGATGAACAAATGGACGACGATGATGCCAATGAGAAGCAAGAAGAGGACCAAAGAGAAATACAACAAGAGACAACCGAAGAAGAAGAAGAAGAAGAGCAGCAGGAAGTTGGGGAAGAAGAGATTGAACAAAAACAAAATGTACAGCAAGAGGCAACCAATGAAAAAGTAAAAGATGAGCAGAAAGATGAGATGAACATTAAAGCATTAATATCAGAGAACAGTAATGATACAGTCACTGAGGATGAAGCTCCATCAGAGGCCAAATCTCCTGCAGGTGCTGAGTCAAAACCCAAGGACATGAATGTTGACCTTGAAAGTAGAGGTGAAGAACAGAGCAGAGCAGAAGATGGCAATCACATTCAGTCAGTTACTGATAATAAAGAGGACAAAAGTGCTGATCCTGCTGAAGAAACTAGGAGTGTAGAAGGCAGCACTTCTCCTTCAGAAGAATCTCAGCCTCTGGAGAAAGTCCTGGCTCCCAAAAGAGAGGAGAGAGAAGCTGAACTTATCATCGTTCCTCAGACAGATCACGAAGAGCTGGTAAGTAACTGGGTTAGCATTCACCAAGCCTCAAACTATTTTGAGACATTTGTTGAGCCGCTGGATGAGATGAAGACCTCTGATGGAGGGAGAACAGTGTACATTGAAATAGAGGAAACGATACTGAGTCCAAAAGAGTCTCACAGAAATAAGGACTCCTCTGAGATGGCCAAGGATGAGCAGATCAACCTGCCAGTGAACACCGAGCATAAGGAACTGGAGGACATGAGGGTGGAAAACTTTAACATGGAGACTGAAGCTTTAGGAGCAGAAGGTCCATCCTCTAGCAATCCATCAGAAGAAGTGGCTCGAAGACATATGAATTCTGAGCAAACTCTGGAAGATCAGGAAGATGTTGCTATAAATAACATCATGAACATTTCAACAACACCACTGATGAAGATTGAAATTAGCCAAGATAGCTAAGACTTATCACACCATCATCTGTAACCTGGATCTCATCTTCTCCAAACATCCTGACCTCCATTAGCAACCAATAAACACCACCAGACTCTGTGAAAGTCCGTCATGATCTGCAGAGAGAACCACAGCTACTGTACAACCAGTCTGAGTTTACTAAAGCAGAACCTTCTGCTTTCACGCTTTCATTCTAACTCTGTCTTTATTGCACCTTCATCAAGTCTCTCACTTTCCATCAGCTGGATTTCAGTTGCCATCAGTGGGTTTGTTTCTCTGGTTTCTCAGCTTGCATGTGGTTCAGCAGACGACTGAACGCTCGCTGTCTTTGTACATGTGAGGAGCAAAATATTTCAGCACAAGTAATTTTTTCTTTCCCAAACTGCAATAAATATCAATAAATAATAATATTATTAATAATAAAATGTTCGTTCCTCCATCTGGATGTGAGACTGACAAATTTGTTCTGCTGGTTTTCACACGAGCGAGAACTTCACACAAAACTGTACAGATTCCTCTGAAACCTCACTACTTTATTTTACCATTTAATTATCTTGCTAGTGACTAGTTTAGGAAATGACCTCATCAGGCCCGTCTCACCGCCCAGCTCTGTCTCACTGCCCAGGCCTGTCTCTCTACTCAGCTCTGTCTCACTGCTCAGGGTTTCTCCACCTGAATAAAGTTACATTAATTTGGTCAGTGTTCGTGTTTATGTTCTGTAAATAAAAATGTTGTATTTTTGAAAAAGAATAAAATGTGATGATAATGAGCAGATATGTAATGATAACAGACATCTGATTCCAGTTTATTTCTGAATCTGTTGAATAAAAAAAAACCTCGTACATTTAGAATAATTTATCATTTATGGTTCATGGCAGGTTTCTTCTCCGCTGCTCCTTTCACACAACTGAATTGAGGCAGAAATCAGACACCACTGAACACGGATTAAATTATTTATACTGAGTCTCTCACACACCTCAAAAAGAAACTTAAAATGCTGCACTTTCATCTTTGTTGTTTTATATTAGATATTAATTTCATGCTGTGTTCATTATTGATGTGAAATCTTTATTAATGAACTTTAAGGATTCTGAGTTTAAAGCTGACCTTTGACCCAATGTTCAGTGTTTCATTTTTCAACTGTAAAGAAAAAAAAAACACTTCATCTTTCATTCCGGATGAACAAAAGAAAATAAAATATTTAAAGCCAATTTTTAATATTCATGTGTGTTTTAATACCAACACAAAGAAGACATTTTTATCTCACTTTAGTTTTGATTAAAGTTATAACACCAGAGTCTCTCTCTCTCTCTCTCTCTCTCTCTCTCTCTCTCTCTCTCACACACACACACACACACAGTTTCCTTATTCATTACTTTCATCTGTTGTGTGTGTTATTAACTGGCATCCTCAAGGCTGGTGTTGCTACTGGAGTGGAACCTCATAGTGCTCATGGGATCTGATACATAACCTGCAGAGAACATACAGATTGTTACTCACACCACAATACACACATCACAATACACACACTATAATACACACATCACAATACACACACTACAATACACACATCACAATACACACACTACAATACACACATCACAATACACACACTACAATACACACACTACAATACACACATCACAATACACACACTACAATACACACACTACAATACACACACCACAATACACACATCACAATACACACACTACAATACACACACCACAATACACACACTACAATACACACACTACAATACACACAACACAATACACACACCACAATACACACACTACAATACACACACCACAATACACACACTACAATACACACACTGAGGGGTGAGAGAGAGATCTGACACACGCACCTTCCTGTCCAGGTACAGACGCTGTGCCGGGGGATGACGATGGGGGACAGGAGAGGACGAGTTACTCATCGAGGGTCACTTAAGGAAGAAAACATTATGGATCAAGACAGGCGTGAAGCTGGAGGAGACATTCATAAGAACAGGAATGGTAAAAGTGTGTGTGTGTGTGTGTGTGTGTGTGTGTGTGTGTGTGTAGACGCCCATATGCTTGGACTTGTTTAAACATGTGATGAGTTTTTATGACATTTACAACACTTAATACTGGAGAGCTGCTTGAGGATGACATTCTATCTCTGCCCTGCCCCCTGCCTTCCCTGCCCCGCCCTGCCTTCCCTGCCCCGCCCTGCCTTCCCTGCCCCGCCCCGCCTTGGTCCCTGACTGCCCTGCCTCGCCTCCCCGTTTCTCAGCCGTCTCTGTCCTTACCCCTCCCCCATTTACTTTTAAATTTACTGCAACCTGTGTGTGTGTGTGTGTGTGTGTGTGTGTGTTTCAGATCTGCTCTCTGCTGTAGATGTCATTAACTCTCCATCTGTCAGGACTCGTACTGTAATAAAGACAAATATTGAATGTGGAAAGTTAAATATTAACGCAGGGCAGCGATGTGGCAGTAATTTCACTGTGAACACGAGTTCCAGATCACACGGTACTCATCACGCTGAATAAATACAATCATTTGGACAATTTAATAAAATAAATATGTTTTAAATCTTTTGTTTCAGGAAGCGTGGAGCTGGAGAGGAACATGAAGGAGAAGCTGCTGCTGAGAAAGAAGGCCGAGGTAACTCCATCGATCTCACACCAAGAGTCCGAGACGGCCGAGGAAACGTTCTAAGTGTTATTCTTTCCACAGTTTACATAAATGTACTGTTTTATAGTTCAGTGAGCGAGTTGCACACAGAGATGAGGGAGAAAAGAGAAGGAGACGAGCATACAGGAAGAAAGAAAAGGGAGCAAGACACAAGTGTAAGAGAGAAAGAAAGGAATAAAAAGAGATGAGAAAGAGGAAACGAGACGTGGAAAATAAAGATCGTTTTATGTCTCACTCTCTCTTCTGAGAGGCAGATTTATTTCAACAGAGATGAAGAAAGGAAAGGAAGAGCAGAAATCAGGGCAGGTGGAGAATAAAAAAGGCACAAAGAAGGAGTTGGTGTGGAGAGAAAGATGAAGCAGTGCAGAGAGAAGAAACAGGAAGTGAGAAAAGGAAATGGGGTTCTGGTCAGGACAATGTCCTCAACTGAATGACATGAAGAGTAATTGTGGAACTGTAAAAAGTGAGGAGAACTTTGAGAACATGGGCTGGAGTTGTGGGACGGGTTCTGAACTTACTGATGAGTCTACAGGAGATGGAGAGGTGGTGCTACAGAAACCTTTCACTAGGACTGATGGAGAGCGAGCGATGAGGATTTATAGGAAGTTAATTAAAGAGAAGGTGGAGCTTCACATGTGGCCCATGTTCCAGACTTTGGTTCTCATAACTTGAGTGCAGAACCTGTCTTACGTTCATGACCTGGAGGGATTGTGGACATGTAAAATTCTGGAGAACGTTGAGAAGTTGGGCTGGAGTTGTGGGATGGGTTATGGTTTGTGCTCAACAGTCAGACTCTTAAGAAACTTCGGGTTAGATCGATGCATGGTGTGTGTTGGGAATCACTGGCCTCTTGGTGAGGATGGAGCGGTCATGTGCCGAGGAGGTTGTGGTGAAGTTGTGATTTGGAAACATGATCCAAAATCCTTGGAGAAAGTGTTAAGGGACCCATTTGAAGATCATGTTGATGTTAATCATATCTATACAGAATTGTAGAGTGGAAGCTGAGACTCGAGTGAGTCTGGGAGTTGGAACGGTCACCAGGTTGTCATTACTGACTGAAAGATTAGTGAATTATTCAAGCGTTAAAATCTTTCTGCCTGTCTCTTCAGGATGATTAGGTGCGGCTTCTGTGGATTGAAGGCTTTCCTGAGTCAAGGAGTGATGAAGCGGTATTGAGGAGAAGCAAGTGTGAACATGACCTCAGAAGAAAGAAGACTTGCTTTAGAGTTGTTTGTGAAGGAACTCCCTCCAGAGACCCCAGGTGTTTGTCGTGCAGAAACTGGGGTGAATGAAGAGGGTTGAGATGAATGAGGGAAGGATGTGGGATGTTGAGGAGGGTTGGGATGAGTGGTAGCTCAGTAGTTAAAGCATTGGGGATCAGAAGGTTGTGAGGTCAAATCCCAGCATTGCCAAGCTGTCACTTGATTAAAGCCCTGAACTGTCAACCGCTTTGTTGTATCCTGTTTAAACTGGGAGCCTCTGTGGATAAAAACATCAACCAAATGAGGAACACGAGGGAAGGAAATGCTGGGATGAAGTCGATGAACGAACACAACAAGAGGTTGTGATCCACGATAGTGATGGAGAAGGGCTGTGGTCTGAGAGAGAGAGATCACATTGGTGATCTTCAGAAGAGGAAGTGAAGGCATCTGGAAGGCTTCAGCGTACACAGAAGGGTGTCTCTGAGGCTGTGAGCATTGAGAGCTGGGAAGGGCTGTGATTTGAAGAGACAGGAAATTCTGCAAGCTCTTCATAGCTGGACAGGATTGCAACCTTTGAGAGATGGGCAGAGAGCTTTGGGTTTGGCTGCAAGAGCAGAGAGCTTTGAAAGACAATCCACTTTGAATCACCAAAGGCTGTGACCCTTGACAGACAAAAAGCTGCAAGCTTTAAAAAGCAGAAAACAGACGGGCTGTGAGTGTGGGGAAGGAGAACCGAGATGTGTGAAGGAGAGCTGAGGTTAAAAACATGGGATGAAAGGGGGTCTGGATGAAGGGCATTGGGATGAAAACAAATGTCGCGTTGTATTTTCTCTGTCAATCCTAACGAGTATGGAGGTTGGGCTGCAACTCTGGCATCTTGTTGCCTTGTTGAGAGACATCAGTGATTTCCTTCCTTTTTGTTAGAGAAGTTTGTGGTTCTTCTGAAACCTTAGTTGATGTTTCAACATGCTGAACCCAGAAAAAGCGGCGTGGCTGTGATGGTGCAGGGATGTCATCTCTCAGCGGGTGTGGTGATGACATCACCTTTCTGATGCGTGCTGAGTGTCGCCCAGTGCCTCGACCTTCCACAGCAAAAATGCATGAACGCACCAGAGCTGTGAGGATCTCCAACAGAGCAACTGACAGAGCTCTTCACCAAAAAATCAGATGTGTTCATTTTCAAGAAAAGCAGAAAAGTGTTTATCAGAAGAAGTGCTGGCATTTCGTGTGATCAAGGAATCTAAGGAGAGATGAGTTTATAGGATATGAACTGGAAGAAGAGCTTCAGGTGTGGTCTTCCTCCCACACATTTAATGGGGGGCAGACAAAAGTGATAGACAAATAAGGAGGAAAGCAAGTGAAGTATGCAGAGAGAGAGAGATACAGGGATGCAGGAAGTTCACTCTCTGTTCTGACTGTGGTGCAAATCAGTTGCTCATGAGCTCTTTTGCAATCGGACTTTGCTGAAGTCTGTTTTAGTTCTCAATCACTTTTTTTAATCTCCCTTTAACCTGTTGTAAGACTTTGGGTGGGCGGGTGGGTGGAGCACAGAAGTACGGCAGGCTAGAACAGAGTTGCAAAAACTCTTTTTATTGTGACACTTTCCAGTCGACACAATCTCCCAGCCACACAGACATGCACACACACATCAGTCATCTGGTTGGGGAGAGAGC
>JAOPUC010000003.1:113708-126968 GCA_027564185.1 Cephalocassis borneensis
GTGCCAGGCTAGTAATCTCTACTACACAATGAGGCCTGCTGGTGGTCATATTTGTCTGGGTCATACAATTCTATGTTATACAGCTGACCCAACCCCGGCCTTCCATCACAGTCAGGAACAACAATGTGGCCCCCAGAGAAAAAAGTTTGGTGACCCCTGGGCTAGAGGATCTGAGAGAGCAGGATAGAGTGTAAGGGGTCAGAAGGTCACAGATGTAAGGAGGACCAAGGTTATAGAGGGCTTTGAAGGTGAGTAGTAGGATTTTATACTTAATTCGGGACTGAAAAGGTAGCCAGTGAAGCTGAGAAAGAATTTGGGTGATCTAAGCAGATCGTTTGGTATGGCTGAGGAGTCTCGCTGCAGAGTTATGAATGTATTGTAGTCTTTGAAGGGATTTAGTAGAGAGGCCAATAAGAAGGGAATTGCAATACTCTAGGTGGGACATAATGAAGGAGTGGACCAAAGTTTGAGCATCACTAATGGAAAGGAAGGGGTGAAGGCAGGCGATGTTCTGGAGGTGGAAGAAAGTAGACTTGGTGAGGGATTTAATGTGGGGATCAAAGTTGTGTGAGGGGTCAAGCAGTATTCCAAGGTTTCTGATAACAAGTGAAGATTTAACAAGTGCATTGTTGATGTTAAGAATAAAGCTAGAAGATTTGGGGCCGATAAGCATGATTTCTGTTTAATCTGTGTTAAGTTTTAGAAAATTATTAGGCATCCACAACTTTAGGTCTGATAGTCATTAAGGGAACTGGGAGGGGGGTCAGTGGGGGAGGATGTAGTGAGATAGAATTAGATGTCATCAGTGTAGTAATGGAAGTGAAGACCATAGTTATGAATAATTTGGCCAAGGGGCAGGATGTATATAAGGAAGAGGAGGGGCCCAAGAACAGACCCCTGAAGAACACCACAAGTACCAAGGGACACGGAGGACTTATGTCAACCCAGTGTGACAAACTGTCTTCTGTTGGTGAGGTAGGACTGAAACCAGTGGAGAACTTTGCCTGTGATACCAATTGCTGACAGATGGGAGATGATTGATGTCATGATTGATTATGTCAAATGCAGCATATAAGTCAAGGAGAATGAGAAGGTTAAGTGAACCACTATCAGCAGACAGAAGGAAGTCATGTACCACTTGCAGGGGAGCAGTCTCTGTGCTGCGATGTGTGCGGAAACCAGATTGAAAGGGCTCATACAGATTGTTTTCAGTGAGAAAGGAATGAAGTTGTGAAGCAACTACTCTTTCCAGTATTTTTGCTAAAAAGGGGAGGTTGGAGATCAGTCGATAGTTAGACAGAGAGGTTGGATCTAAATCAGGCTTCTTTAAAATGGGGGTAACTGCAGCTGTTTTGAGTGCAGCGGGAACAATACCAGAGTTGAGGCATGAGTTAATCAGCAATGCAATTAGTTCACAGATGGTCATGGAGCATGCCTTGAGTATAGCAGTAAAAGTTTAGGAAAACACCAGATAGTAGCAGTGAAAATAATCCGATAGTGTCCTAGGAGTTCCCCAAATGAAAAACAGTTGCAGGAAACACCAGTGAGTAGTAGCAGCCAGATGTGCACAGCATTCACTCAACCCAAACACATACATTAACTTGAAGATGTTACAAGAAAGAACTCATGATTACACCTTAAAAGTGAGTCACTTTAATTTTCTGTATGAATTTAGGATACTAATCCTCTGTTTTTCATGCCAATCTATACGGATCCCTCAAGGAGAAATAAGGAACCCTTCCAAAAAACAAAGAACAACAACAAATAATTAATGTGGCAGGTACCTAAAGGTATAGTTCACGAGGACCCCACATGTTTTTCCACTTTTGTCTGAATAAAGCCCCTTAAATCATAGCATAGTCCGCTTGACCAGGATACAACTCCATTATTACTTGACCATAGAGTTGATTTTTGTGGTACATTTTGCCCATTAGAGGTGCTGTGAGTGCTGCTTGTAAAAGTACTTTGTGAAATACACTCACCAGCCATTTTAATAGGAACGTGTTCTTGATTCTAAGATTCCTGTTCTTGACAGTACAGTATTGTGTACAGTATTGAACACAGTATTGAACACAAAAATCCATGTACTCAATGCCATGTTTTATCTCCACCCATTCTTCTGACTCCCTGTAATGGCATTGGATACAGAGATGATACCGGATGCCAAATACAGTGACATCACGACTGTGCTTAAAACCCGTGGTGAAATCGAAATTCTCTCTCTCTGGCGGTGGATCCCACGTGTGAAAGAGACATTGTTGCATCTGTGCTACAGAAGAACAAAGGACAAAGAATGAACTATTGATACCAGACCTTTAGCCAAAGTTCAATGCATTTGATCTTTGCATAGTTGCAATAATAACTGAACCGGTTAGTCACTGCAGTCCACGCAGTATTTTAAAGAGAAAAGGTGACTGGATCCCTTTTCCCTTTCGCAACATCAATGAACTACAAACAAGATTCCTTCCAGATCATCGGATGACTGACAGGACACCGAAGATCTTCAGCTGACGAGCTGTAAAAGCAAAAGGAACAGAACTGTTTTCCCCCTGGACCTGTGCTCCACGCTGTCTTCGGATAACAGACGGCACACTTTCAGTCACCAAGCAAGCGCGATCTCAAGTAAGGCTGGCACCTGGGCAATCGTTAGTCTTAGTTGTGGCTAGTTAATGTGAAGAGTGTTGTTTATTTGAATTAATTCATGGTTTAAATGTACGCATTTTGATTCACATGAAAGTCGGTCTTAGACCGCGTGTTGTTTGATTTGCTTTATTTACTATCTGTATTCGGTTAGATCATGCATGCGTTCTCTCTCTCTCTCTCTTTTAACTCCCTCTGTCACACTACACCCCTCAACATTGGGATTTCAGGAGTAGCTAAGGGTTGAGCAGAAGTTTGGGGTTTAAGGTCTAACTGGACTAGTTTTAAGCTACAGATCCTTTGTTTCTCCCTTGTGCGCTCTCCTTGTTGCCCATTCCCCTTTAGGTGAGGGCTAGCACAAAGGCTCACGCATTACATTCACATACCATACCTATCTTGTCCGCGCGCGCACACAGCCTCACTCCCCTCCTACTTGTCATGCTCCTGCGCACACCCTCTCTCCCTAGCTCCTCCTCATCTCATTAGTGCACAGCTGTGTACACTCACACACATGCCTACACTCACACACACATGCCTACACTCACACACACATACTCACACACACACACACACACACACACACACATAAACACATGATTTCCCTTTCACATTTTAACATCCACTCACCCCTACACTGTAAACTTGCATATAGCCTATGACTTCTGATCACCATTAGTGCCTTAGTTATCATCATATTCACTGCAGATTTCTAACTTTGTTTACTACTGGTTATTATTCCACTTACTACTGACTATTGCTCTATACACTACTGATTTTTACCTGTATACATTATATCAGCATGTATATTGAATTATTCCTTGGCTGCTATTGTTGCTAGATCTGATCAGTATTAGTTTGCTAATTCGTGCCAGCTATTTCAATAAATGGTATCTTTGGAATAAACTGTGTCCTGTCTATTGCTACAACATTCACTGAGTGACAACCTCTGCCAAACAAGTATTCTAATTGCCTTTGCCCATTTAGTTATTATGTGAATGTTATAGCTCTAGAGTAAACCTATTACATTAGAGCTACAATACTCACTAAAACTATAGCAATATCACCACTAAGTTATTCCATTGATTTTAATAGTTTAGCTCTAAACTATCAGACACTTGAATAAATGAATTCATGAAACTGATCCCTTTTACATGAGACTGATTTGATAAGCCTATTGCACCTACAAGCTCTTCTGTGAGACTGGACCAGACAAGCTGGCCTTCGCTCTCTACACATGTCCCTGAGCCTCGGGTGCCCATGACCCTGTTGACAGTTCAATAGTTATCCTTCCTTGAACCACTTTTGGTAAGTACTAATCACTGCATACCAGGAACATACCAGAAGGTCTGACGTTTTGGAGACGTTCTGACCTAGTTGTCTAGCCATCACAATTTGGCCCTTGTCAAAGTTCCGCAGATTCTTTTGTTTGCCCCATTTTCCCTACTTCCAACACATCGACTTCAAGAACTGACAGTTGTTCACTTGCTGCCTAATCTATCCGAATACAAGGGAACAAACTAATTCCCGCAAGGAGATGCCCAATATGTCTGCCAAGGAAGTCTTGATAAAGCTCTGGTTTGCCCCAGAGTCAATGAGGGTTTTGACATTGAATCTCATTCTGAAAAACTATTTTTATGGTAAAGGCTGCCCTCTTTGAACGTGTTGAGACGCCCATGTGTATTCTTGTAGCTACCGATGGGCAGACCCCTTTTAACAAGCAGAGAAAGATAAAATGTCCAGACTGTTCACAATAAAAGTAGGAACTAGTCTCACATCAGCACCTTCTTCCCTCCAGAATTACCCAGGTCCTGCCTAATTGCATGGGCTCTGATTTGGCAGAGGTGGCACCATCCAGTTGAGGGGTGACAGTCCTAGGCTTTAACCTACGGCTTCTTCTCCGACTCCACAGCTGTAAGCGATTGTCCACCCGGCCAGCAAGATCCACCAGGCCATCCAAGCTTTCAGGAAGTCCATGAGGCACAATCTCATCCAAAATGGCATGATTAAGTCCATGAAAAAAAAAGGTGTCATATAAGGCACTAGCATCCCAATCCACTGCCACAGCCAGAGTCTGCAACTCACTGGCAAAATCATGAACTGGTCTACCTCCTTGTTTCAGTCCCATTAGCTGTCTAGCCACCCCCCTGCCCTTGCAAGATAGGTCAAAAATCTTCTGCATTTCTTCCAAAAACTCCTTAAAACTTGATCAGTGAGCCTTGACATCCCAAACCACTATTCCCCACTAGCATGCCTTTCATGGTAAAGACATGAGGACATGCACTACACAAGAGCTCTCAGAAGGGAAGGCAGACGCTTGAAGTTCCAGAGCTAAGGAGCATTGAGAGAGGAGTGAATAGCATGTCCCAGGCTCACTATCATACAGCTGAGGAGCAGGCAGCCAGGGCTTTCAGAGGTGGAAATGCAGGTGCCACCAGTGAGCCGATAGGCATCGGTATTGGTCGGCCAGTGATAGAAGCCTGAAGGCTCTCCATCTGGGAGGAAAGTCTTTGTAGAGTCTCAGTGATGGTCATGCCCTGGTGGACTGCTATGATCTCTTGCTGATGGGCTCCAAGCTTTGAGCCCTGTTTAACTAATGCAGCCTTGAAGACGTCGTAGACTGCTGGGTCCATAATCAGGTGGAAATATTCTGTTACGGCCCGAAAGTTGCTGCTGCAGATGAGCACACAATAAGCAGCTACAGTAATCACAGAGAAGAGGACCAAGATGTACCTTGGTGAGGCTTTGTAGTGAAGACTCAGCAAGGGAGAGCACAGGCTGGTATCAGTTTCAGGCAACACAGTTAATATAGCCAGAGCGAGAATCCCAGAATGGCAGGCAAAACTCTTAATCCAAAAACAGAGTGGAGAGTCAAAAAACCAGAACTTAAACAGCGTGTCAGTAAACCCACTGAACCTGTCCAAACTACAAACATGGACATTATGGACCACACTTCCCACAGGACCCTCTGTCTCCCGACTACTGAGATCAGCTGTCACTCATTATTCCAATTAGTTCTCCTGCCTATATAAACCTCTCACTCCACTTCAAAGCGAAGTATCATTCTGCCTTCTACAGTTCATACCAAACCTTGTTATTTTCTGACTGACTCTTGTTCTTTTGACTCTTGCTTCCCTATTTTCCATTTACTCTCTTTGTCTATTACCTTTAATGTCGTTTGCCGATCGCCCGACCTTCGCTACTTCTATGACTCTGGTTCTTGCCTCACGTTTTGGCTCTGACACTGTCTACTCCTTGTTGCTGTTCTGCGTTTACATCCGTAAGTGCCTGCACCATGACAGGATACTTCGCCACCGTGGATGTAGTGGAAGAAGCAAAGCGAACTGCTCTCAACGTCCAAGGATGCTTATTAGGAGAGCATCAGAAGATGCTAGCCAACCTCAACACCAGAATATCCCAGCTAGCAGCTGTGATGTCGCAGGCCCTCATAACGTGTCTTGAGTCATCGACGAGCTCAGCGCTACAACTTCCGGCTCCGGAGAAGTTCGCTCGCCTGTAAAGGCTTCCTTCTTCAATGCTCCATCTATTTCACGACTCTACCTAGCATATCTGACGAGCACAAGATTGCCAAATTTCTCTCCTTCCTTACAGGAAAATCGTTGTGATGGGCCAGCGCGGTTTGGAGTAAGGGCGGCAAGCCAACAAAATCTTATGAACAATTTCTCACTCTGTTCAAAAGAGTTTTTGACCATGAACCCGAGGGGATTGAAGTAGGTGAAAGTTTACTCACCATATCACAGGGCTCCAAAAGCGTGGCCAAGTATGCTCTGGAATTCAGAACATTGGCAGCCGCTAGCGGATGGAATGATCCCATGCTGAAGGCCGTATTTTGCCAAGGTTTGTGCCCTGAAATTCTGAGTGAACTCACCTGCCGAGATGAACAACTCACACCCGATTCTCTCATTGACCTTGCGATCCGCCTAAGCAATCTCTTGGCTCATCGATCCCCTCTACAGGAGAGTATTAAACCGGAGCCTATTTCCAAGGAAAGTTCTGCCATGGACGTCTCACACCCTCGGTTAACTCATTCTGAACATGCCAGAAGAAGAAAAGAGGGACTATACTTCTACTGCAGTAGCCCTGAACATCAGCTCAATAACTGTCTCATTCGTCCTCCTCGCAACGTAAGTCCTATAAGAAGGTTCAATTCCAAATTGTTCAAGGTTCCAGTTCTTTTAAAGTTGGCTACTTCTACTCATATCCTTTCTGCTTTCATTGATTCAGGGGCAGAGAGGAACTTCAGCAACTCAATTGTGCAGAAGTTCAACTTGCCAAACAACACCACTGCACAGTGTGCGCAGCATTCAGGCCATCGATGGAGGATCAATAGGAGATGGCTTTGTCACTCTATGCACAACTCCTCTCTGCATCCAAGTGGGTGCAATTCATTCAGAACTCATTTCACTCTACATCACTACCACCGTAAGTCATGATCTTATCCTTGGCAACCCTTGGCTCCAGCTTCACAACCCTTTCATCTCATGGCAGAACAAGGATATTCTACAGTGGTCTCCTGCATGCTTTCAGGGCTGCATTACTCGACCTCAAGTCACTCTCGCACCCACCTCTGTGGAGAGCCCCCAGCCTGACACCCTTGACAACATTCCTGAATGCTATCTGGACCTCAAGGAGGTTTTCAGCAAAGGAAAGGCCTATGGTCTACTGCCTCACAGACCATATGACTGCACTATTGACCTCCTGCCAGGCATGCCACCACCTTGGGGACGTATAACCTCTGTCTCAGAAAGAACAAGCAGCTATGGAGGAGTACATTCAGGAGGATCTCAAGCAGGGTTACATCCGCCCTTCTAGGTCTCTAGCCTCAGCAGGCTTGATTTTATTTGTGGAAAAATGAGGTGGGGGTCTTCGCCCACGTATTGACTACAGGGGATTTTACCAGGTATCAGTGAAATACCCTTATCCACTTCCTGTGGTTCCCGCAGCCCTAGAACAACTTCGATCAGCAAGGATCTTCTCAAAACTAGATCCACACAGCATGTACAGTCTTATCAGGATCAAGGAAGGAGATGAATGGAAAACTGTATTCAGCACCACTGCTGGTCACTTCAACTACCGGGTAATACCGTATGGCCCTTCTTCGGTGCCCAGTGTGTTCCAGTGCTTCATCAATGACGTGCTACGGGACATGCTGGGTCGGTATGCTATTGCATATATCGATGACATCCTAATATATTCCCCAGACGAAGAGAGTCATCAATGCATGTGAGAACAGTTCTACAACACTTGCTCCAGAATCATCTCTGTGTGAAAGCAGAAAAATGCAAGTTCCATCAAACACATATTTCCTTCCTTGGATATGTCATCAGTGCCGAGGGGGTTTGCATGGACTCGTCAAAGGTCTCTGCAGTTACGTCTCAGCCCATTCCCACGTCCGTCAAAGAACATCAATGCTTTCTAGGTTTTGCAAACTTCTATCGCCGGTTTATCAGAGGGTTCAGTTCTATCGCCACCTGCTTAACGGCACTCCTCAAGAAGGGACCCAAGGAGCTTCAATGGAACCTTGCATCAGAGGAGGCTTTCTGTTGTCTCAAGAAAGCGTTCACCTCGGCCCCCATCCTACAGCATCCTGACCCTTCCAAGCCATTCACACTGGAAGTTGATGCCTCCGACACGGGGCTGAGGGCAGTTCTCTCCCAACGCTTCCGGGAGAAGCAGAAACTTCATCCAGTGGCCTTCTTTTTGAGGAAACTCTCACCAGAAGAAATAAATGATGACATAGGAAATACTCACAAGGCTCCGGAAGGCTAAGCGGTTAAACCTCCGTCAAGCCAGATGGGCCCTCTTCTTCACTAGATTCAATTTCACCATCTCTTTCTGCTCTGACTCCAAGAATCCTAAGGCTGATGCTCTCTCACGAATCTTTGCTCCTCCTCATCAGGACTCCACTGCCCATCCCATTCTCCCTTCCCAATGCTTCCTCCAGTCCATCACTTGGGACTTAGACAGAGAAATCAGAGACTCTCAACCTCATTAACTCCCCGAGAACCTTCCACCTGGTCTACTATATGTACCCAAGCAACTCAGAAGCAGACTCATCATGTGGGCACATGCATCACCCGCCACAGGACACCTAGGCAGCCATTGCACCCATCAGATGCTTCGAAACAAATATCTCACTGAGATCAACCAGTTAATCGCATCATGTTCAAGCTGCACACAAGCCAAAGTACCCAGAACTCCACCCACTGGTAAGCTCTGTCCCCTCTCGGTGCCTCAAAAACCATGGTCCCACATAGCCATAAACTTCATCACGGACCTTCCTCCCTCACAAAATCACACAACAATTATGGTAACCATTGATCGCTTCTCCAAAGCCCTCAAGCCAATACCCTTACCTGGCATTCCCACTGCAGCCCAAACAGCAGAACTATTATTTCAACACATCTTTCAATACTATGGTCTCCCTGAAGACAATGTAAGTGACAGAGGCTCTCAGTTCATCTCATGCATCTGGAAGGCCTTCATAGAAAAACTAGGGGTATCTGTCAGTCTCACTTCTGGTTACCACCCTCAGTCTAGTGGACAAGTCGAGAGAGCCAACCAAGAAATTGGCTGCTTCTTGAGAATCTTTTGCATGCGTAAGCAGGGAGATTGGGCACACTTTCCACCATGGGCCGAGTATGCACAAAACTCCCTCAATCACTCTGCAACCCAACTAGCACCGTTCCAGTGCATACTCTGCTACCAGTTGCCTTTATTCCCCTGGAACGACACACCCAACCAGGTTCCAGCCATCAAAGAGTGGTTCACTCGCAGCCAGGCCATATGGGAGGAGGTCCACCAATGGATCGAGACTATCAATGCCAAGTACGAAGTATGCAGATATGCATTGTGCAGAAACCCCCAACATACAACCCAGGTGACAGAGTGTGGATAGCAACCAGAAAGCTCAGGGAACCCAACTCTTGCAGAAAGCCCCAGCCACATTATATCGGGCCTTTTAAGGTACTGGACCACATCAACAAAGTTTTGTACAGGCTAGAACTTCCTCCTCACAGTAGACCATCACCAACATTTCATGTGTCATACCTCAAACCTGCCATCCCGGGGCCTCTCTCTGAGAACTCACCATACCAAGAACATCCAGCTCTCGTCATGGAAGGTGAATCCATCTACCAGGTAAACAAGATCCCCAACTCTAGATGTAGAAAAGGGCAGATTGAATACCTGGTAGACTGGGAGGGTTATGGGCCCAAAGAACAGAGCTGGGTTCCAGCCAAAGACATCCTAGATCCACTCCTCAAACAAGAATTCCACTCACTACACCCAGGCAAACCTGCACCCAGAGGTAGGGGCATCCTAGAAAGACTATAGCTCCTAGTGGGAGTTCCTTGGGGGGGGCTCTGTCAGTAAACCCACTGAACCTGTCCAAAACTACAAAAATGGACACCATGGACTACACTTCCCGCAACTCACAGTGCCCTCTGTCTCCCGACTATTGTCACTCATTATTCCAATTAGTCCCCCTGCCTATATAAACCACTCACTCCACTTCAATGCGAAGTATCGTTCTGCCGTATACAGTTCATACCAAGCCTTGTTATTTTCTGACTCTCATTCTTCTGACTCTTGCTTCCCTGTTTTCCGTTTGTGCTTTTTCTTTTCCCTTTAACGCTGTTTGCCGATCACCCGACCCTCGCTAGTTCTATAACTCTGATTCTTGTCTCACATTTTGGCTCTGACACTGTCTACTCCTTGTCGCTCTTCTGCGATTACATCTGTAAGTGCCTGCACCATGACACAGAAAAACGCAAGCAAGATTTGATGTGACGGCCAGTATATTTCCACACTGAGTCGCTACCCATGCCGCATTTATATAAGGTAACTAATGGTGAATGCATAACAGGTGCGCTACTGCAGCGCAGGTGAGAACAGGGAAACCCAGAGTGGACCACATGGAATACAGACACAAAGAATAGGACTTGGAAGTTCCGGGCTGGATCATGACAGAGAGACTGACTGTTTATAGCTGCTATAACAAATGAGAACAGGAACACAGACATTCAGCAACATTAAATATAGCAATAAATGAACAAAACATGCGATGTATTATTCATTAATAAATTAAAAACTGCAATTGTAGGAAAATCACTGTGGTATAAGGGAAATAAGACACTTTGGACCATGCTGTTTTATGAAATCACCCAGGCATAGCTTGTTTTTATATAACTGCATGAGCCATCAAGTGTTAATCCACATTTTTTTGTTCAGATTGTCGGCATGTGTTTATGTCTGGAATGTATTTAAAGGAAATTTTAAAAATTAATTAGTTTCCCTCACTCCTAGGTATCTAGGCACCTTCTCAATAAAAACAAAATACAAATTCAATTAGTCACAATTTGGTGACTAAATCTGAGACAGAGGCTACATCTCAAATGACTATTGTACTTTTAGTGCACTAGATAGTGTGTAGGGTAGAATAATCAGCTAGACTGTTACTGAGCTCCAGAGTGGCCTGATGTCTTACAGAGGTAGTCTTTATTGTCAGGCTCTTCCTCTTTAATGGAGAGACTTTCAGGTGGGTTGTCGAGATCATCTCCATGTTTGTTCAGCTCCAGCGTCTCTTCCTTCTTCACACAGACTTCTGATGCTTCGGCTGTCTCTCCATCTGAAGTTTCTGTTTTCATGTCCTGAAGATCAAATAATAAACACTTATTTAGCAAAAAATATCAACACTGTTTAAAAATCTGCTCATAAGGCTGACTAATCTGAAAACATTGTTTATGCTAGGGATCGACCAATAGGTTTAACTCTGGGCCAATACAGATATCAATAATTAGTAATCAAGGACACCGATAACCAATATTTGGGACAGATATTCATTCACCATAAATTTGATGGTTACATTTTCAAAACTGACAAGAATTCAATTCTTACTCACAATATATAAATGTTTAACATTAGACCACTCTTAGGCATGTACAGGGTTCCCTCTGGGTTCTGAAAAATATTCTCCATTTTTTCCCTTGGAAAATTAAGTCCAATAAGTATTCTTCACTTTTTCTTAGTCTGTATTTTTTCTTAGTTACCGACTTATCAAAATGGACTTAATACAGGCTTATACCAACCAAACTGGCACAATTAAAATATCTGTACAGATACAGGCCTCTCCATTACATATCAAATTTGGGCTCCACTCCAGCCTCTAATAAGAAAGAGGTCCGTTTTGGGGCGCCCTGTGCACCATCAAGCTAAAATAAACATCTTTTAGTTTGAGCTTACTTAAAGCAGATACACAGAGCCTTTATTTTTAAATAAATTTCTGAGTGGATAGTACCTCCATCCTTGACTCTTGTATGCTGCATAAATGGGAATAAAAATATGTATATTTTTGAGTTAAAATCGACTGCAAAGTTGGCACTGGAGCTGCCCCGCTGAGTCAGCCAGCCCTGATTGCGTGACATTACAGCGGTAACTGGTTTAAAGGCCAAGGTCTTTATAGACCAAAGTCATATAAATAAAATTTATGGTGAAAGTAAGAAATACCATTACCGACTTGCTCAAGTAAGACTGATTTGACTTGATTGTGGTTTGACTCTCATTAAAACAGGATAGGTGTTATAAGGAGGAAACCCTCCCAAAGGGATCAATAAAGTTCTATCTAATCTAATCTAATCTAATCTATAACTTATGTAACATACATATACATGCATGCATTTTCACTGGTAAAACGTAAAAGGCTAATTAAATAATCAGATGAACTGAGACAATCACATTCTGAAGCAAATTAAATAATCTTATACCAGTAACTTAAACACACAATACAAGTTACATGTATTAATCTAAATGCAGGTAAACAACGAGTTGTTTTTGTTGTTTTTTTTATCCAAATGAGAGTCGGAGCTTACCCATCTGTGTTCTCACTTCTTGAAGTCTGATCTTGTGGCCGATTGTTTAGAAACAGTCTGACTTTCAGTTGTTCATTCAGTTCTCTGTTCATTCGCTTCTTCCACGTAAGGGCAAGATGGCAGCGATATCCAGTTTAGAAATAGGACGGCTAGTCCATTCATTCTCTCCATACTGCATATTCTGTCATTACTGCTTGGCTCAGGCAATTACTAAAACCCGGGACGAAACAGGATGTCACCGGTTTTAGCAACAACTACAGGGAGGTCACTGCCCGAGCGAGATGTCCTGTCCCGTTCCGGGCTTTAGCAACAACTCTCGGCTCACACTCCAGGAGGACTGGTGCAACTGAACTCACTTTAAAAAAATAAAATAAATACTTTCTTTTCTTGTTTTATTTTCCTTTAATTGTTGGTAATGCACCCTCTTTCAACACGGGCTTATAGCCAACGCTCCTCAACAGATCAGAGGTTTTGTACGAGTCTTCAGTAAAATGTGCAGAGCAGAGGTGAGACCACTTCATAGCCGCCCAATATGTCCATGACTTTCTCACAAAACGCGTCCAAATCTTTGCAGTTTGAACATTCTTGGGCCATGAATGCAACATAAATCCCCTTTCTGTTGTGTTGCTGCACTGGCCAAAACCACATCTATGTGTCATGGCGATAAATTAGCTCAAAATGGAGGATCAGAGTTGCAGTCAGCTCTGTGTTTTAGTATAGCGGAAATGGCGAT
>JAOPUC010000003.1:939058-950567 GCA_027564185.1 Cephalocassis borneensis
TTCAGATGTTGAGGAACTGAGATTTTGTACAGTTTTTTCAAGAGTCTCATAATCAATCAAACAAAATTCTGACATTGGGTTGAAGTTATCTATCTAGTAAAAATAATGTATAACATGGTTATGAATGGGAATATAGAATTTGCAATAAATAAATAAATAAAATGTATTCTTTCCCATATGGAAAAGCAGTTTATTTCACATTACATTTCTAAAATTTCTAAATATTTGTAAATATTAATAATATTTAAATATAAAACATTTATAATTTTTATTAATATTTAGAAATTAACCTTTTAAAAACACAATTTTTTTTTATCTATAAATATATATATTAGCTATAATTATATATAAAATCAGAGATAAATTAAATCAGATAAATTGGTAGAATATATACAACGATTTAAAATCTGCCATTTAAAAAAAAAAAAAAAAATTTTGATGTGTAAATGATGTATTTGTGTACAGGCACTGCACATTTATGAATATTTATTTCCTTCATCATAAAATACATCAATACATGAAAATATGTTCACAGTCATGTTTATATTGTAATCTATTTTCAATAAAAAAGTCAAAATGCTTTCAAAAGATTTCCAAACTTTCCATAAACATATTTATCATAAATCTGTTACTTTTCCAAATTGATCAGACACCTGTGCTAGTATGCTAGCATTAGCTTAGCTAGCATAGAACCTACAAAACCTAGCATAGCTTAGCATAGTTGTGTCACCGTCACTGACTTGTTACACCTGCCGTCTGTGTTTCCTAGTTGCTTAGCAACAGCTGATATTTTAGCTGCACCTCATAATCCTCCACCTGAGCGTGAATCAGAAATTATTCCAACGAGAAGCCTTAATTAACCTTTAATCACCCAAGGAACCCTGAAACCAAAGGGCTAATCTATGTTTTGCACCGAACACTTAATCATTTAATACACACACTCTTAGAACACAAGTGTCCCTCAAGGGTTCCCTGGATAACTGAGTTCCAGAGAGGGTTCTATGTGGAACCATTTCTCATCAACACACAGCCGTAGGGTTCTACATTGTTCAGGCTTCTGTGTAATTTAATGGCTCACTGACTAAAAGGGTTCTAATCCCTTTAATAAAGGGTTCTGCTTTGTGAAAAGACGAGACGGTGATGTTGTGAAAGAACTGGAGAACCCTCACAGGTTCTAAATTTTTGTGAGTTTGATTTTAAGAAACCTTTTAAAGACTGAAGCCTATCTGTCAGGTTTCGGGGTGTGTGTGTGTGTGTGTATGCTGCAGAACCTGTTTGGTTGCTCAGTTTTGTGTTTATTAGTCGGTGGCTCTATGAGGGAATCAGATCCAGTCAGACTTTAGATGAGTGAACATCTGCAGAGTGGAAACTTCACGCTTCAGCATCATCAACAGGTAAGAGTCTCTCTCTCTCTCTCTCTCTCTCTGTATATATTACACCCTTTTACTGAATGTTTGTTTTTTTCTAAAGAGTTTTAAACTTTGCAGTGAGCAAAATTCAAGGAATGATGGCTCAGTAGAGCCGGATTTCGCCTTTCTGTGTTTTTTTCCCAAAATTGCAACCTGACTCTGAATATGAGAAAAGCACTATACATTACATATATTATTATTATTATTATTATTATTATTATTATTATTAATGATAGACTGATATTTCTCCATGCAGCTGTAGTGTAGTGCAGTGTGTGTTTCAGTCCCATCATTAAACTGGTCTGAGTTTGACAGAAAGTCTTCCAGCTTTGTTTTTACAGTGGATTAAAATGCAGAGAGAAATCTGAAATGATCTCTCACTAAAGAAGCAACGCACTGAGAGATTCTGAAATGAAATACTGTACCTCTGTGTTCACGCATGAAAAAAGTGAAAATGCCGATTGTGTTGTTTGTGCTGAAATGTGTTCGATTCTCTCGACTCTAGGATCGTTTCTGTCTTTATTTTCTCTTCATTACACTTTAAAGAGACGTAATTAGTCTCTGAAAAACTCACACTAAAACATGCTAAAATTATTTTTTGCATGTTTTAGTCAGTGATCCCCATCAGGGAAGGTTGTGATCTTAAGTCTCAGGGAGTTTCAGAGAGTGAGGGATGAAAGCTGGGTTAAGTCACACTGAGCTGAGTTCAGCGTTCATCAAAATCATCTTAAAACTCAATAAATACACAGTGTTAGCTTAAAACATGAACATCACGCTGAGAAACAATGTTACTTTATTAAAAACACTACTTTTACAAACAACATTGTATCTTTATGTAACATTTTTAAACGTTACATTACTTTGAGAAACAATGTTATTTTTAAAACGTTACAACGTTACTCTAACAAAGTTCCTGAATGTGGTCCTGCTCTCCGAGAGAAACGTTTAATGGCGCTGCAGGTTTAACGCTAATCAAGAACATCACGCTCAGTTCTACAGAACAGAGACGATGAAACTCAGGCTCCGTCTGTGCAGTCACGCTGAAATAAAGGCATGTTGTTAACAGGAACGCTCTCTCCAGAGTTTATAGAGTTAAAGGATTATTTAAAGTTCAAAACTAAACTAAAGTTGGATTTTAAGGCTGCGTTCAGAATGAAAATGTTCTCCTGGTTTAACCTGTCATTAGCCATGCCCTGTTCATGGGATGCAGATGGGCTCATGAATATGACTAGATGTAAAGGAATGGATGAAGAGAAGTGTGTGTGTGTGTGTGTGTGTGTGTGTGTGTGTGTAGCAGGGTCAGGCATGCCAGCCTTCACTCATCTAAACCAACGAGTTTTACACCTTTTACCCCAAACCCTACACCATACTTCACATTCCAGTGACATGAGCTGGTGTATCACTAACACACACACACACACACACACACACACACCCCTACCTGCACTGTAGATAATGACTGTTTTAAAGGTTTAATGGATGTTTGTGTTGCGCAGGAAAGCACAGCTTTGTTTATTGTTTAATCCAAATCACGAGTTTCACCAGAAACACAGCAGGTTCTAATTCAGCAATCAGAAGGCTGTGAGTTCAAATCCCCTGACTTTTCAGGTGTGTCTGTTTGGCCCTTGAGGAAAACCACACGCTTATATTCACACTAGCGAGATAAAGCAACACGCGACGGTTTATTTTCTACGTACGTGTGAGAACCAGAGCCGCAGTTTCAGACATATTTGATTTGAAATCGATGATCAATTAATATGCAGATTAGTTATGACACTGGAAAGAAGTGACAAATCCAAACAATCATTTTGAACAACTAGTTGGACCGATCCTATAGAGCATGTGGACGTTTCTTCTGGTCCCTGCTCATTACTTTAGCTCCAACCTGCAATTATTTCCTGCAAAAATGGAAGAAAATCTTATCATGGGAAGAAAAATAAAGCTCAGAAGCAAGTAGAGAGATCATTGGTGCCTGTGGTGAGTGTATATAGCGAGTATAGTTTTATATATAACTCAAATCAACTAAAATAAACACTGGACAGGCCACGCCCACCAAGCAACACGTGACTCATCATCGTGTTAACCTTTAACGATTGGATAAAATTATAAATGTGAATAAATCAACATTTCATACAAATCTGATTAAATTTGCATAACATGCCACAAACTTGCAGCTGATTGGCTCTCTGTGTTTACAAACTTCCTCTAAAAATCAAATCAGATCCCCGTTTTAATACGGAACAACTAAAGAGAACCCAAAAGAAAGCCCTGATTCTCTGCCTACAAACTGCGGAAGCACAAAAGGTCAAATGTTCATGTTTAGAGCAAACGCCTGTGTGCAGTATACTGTGATTATACACACTCATTTTCATATCACTTATTTTTACACTAAATAATATAATCGAGTGCAAAAGTTCACATTGAGGAAGAAAAATAAGTGTAGTGTCCAGTGATGATGTATTTAGTGCATTTTGGTTCCACAGCTGTTCGTTAATCACCACAAAATTCAGCGAGTGGTGTACGTTAAGATGTTAAAAGATATTAATTATAAAAGAAGTTCACTCTTTGGAGGATTTTTCATGTTTAACATCTTTATTTATAGAAAGAGAGATACAGGGGGCACAAACTTTTGCATTCAATGGTCTATACTGACTCACCAGATTTTTTTAGGTGCCAGATATGTGTGCAGTATGAAATGCCAGCTTATATATAAAATATAACACACACACACACACACACACACACACACACACACACACACACATGCGTACACACAGTACCAGTCAAAAGTTTGCACACCCCTTCTAATTCAATGCTTTATTTTTATTAATTAAAAGTCACCTCTTCATGTCTTAAAGTAATGATGGATGTTGTTTCTCTTTACTTAGTTGTTCAGTTCTTGATCTAATGTGTACGGATTACTGCAGTGGTGGTGTTGAATAGGGCTATTTTATTGTTTGTATGTTTATTATTTACTGTTTGATCTCAAACTCATTAAGAAGGTGAGAAACTCGTCCACTTTTTGATGAGACACACCTGTTAACTGAAAAGGATTCCAGGTGATGACCTCATGAAGCTGGTTAAGAGAATGAAAGTAGTGTGGAAAGCGTCATCAAGGAAAACGCTGGATACACCGAAGAACCTAAAATATCAAACGGAGTTTGTTTGTTTTTTTTTGTCTTCAGTTTTGTTCTACAATGTAGAAAATACAAAATACAGAAAAACCTATAGATGAGTAGAGTAGGGGTGTACAAACTTTTGACTGTTATGGTATTCCATGCAGAAAGTCTAGTATTTCAAATTTAAATATGATTATTACTTTATATTCAGTAAATGTAGTAAAAACGTTTCCATGGAAACACAAAGTTTCTGATGAAAGTCAAAAGAACTGATGAAGGATTTTCCTCTAAAACATCCCGTTTCTCTGAACGCCATGTTCTACACTTCACTACTTCAGGATGATTTCATATGTAAAAGTAACTGAACATTTAATTACGCTCTGAAAACTCGAAACCTTGAAATGTCAGACTTTTTTTTTTCATTGTGAAGACATCTCAGTTAGCTCACTCCAGCCTGCTACTAAACATCACCATGGTGGACTGAAAATTAAAATAAATAGATAAATTAATTTTTATTAACAGATCTGTAATCTGTTCTACTGAGATTTCTAAACACGACGACGGTGTACTGCAGAGCGTTCTTTACTTTTCTTTCCTTTCCACACTGTATTAAACACAAACTCAATCATCTAAACACCTCCACGACTGTAACAATAACTCGGCATTAAAAAGAATCACTATTTTTTAAGGTAAAATTTGCTCAAAATATATTTGCACCCTATCGTCATAATTGTATGATACTGTTCCTTTCTTTTTGTATTTAATACACATGCACAGATGATTTTCTCATCTATAACACGCAGCACAGCCTGATGGGGAACTGCACACTGGAGCTCGTCGTACTTCTACAGTGACAATAAATATTTTCATCTTTCACATTTAAAAACAGTGCTGCTTTAAAAACACTTCAGACCTCAGAACAGTGTTACAGCGACGCTGTGGTCAGGACGACTGACACCTCATTTATTCTGATTTCTAACAACAAAATATCCCAAAGCAGCTTTTTGATATAAATATATAAATTCCTTTTATAGATCCATGTTTTTATTCACGTGTAAAATATCACCATACTGTAAAATAGATCTTTAAAAGAAAAGCTTCATCATGTAAAGGGCCTCAACCACGAGCCTCTTCTTCGTTTAAAGGGTGAAAAGTGTGACATGTACATACAGTAAGGGTTTATTATTTTTTTCCAACAACTGGTTGTGCAGCATTGCTGAAAATGAATGAATCCTGCACTTGGATAAAAGCATGCGAAGCATTTGAGTGTGATTAGACCTGTATGGCACATGACAGCAAGAAAATTCAGAAAAACATCTTGAATCGGAGTTGTCGCCAGGTTTGATGTTCTGATTCAGACTTTTTAATTAAACTCGATTTTCTCTCACCGTCTCCCATTTTGTCTCGACAGATTACAGGACATTTTTCCGTGATATGCAGCTGTAGAGATAATTAAGAGATAATGGTAAGTTTCCTTCACAGTGTGAGGACAGTGCTCGTTTGTCAGCTGACTCGATGCAAATGTGTTGGGGTTTTTTTCAACCTCAGTTTAAACAGTAATAAATAATCCAGTGTTCTATTAATACTCACTTTCAGAATGGGGAAATTGGAACCTCGAGCTTCTCAGTCAGTGATGTGTTAAACACTGGAGTCAAAGATACCGCAATGAACTTAAACCAAGGTAATGTTCACGCATTGGATTCACCATAAAACCACGAGGAAGCAGTTCAAACTTTTTAAAAGCCATAAGGGAACAATTTGATAGTTGCAAAACAAAACAAAAAACAACTATCGACACAGATTTCATTGTTGGAAAAAATGATGACTAACCACTCTTGGATATTCTGTAGATGAGAAGATTCTTGCTGCCACAGTTCACTTGGATCACCTCAGTAAAGATGACACGCTAAAATTACTCAAGTTCCTTCATCCCTATGACGAGAACCTTAAAATTAAGACCAACAGCAGTGCAAATGCTGGAGTGGTAAGCACCATCTTGATCTAAACCATGCACATATACTAAAGTTAATATTCAACACACAATTCAGTTGTTTAGCGAAATGACCAGTGTTTGGATTTGCATTGTGTTGGCTGGGTAACTCCAACACACTGAATTTAAATGAAAAACAAATAAGAAAAAAATCAAGGACCTATAATACACCCTATTGAGATTTTTAAATATATACACCAGTGGATTCTTGAATTTTCTTTCATTTCCTTTCCTTAGAGTTTTGGTGATTTATTTGTGAAGGGTAAAGCTCCAAACCTTAAAGCCCCATCAGCTGACATCCATGGGGTGAATGGGAATTTAAATCTCCCACGTGTCAAAGGTGACCTCACAGCTCCTTCGGTGAATGGAGAACTCCCACAGATGAACCTGAAGGGTCCCACACTGGAGCCAACAGTCGGGGACGGTGGCAAGTTCATGATGCCAACCATCGGCATGACAACGCCAAAAGTTAGAGGTGCAAATCTGGATGGCAGCATCTCTTCTCCAACCATGAACTCTCCACAGGTTACTGCAGAGCTCAAAAAGCCAGAACTGTGCTCTAAAGCACCCAAGTTCCAAATGCCAAACTTTTACAGCAGGTCCCCTGATTTGGACCTCAGTGCACCTGATGTAGATGTGAATTTGCCAAATGCTGAACTGAAAGGCCCAAATCTTAATGCAGATCTTCCAGATGGTGACATTGATACACCCTCTGGCAAAATAAAATGGCCCAAAGCAAACTGGGGTCTCTCAAAGCATAAGGTAAAGACACCAGAAGCTGACCTTTCTGTACCAAACCTCAAAGCTGACATGAAGGCCCCAGGTGTGGATGTGAATGTACCTGATGCTGAGCTGACCAGCCCTGAAATTGGTATTGATACTCCAGATCTTAACATTGACAGTCCATCTGTGAAAACTCAATGGCCCAAATTCAAGAAATCCAAAAACACATTGAAAGGACAGTTGGGGGACATTAATGCAGATGTGAATACTCCAGAGCTCAGTCTGTCAGCCCCAAAAGTGAATGCAGGCATCAATGCACCAAATATTGATACTGATGTCCCAGATGTTGACCTTAATGCTCCAAAAGTAAATATTGATGCCCCAACTGGAAAATTCAAGTTCTCCACTCTCAAACTACCAAGGTTAAATTTAAACAAACCAAAGTTGGATGAGCCCAGTCTTGATGCAAACATAAAGACACCAGATATGGATGTAGACATGAACCTGCCCAAAGCTAAACTTGAAGGACCAACCATAGATGCCAAAGCACCGGATCTCAAACTATCTGCACCAAAAGTAAAAGGTGATATTGGTACCCCAAACCTAGACATCAAAACACCAGATGTAGACTTGAAAACTCCCAAAATTGATGCTGAAACACCATCCGCTAAATTAAAGCTACCCAAACTGCCCAAACTTACTGCCCCTGATGCAAAAATCAAAGGACCAGAAGTAGATGCTAATATTAATGTCCCAGATGTTGATGTCAGTGGAGATGTTAACATGAAAACTCCCACAGTTGATGCCCCATCTGCAAAACTGAAGAAGCCACATATTAAGATGCCTAAATTTAGTCTTACTGGCCCAAGAGTAAAAGCGCCAAATGTTGATGCAAATGTGCAAACACCAGATGTAGATGTGAACCTACCATCAGGTGAGCTCAAAGGGCCTAATCTGGATCTACAAGCACCCAAAATTGATGGTTCTCTAGCTGTTCCAGATGTAGATTTGCCCAAAGTTGAGCTGAAGAACCCAAATCTTAACCTTCATACAAAATCTCCAGATTTCAACCTCCCTGCTCCAGATGTAGATCTGAATCTACCAGAAGGAGAACTCAGTGGCCCTAAAGTGGATCTAAATGCCCCCAAAGTTGATGCACCATCTGCAAAATTAAAGGTGCCACACTTCAAGATGCCTACATTTAACCTCTCTGGACCAAAAGTCAAAAGTCCAAGTCTTGATGTTGATGCAGACTTACAGACACCAAACATAGACATGGATATACCTAAAGCAGATCTCAAAGGACCTGATCTTAATCTAAGTGCACCAAATGTTGATATTTCTAGGCCAGATATAGACCTGAGCTTGCCAAAGGGAAGCCTTGAAGGCCCTGATGTTGATCTGAAGGGTCCGGATGCCAACATTGATGCACCTTCTGGAAAATTTAAGATGCCAACTCTCAAGATGCCCAAATTGAACTTCTCTGGACCAAAGGTCAAAGGACCAAATGTTGATGCAGAACTAAATGCACCAAACATAGACATGGATGTACCTAAAGCAGATCTCAAAGGACCTGATCTTAATCTGAGTGCACCAAACATTGATATTTCTAGCTCAGATGCAGACCTGAGCTTGCCAAAGAGAAGTCTTCAAGGCCCTGATGTTGATTTGAAGGGTCCGGATGCCAACATTAATGCACCTTCTGGAAAATTTAAGTTTCCCAAATTGAACCTCTCTGGACCAAAGGCTAATGAACCTAACCTGAATGCCAATGCAGATCTGGATGTTTCTTTTCCTAAGATTCATGGAGAACTGAACACACCAGATGCTGACCTAAATCTACCAAAGGCTGAACTCCATGCACCTGATGTTGATGTGAAATTACCCAAAGCTGATGTTAAGGTTCCTGATTTGGACGTTAAGACTCCAGAAACAGAGGCCCCATCTGGAAAGTTCAAATTCTTCACTTTCAAAAAATCAAAAACTGGTGCATCTATTCCTAACGTAAAGAGACCAGAAGTTGATGTCAATGCATCAGTCAAAAATCCAGACCTCAGGCTGTCATCCCCCAAAATTGATGCAGATATTAAAGCTCCAGATGCCAAAGTGAGCTTGCCTACAGATAATCTTGAAGGTCCCAATGTTGATATTGATGCCCCTAAAGGAAAGATCAAATTTCCAACACTGAAAAGATTGAATTTTTCTGGCCCAAAATTAAAATCCCCTGATTTTGACGAACCTGATGTGAGTGTGTCGGCCCCCAAAGTTGAGAGCCCTAATGTTGATTTGAGTTTACCCAAAGCAACGGTTGATGTTGAATCTCCAGATTCTGATGGATCCAAGTTTAAATTTAAATGGCCGTTCAAACGGTCAAATCATGGATCCATTGGAGGAACAGTAGATACCGTTGATACAAACATTGATGGCAGTGAGATCAGTGCTAATGCAGATGTGAAACTTCCAGAAGAGGTGCTCATGTTCAAGACACACACACTTCCCAGCAGCAGGTTTGATAATCTCCTGCAAGAAGCTACTGGAGTTGTTAACCTGAACACGAACCCCAATAAAACAGAATCACAGTTTGAGACTGTCTCAGCTTCCACTCTCCCCAGGATCAGAGCTGGGTGGAGATCATCCTCAGGAACTCTTGATTCCAATGGACATACACAATCAGTTGATGTCAAAGAAAGGCTACGATTGTTTGCAGCACGTTCCATGAGCGATCTCACAGCACCTGAGCTCTCAGACAGTCCTACAAGCATGAAACGAGGAACATTTAAAGTAGCACATCCTGACGCAGACAAGAACTATCCAGTCATGAACGCAACGAGTGAAGAAGAGAAACTTTCTCTGAGTCTTAACAACATGCTCGGTTTGAACACCGATTCGGATGCAGACAATTAGCTTCAAGTCTTCAAGCTTTAACCATCAAAAATTATAATTTAATAATTTTAAATCTAAAATTTGTATTTTATTACATTTCTTTTGTTTACATTACTATTAGGGCTGTCTTTTTTCTAAACCTCAATACAAGAAATAAAGACTTTTTACATAATTATGTCAACTAAATAATTTTTTAAAAGTTGTATATTTACATGGGTGAAGTTTAATATCCTGTCATATAATTATAAAACCTGTAATTATTTTGTACAAAGTGTCAGTATGTAATTCAACAAGTTAATCATGATACAGTTACGAGAATTATGACGATATGAAGGAAAACATTTTGCATTTGATTTCGAATATAAAACACTTTATGTGGAAGTTAAACTAATATAATATCGAAGATATTATTTTATGTAATACATATTTTCTTCATATTGTACTTATCAGTATTGTTGCTAATTGAATAAAACCCCTGTTTATTTGCAAAGCTATTAGAAATTTATGTTTGTAATAAACTTTCCTCTTCTCCAACTGTACACACACACACACACACACACACACACACACACACACACACACCATTATGTTTTTTTCAGTAAATTACAATTTTAACATTTTAACAATTTTAATGTTAAATTTGTCATTATTCTCTCCTTGTCACATCATGATTATGTTTTGTTCTTCTTTTGACTTTAGTGAATTATCTTTGCTTTCAAATTTCAACTCATGATCGAATATTAATCAACAAATTTATTTATTAAAATTAAAACATTCATTCAAACGCGCAGTGTGGCCCACTCGTACAGCAGTCTCATTGTTGTAACCTTTTAGCATATGTCTATAAAAAGCTGGGGGATCATATCAAGGATTTTTGACTTGCCATTTAGAGTTAAAAATAAAACAAACAAACAAACAAACAAACAAACAAACAAGGATAAGTGCAATTCACATTACATAAATCAGACAGTTTTAGAGCACTATTAAATCAAGAATACTGATTTGCAGTGACAGTTTACTCCATACACCGCTTATAATTATTATTTCTGAATTTTTTTCTGTAAGGACCCTGTTTACAGAGCAACATGTTTACAATAAAAGAACATAAAAAGTATAAACCAAACTGATTATGATAATCATAAAACTCTCCAGAACATTAATGTTTCTTGCCAACAGGTCATATTGGAGGCCATACATTTTAGTAATGCGTTTCAAACCTCCAGAAAGAAACCCAACATCCATCCATCCATCCATCCATCCATCCATCCATCCATTATCTGTAGCCGCTTTATCCTGTTCTACAGGGTTGCAGGCGAGCTGGATCCTATCCCAGCTGACTACGGGTGAAAGGCGGGGTTCACCCTGGACAAGTCGCCAGGTCATCA
>JAOPUC010000003.1:1724785-1735505 GCA_027564185.1 Cephalocassis borneensis
GCTGGGATAGGCTCCAGCTTGCCTGCGACCCTGTAGAAGGATAAAGCGGCTAGAGATAATGAGATGAGATGAGATTCACTAGTTGGACATAATGAACTTTCACTACGTAATACTGGACAATGTGCAATATTATGTGCAATCTCTCTCCTGCTGGCCCCCCCCCTTTTTTTTTCTCCTCCTTCTTCTCCCCCTTCCTCTCTTCCCCATATCTTTTTATAGTTGTATATGTAAGTACTTAATTTATCTAGAAGTTTTCTTCTCTATTTTCTATTCTCTGTTTATCCTGTAGTGATGCTGCTAGAATCTTAATTTCCCTGAGGGAACCCTCCCAAAGGGATCAGTAAAGTTCTATCTAATCTAAAGAAATGCTTCCGCGCATGCGCAGCAGAAAACTTTCTCACTGGATATTCACATCAGCACAGACGTGTGCTGTCGTCTTAACAACATGTAATATCGTAAACCATATTCAACACTGATCCTCCATTGGGTAGTGACATAATACATGTAGGATAAGCGATATGCAAACAATATTGCATGCCATCAAACAAAATGAAAGAAACCCACAAGAAGGGACTAGAATGCATGTTTTCTTCCATCGAAAAAGTGTCCTGTGTATATATAATAATTCCTAATATTTCACTCCTAGTGTTTTCCAGCTGACTGGACGCGCGTTGTCAAAATGGCAAACGTGTGTGCGTGCGCATGTTGTTTACCAGCTGGGAGGTCTATATTGTGAAATGCTGTGACCAAGGTCTTGAAAGTACTGACCAAGGCCCTCTGGGCTGAGGTCGGTATTCAAGGCCGAGGTCACGGTATTTCACCATACTGACCGACCTTAAGCTGGTATATTATATTATATAACAGAAAACGAGAGCACCCGAAAGGGAAAACCGAGCTGAGCCGCCATTTTGAATCCTCGTTCACGGCTGTAATGCAAATTGCTTCCTCCTCAGTATACAAGTGCACTTCCATGGCAGGAAAAAAAAAAAAAACTACATTTTGCTGCCTACGTAGTCCCCTATTTATACAAAATTGAGTCATTGAGGATTCAGCCATGTTTTTGCTCAGCGTTAGCAAGTTACAGGTTTTTAGCTTTCTCCTGAAATGTTTATTTCATCTTCCTCAGGGTAGTAAAACTCACTTTCGCTGTGAAGACTGTCGTTATCGTGTTAATGCGATTCTCCTGAGAAATGCGAAAATAAATGTTGACAAAAATTGCTACTATGTTTGTTGTTGCTGGGAACGAGCGAGTCGCCAGAGGTTTGTAGCCAGGGTCCGTAACCGTAGGATATGGACCTGCTCGCCAGCCAATCAGAGCACAGGATTTGATGGAAACCGCACCGTGAAAAAAATACAAACAGTTATTCCGCTCGGTGCGACGCGACTCGTCGGCTATCAGCTCATGTATGACTCAATTTTGTGGAATAACTTAAATATAACTGTCACCTCATTATGATATACACTCACCAGCCACCGTATTAGGTACACCCATACATCTTATTCAGCTCTGAATATGCAAGGATCTTGATTGTGATCGTAAAGAATGCCTGTGTGACTGAAACACGTCACGCCATGTCACGTCACATGCGCTTACCCCAAACATGTGCTAAAGTCCTCTTTATCTCCAGCTTATCTGCAGTAATTACAGCCTACAGTAAGTATACGCTGTGTCACATGCGGCCTCGAAAGGCCGTAGTTTTAGTTTTTGTAAAACACGTAAAACAAAGAAACGGAGCCTGATTACAGAGTGCTACAATTTGCTTCTTTTATTTACGGTTCTGTGAGACTTGCGCACATCTGGGAGACACTTACGTGTGTTGCAACTTTGATGTGGCCTGCAGCTGGTAGATATGAAGTACGGACAGAAGGTGCGCACAAAACTGTCCACTGATCCAATTTCCATCTCAGGGAAAATGATGGATCTGGAGTTTTATGGTTCAAGAAACCATTTCTAGAAACACCCACTGGCCACTTTATTAAGAACACCCCTACATCCACCTGCTGTTTTGTTTGATGCCGTTCTCTAATCAGCCGATCCCTTGACAGCAGCACGATGCATCATATCCTGCAGATACAAACCAAGAGCTTCAGTTAATGTTCACAATGTTCAAACATCAGAATGGGAAAAATTGTGATCTCAATTTTTGTATGACTTTCTTTCACTGTGGCATGAGTGTTGGTTTGAGTCCATCTGTTGAGCAACGACTTGTTGATAAGAGAGGGTCAGAGGAAAATGGACAGATTGAGCAGTTTGAGCTGCCAGGAAGGATATAGTAACTCCTATAATCACTCTTTACAACTGTGGTGAGCAGAAAAGCATCTCGGCAACAGCAGACAGAACACATTGGGTTCCACTCCTGCAGCCAAGAGCTGGGATCTTAGAACCAACAAGTTCCTATTAAAGTAAGGGATGCACTGATACCAATTAGCAACAACCAATACCATGTGATACTGTGTGATCTGATCTAGTCTGTGTGTCTAATCATCTGTCACGCTAATTAACTAACGACAGTGAGCTGGACATATTGTGTGAAATATGCTCAACTCAACTTTTATTGTCAGTTTCTTCATATGCACAGGTCATACAAGGAAATTGAAATTACGTTATGACCGTAATTTCAATTTCCTTGTATGACCTGTGCATATGAAGAAACTGACAATAAAAGTTGAGTTGAGTTGAGCTAAGCTAAATGCAGCCTTGGTCTTGCTCAAGAATCTGTAAACAGTCGAAGTGAAGTCTTGATTCATTGCTTTTATTCTTCACTCTTGACTCTCACGTTCATTGGGACTCGATCTTGGCTAGTCCTGGTCTTGGAGTCGCCAACGCTGGTCTTGACTACATCCTTAATTCACAATTAATGACCAAAGCAGACTGCAAACTGTTCTGCACAAACTACTACATCTTACTACAGGATGTTCAACATGATCCGACATCTTTCCTTACGATGTTAAACCGTGTTTAAGAGAGCGTGAGGTCGGCCCACCCGAGCACACACAGCAGCAGTCGTTAAAAACGTGTATGTCTGTGTAACGTGTGTCAGACGGAAAACTTTGATGAGTAACATGCTGAATATTTTGCAGGTTCTGGAGCAGCTGCTGCCATCTCGGTGTTTGAAGACCGATACAAACCCAACATGGAGGTCAAATAAAATTCATTATTACATTTGGTTTGGTTTTATTTGTGGTAGAATCTTCTAGAACACTTCCTGTATGGTCAGGTATACACACTTCTCGTTCTCTCGTTCTCGGACAGCTGGAGGACGGGAAGCAGCTGGTGCGTGACGCCATCGCCGCGGGGATCTTCTGCGACCTGGGCTCTGGGAGCAACATTGATCTGTGCGTGATTACGGAGAAAGGCGTAGACTATCTGCGCAGCTATGAGCAGCCTGTACAGAAGGGACAGAAGTAAGAACTTAATCTCTTTAGATCTCTTTTCAAATCTGATTGGGCGCATGTTTATATTAATGCACTCGTTCTGATGTTTCTTTCATAACAAAGGGACTTGTTCAGCAGATAAACATTAAAAACGTGTAACTGATAAATTTCCCATCAGGAAATGTTAAATAAACATTTATGGGAGGAGTCTCTAGTGTCAGTGCTTTATAACTGGAATGTATAGTGTGGAGGTGCAGTGCTGTGAGAAAGTATTTGCCCCCTCCTGATTTCTTCCATTTTTGCTTATTTGTCACATTTAAATGTTTTAGGTCATCAAACTCGGTCTAATAAGATAAAGACAATGTAAGTAAACACAATGCAGATTTTAAATAATCGCTCCATTTATTAAAAGTAAAGGGTTAATCAAAACCTGTATCATCCATGTAAAAAAGTAATTGCCCCCTTAAACCGAATAACTGGTTGGGCCACCTTTGGCATCAAGAACTGCAATTAAACATTTGCGATAACTTGCAGTGAGTCTTTTACATCACTGTGGAGGAATTTTTGCCCACTCCTCTCTGCAGAACTGTTTCAATTCAGACTCACTGGAGGGTTTTTGAGTATGAACTGCCAGTTTAAGGTCTTGCCACAGCATCTGAATTGGATTCAAGTCAGTACATTGACTAGGCCACTCCGAAACCTTAGTTTTATTCCTTTAGAGCCATTCAGGGGTGGGCTTACTTATGTGCTTCAGATCATTGTCCTGTTGCAGAACCCAGCTGCACTTGAGCTTTAGGTCACGATCTGATGGGCATACATTCTCCTTCAGGATTTTCTGGTTGTTAGGACTAGGACTGTTTTGGCCTCTAGAGGGCACTGTTATTTCCTGTTTGTCATGTTTGTTTTGGCCTCTAGAGGTCACCACTGTTTTTTCCTCTTCCTGCCACACCCAGTCTTAATTGTTTTTTGTATATATACACACACACACACACACCTTAGTTCAGTCCTCTCTTCACGGAGTCTTCATTTTGCTATGCTGTTCGTTGCTAGTTCCTCTTGCCTGTGCTCTTGAGTATTTTGGTATTTTGTTTTCTTTGGATTTATTCTACCCCTTTTGTATCTGAGTGTTTGCATTTTTGTCTTTTCTTTTCTTTGGACTTTGTATTTTTGGATCTTCTGAGTGTTTGCATTTTGCCTCTTCTTTTTATAACTTTGGATTATACTTTTTGCCCCTGAACCTTTTGGATTATACTTTTTGCTTTTTCCCTGGATTGTAAATAAACCTTTTGATATTTTTTCTATGTCCGCCTCACGCCTCTGCATTTGAGTCATTTCCCCTGGTGGCCTAGTAGGGGTTTGCTGGATCTTCACACCAGCGAACCAGGTTCGAATCCCAGCAAAGCCCTAACATCTATGGACCGAGTGCTTGGGGCCTGTTCTTGTGCTGCCATGATCAGAACATCTGTGCTGTCCTTCAAGCTAGCCTTCTCTAGCCACTGGTAGGGCTTACTGATGTCAGCCACTTCCTCTATTTTTTTTGCTGGTGTATCCCATGGAGGGGCTTGGTCATCCATGATTTTTCCTTTTCATACTCATCACCCTCTGTCTTCTACTGCCTGAAGCACCCCCTTACTCATTTATCCTGGGGGGCCATCTTTCTAATGTATTCATGGATGCTCCTTGTTTCACCCTGGATCATGTTTCTGACACTCACTAATCCTCCCCCCTCCCTGTTTCCATGGTTCGTAGAGTTTCAGGGTGCTGGACTTTTGGTGGAACCCTCCATGCATTATGAGGACTTCATGTCTTGACATCAGCTGCATCTATCTCCTCTTGTGGCCAGCTTACTATTCCAGCTGGTTATCTGATGACTGGTAGGGCATGCATGTTGATGGCTTGGATGTCATTCCTACTGTTGAGCTGGCTTCTCAGAACCTGTCTTACCCTCTGGAGGTATTTGATCATGGCTAACTTCCTTCCTTCCTCATTATGGCACCCATTGGCCTATGGGATACCCAGTACTTGTAGCTGTCCTGTATGTCTGCTATCCTGCCTTCTGGTAACTCCACCCCATCAATCATGATCATCTTCCCTCTCCTTGCCACCATGCAGACACACTTATCCAGACTGAATGACATCCTGATGTCCTCACTGTAGATCCTGGTGAGATGGATCAATGAGTCGATATCTTGTTAACTCCTAGCATACAGCTTGATGTCATCTGTGTATAGGAGGTGGCTGATCACTCCACACCTGAATCTGTATCCACATACACTCTTTGTGATGATCTGGCTGGAGGGGTTCAGGCCTAAGCAGAAAAGCAGTGGGGACAGTGGTATATGCCTCACTTGATAGTGACTTGTGTGATGGCCTTGGACACCAGTGTTTTCCACAGCCACACAGAGTTCTTGATGAAGGTTCTGTGTACTGTTCACCTTGTATAGTGCCAAGCACTCCAGTATCCATGTGTAGGGCACAGAGTTGTAGCCTTTCTTGTAGTCAATCCAGGCGGTGCTCAGGTTGGTCTCTAGTCTTACAGTCTTGGATGATTGCTTTATTGACCAGTAGCTGGTGCTTTGACCCTCTGGTGTTTCCAATGCCCTTCTGAGCTCTGCTCATGTATTGACTCGTGCCCACTCAATTTAGCTGTTATGATGCCTGACAGTAGCTTCCATGTTGTGGAAAGGCAGGTTATTGGCTGGTAGTTTGAATGTATTGTACCCTTATTGGGATCCTTCATGACCAGGACTGTCCTGCCCAGTGTTAGCCAGTTGGAGTGGGTGCCTGTCATTTGTAACTCACTCATTTGTGCTGCCAGGCGATCATGGAGTGCATTAGTTTCTTCAGCCAGTAGGTGTGGATCATGTCAGATCCTGGTGCTGTCCAGCTCTTCATGCCTGAGACTCATTGTTAGATGTCTGCCTTTGTGACTGTAACTGGTTCTTGTTCTGGGATGTTACTGTGGTCTGCTCTTGGGTCCACCAGCCACTTGGCATTGGTGTTGTGCGATGCCTCTTTCATGCGGCCTTCCAGTATTTCTCAGTCTCAGCTCTGGGTTTGTCTGTTCTTGTGCTGTTATTTTCTTGCAGCTGGGAGTACACCCAAGCTGGGGCTTTGGAGAACAGGCCATTTATTCCCTTGATCTCTGCTTCTTGGGTGAATCTTTTCAGCCTAGTAGCCAGAGCTGTGAGGATATACCCTTCTGCACCTCTGTTACCTGACTAATATCCTTCCAGGCTTCATTGATCTTGGCTTCCAACCTTCTCATCCGTGGGTGGGTGGGGCTTTCTGTGCATGTTGCATTGTTGATCTTATACCGAGGTATCTCTAGGATTACCGTTGTTGTGGCATATATGAGCTCATTGGTTTTCATGATGGTGGTAGTGGTGATAGCTCTACTCACTATGTTAACATCTGAAAGCATCTCTTCTGATGGGTCTTTGTCAATGAGCCTGGGGAGTTGCAGCTATGTTGCAGTTGTGTCTAGTCTAGCCACAATTTTCATCCTCAGGTCAGTGGATGCAGTTGTCATGACACCACCACCACCATTAGTTAACATATGCATCATTTTGGAATTCAAAATATAAAGATCTAACAAGTTTACTGTGGAGTAAATGAACAGTGAGCGTTCTAGCAAGGTTAAATTCTTTACTGAATGAATGACCGTGTGCTGTTGTAAGGAGTGGTTTCTCCAATAGGTATGCTATTTTAGTGTCATTTTTTTGTTACATAATTTTGTTTCTCTACTTTTCCCATGAGGCTAATGTTGCTAACAAGTAAGAAAAATGTATAACCTCCAGTTTAGCACTGTGCAAACTTCATGAGTAAGGCATTTAACATGCCATGGGAAAAACACATTTCTGATTGGCTGGCAGGTGTGCATTAATTCCTTATACTGAGAAGCCTCTAAAGTAGTTCTGGTAAAATATTTTACCAGTTGTTACTTTTCATATCATGGACCAAAGTTATAGAACGGAGTATGAATAAGTTTGATCACACAGAAAAATTAAAGGCGACTGTGCAAGGAAGTGACCTTAAGCATTTATATAAAAACAAGCCGTGAGATCATGGAAATTAAACAAAAACTAGATTTGTTGATTGTACAAAATGCAAGCCAGCTTTGTTTAGCTTGGTTAAGTATTTGAGTGGATTTGGTTTGTTCACTGTAGTGCTTTGTCTGTAGAGGCAAACTGCTGTAAGAAGGTTTACAAAGTATTACACTGGTAGTACATATCAATAGTAAAATCAATATTTCACATTTGTTCGTATCAGTACTTTGCTTTGCCAGTGTTGTGATCAGTGTACATTATTAACGATTTGTTCTACACTGATTTAGTTGAACAAGACAAGGCCAAAATATTTCTTTTGCTTAAACTTTTTTTTTTTTTTTAAACCATGCAGACATTGAATAAATTGGTGACTGACCTCATCAACATTCTCAAAGGCATTGATGACATCATAGGGGAGGCAAGACAGCAGGTCAATCACGAACCATGTCTTCAGGTAGTTCATGCGGATCAGCTTGGGGTCAGAGATGACCTCACCAGCCGGCCCCACAAATGTGGTGTGGAAGTTCAGGACGATGTCCACCAGGAAGATGACGTCCACTACGCTGTCCACCACCAGCCATGCCACGTTGTTCTGCTTGGTCTTAAACGAGACATTGTAGGGGACCATGATGGCTGTGTAGAAGGTGAGGATAAGGATTACCCAGTCCCATGTGGTCTTAAAGGCGCAGTAATGTAAGATGATGTGCGGTGGAGTCTTTGGCGTCTCCTGTTTATACTGAGGCAGGATGTCCGAGCCGAGTTGCAGCACCTGGACAGGTGGTGAAGGAAAGAAAGGACTCTTCACATAGATGGCATAGTACAGTTACTGACATTTACATTTATAGCATTTAGTGGGCGTTGTTATCCAGAGTGACCATAAGAAAAAATACAAGAGATGATTATCAACTTCAGGAAACAACAACCCCCATATTGCTCTAAAGGACCCATTTGTTGAGATAGTGGAGTCATTCAAATACCTTAGTACTGTCATCTCAATATCAAATGGGATAGAATCATCATCTGCATCATTAAAAAAGGTTCAGCAAAGGCTGTTATTTGTAGGAGAACTCAAAGCATTAACTCTCCCCAGGCAGTATTGGTTCAGTTCAACACATCTCTTGATATCTTCCATAATTATCGGTTTTGTTTTTTCCTACTTCTACTCAAGCCAAGAGAGAACTGCAGTACATCATTCACTCTTCAGAAAAGATAACTGTGTGTAGCCTGCTGTCCAACATTGAACTACATAAGTCCAGATTACAGAATCATTTATAGAATATAATTGCAGATTTTTCCCATCGTGGCCGTTGTCGATTTGAGGGATCACGCTGAGTAAAACCCTTCAGAGCACCCAAAACCGAGACAGCAAGACAGTCAAATAGTTTATTCCCATGTGGAATATCTCTCTTAAACAAGTTCGAAACTCATTCATTATGTAAACCTGTGTATCTCCAATTATGCATACGACTGTCTATTTTGCACCTTCTTACCTTGTGTTTACTGTGTGATTTGTAGTTTGCATTATTATACTGTGTCCTCATTGTTGCACTGTTTGCATTATATGCACTGTTGTATGTTGTCCAATTATGTACACACAGTCTGTCAAATAAAATTTCCCAGAGTTATGTAACAGCCTTCCAATTATTATTTTTTGGACTCAGACAGTCTCAGGCTTTAAGTCGAGGCTGAAAACACATTTGTTTAGCCAAGCTTGACTTTCAGGGATGATGGGTCCAGGTGAACTACGCTAGACACTCAAATGGAGTATGGTGTGGAGCAGGTATAATAAATGCCTGAAGGTGGGTGAGTGCTGGTTTGATTCTGGCTTTGTGTGGTTTGTTTTAAATATGATGTGGCAGCTGCAGAAATCCAGTGGACTAAATGCAACAATGGAATGGTGTGGGAGGAAGTTGAAAACCAGTTCAGCACCTGCAGTCTGGATCAGTTGCAAGGGCCAGATGGTGTACAGAGGCAGAGCCAGTTGCAGTAGTTCAGTCTTGAGATGGCAAAGGACTAAACAAGCACTTGAGTAGCGTCTGTGAACAGGAAAGGTCAGATCCTCCTGATGTTGTGAAGGAGAAACCTAAATGACTGGGTCCAGTAAGGTGAAAAAGGAATATGGTTGTCCAGAAGTACCTCCTAGATTGCATGCACTGTAAGATGGTGTGATCTGAATGTTGTCCAGGCAGATCATAAGGTCTTGGCATGTTGATGCATCTCTCGGGATGTACAGCTGCTCACTCTTGCTAGGAGTTAGTTTCTATAAGTTGAGTGTCATCAGCTTAAGTGGTATGAACACCCAGGTGAGTACATAACTTCAATGAGAGAATGAGTATAGAGTATATGACCTCACTGGGAGAGAGCATGTATAGAGGAAATGACCTCACTGAAAGGGGTGGGTATAGAGGAAATGACCTCACTGTGAGATCGAATATAGACGTAGAACAAAAGAGAACCCAGCACTGAGACTTGTGGGACACCAAGGAAGAATCGGTCTAGAGCAAATGTGGTTCCCCTCCAGGTCACCTGATATGACCCTCTAGGTAAAACGCAAACCACTGCCAATTTGTTCCATGCCTTTCAAGACGCAGGAGGATGGACTAGAGTCTTGAGTGAACATGTCAACATGTCCTGTGTTGAAAGTCACCAAGAGGATGAAGACCAATGACAGCTGGTCTGATCTAGTGGCATGAAGTTTCTCAGTAATAGCCATGAGGGTAGTTTCTGTGGAGTGTGCTGCATTGACGACAGACTGGTTAGGATCTTGGAAGCGGATATGGGTAAGATAGAGAGACAACTCAACTTTTGAAAGAAAAAAAGAAGTGATACAGGTAGTTACTAATGTCTGAGGTATCTAGTTTGGGCTTTTTCAAAATGGGAGTAACCCTTGCAGTCTTGATCAGATGTTATGGAGTCACCTGTAATGATGAAGGTGAGGCAGTTTTGTGAGTTGGTCTGGAGTGTTGTGGATGGGACTGGATCCTGCGGGCAGGTGGTGGTGAGTAGATAATATGCACAATCATCTAGGTGGCAAAAGTAATCAGTGAGGGGGAAGCCATGGCCTAATGGTTTGGAGCAGCTTTGGGACCAAAAGGTTGCTGGTTTGATTCCCTGGATCAGGCTGCTTCCCAGGATGCCCTGCGTATGTTGTACATTGTTCTATATAAGAGCATCTGCTAAATGCCTGTAATGTAATGTATTTAGCAGTCAAGGATGAAGGAAAAGGTGGAGAGTTAAGAAGTGAAGAAATATTTTCTCATTATTGTTGCTCTGCACACTGTCTTGGGGGGGGGGGG
>JAOPUC010000003.1:2798426-2811494 GCA_027564185.1 Cephalocassis borneensis
ATTTCAGTATTCTATACACTTCAGTATTCCACTTCAGTATCCCGTACACGTCAATATTCCATAAACATCAGTATTCTACTTCAGTATTCCATACATATCAGTATTACATTTCAGTATCCTGTACACTTCAGTATTCCACATCAGTATTCCACACACATCAGTATTCCACTTCAGTATTTCATACACTTCAGAAATCCATGCACTTCAGTATTCAGGAAACATCAGTATTCCTCTTCAGTATTTCTTACACATCATTTTTCCACTTCATTATTTCATACTCTTGAATATTCTGTCCACATCAGTATTCCACTTCAGCATTCCATAAATTTTAGTATTCCATATACTTCAGTATCCCGTACACATCAGTATTCCACTTCAGCATTGCGTAAATTTTAATATTCCATACACTTCAATATTCTGTCCACATCAGTATTCAGTACGCATCAGTATTCTGTCCATGTCAGTATTCCACTTCAGTATTCCATACACTTTTGTATTGCTTACCTGCCTTTATCCTCCTTCTATCAGTTTTTCTTTGTTTTCTCCACCTCTTTATCTCTATACCCTTTGCTTTTTTCTTTGACCTTCTGGTTTTGTTTTGTTTTTTCACTTTTCATTTTTTCTTTCCCGCTCTGCTTTTGTCTTTTGGACAGCCGTACTCTCCAGGCTCTTTTCAGACCATGATCAGTTTCTCTGGGTTCGTTTACTTTTTTTTTCATTTATCTTATCTCACCCTAATTGTACTTTTCAGAAATTTCAGGTTATTTCGGTGTCCAGTATGCAGCACTTCATATGTATTTATTTTAATATTTAGTGCTGCTTGAAAGTTTGTGAGACATAAATATGATTTGAAACACCATCAGATTTTCACACAAATTCTGAAAGTAGATAAAGAGAACCCACTTAAACAAATGAGACAAAAATATTGGACTTGGTCATTTATTTATTGAGGAAAATAATCCAATATTACATATCAGTGAGAGGCAAAAGTATGTGAACCCTTGCAAAGTAAAAACTGCAGCTAAACATTTGAGGTAACTGTTGATCAGATCCTGAATATCAGCTCGGAGGAATTTTAGCCCGTTCCTCTGGACAGAACAGGTTCAGCTCTAGGACGATGGTGTGTTTCCTCACATGAACTGCTCACACTGCATTTCTACTGGATTACGGTTAGGATTTTGACTTGGCCGTTCCAAAGGATTAACTTCTTCTTTGCTAGAATGACTCGTGTGTTTAGGGGTGCTGTTTTGCTGAATGATGGACTTTCTCTTGAGATTTAGTTCCCAGACAGATGTCCTGACATTTTCCATCAATGGCAGCAAACCATCCTGCTCCAGATGCAGCAAAACAGGCCCAAACTATGATACTACCACCACCATGTTTCACAGATGGGATAAGGTTCTTATGCTGGAATGCAGCATTTTCCTGTCTCCAAACATAACGCTTCTCATTTAAACCAAAAGTTCTATTTTGGTCTCATCCATTCCATCCACAAGATTTCTCCAGTAGCCTTCTGGCTTGTCCACATGATCTTGAGCAAACTGAAATCCTGCAGCAATGTTCTTTTTGCAAAGCAGGAGCTTTCTCCTTACAACCCTACCATGCACACCATTGTTGTTCAGTATTCAGTTCTCCTGAAGGTGGACTCATGAACATTAGCCAATGCAAGAGAGGTCTTTAGTTGTTTAGAAGTTACCCTGGGTTCCTTTGTGACCTCATGGACTATCACACACCTTGCTCTTGGCATGATCTTTGTTGGTCCACTTCTGAGGAGGGTAACAGTGATCCTGAATTACCTCCATCTGCCTGACTATGGATTGGTTTGGAGTCCAAACTCTTTACACATGGCTTTGAGACCTTTTCCAGCTTGATGATCTTCAACAACTCTTTTTTTTTTTCTTCTTTATTTGTATCATGATACACTTCCACAAATGTGTGTTGTGAAGATCAGACTTTGTTGACAGATCGCTGTTGTTCAGCTGAAACAGAGCGACCACTCCTCTGATGATCATCCCACTGACTGAAACCATCGGACTCTAATTTCACCTTCAGATAAACTTCTAATCCTCGAGGTTCAAATACTTTTGCCACTCACTGATGTGTAATGGATCATTTTCCTCAATAAACCAAGTACCAGGGATCACGTATCATATTTTTGTCTCCTTTGTTTAATTTGGTTCTCTTTATCTATATTTAGGATTTGTGTGAAAGCCCGATGAGGTTTCAGATCATATTTAATCAGAATCACAGGCGATTCTAAAGGGTTCACAAACTTTCAAGCACCACTGTACATTATGCTATAAATCTTTTATTATAAAGTGTTGAAGCAAAACGTCACACTTAATCTTTATTAATATTCATCACAAATACCAACACACACGCGCGCACGCCCTAAAGCGTGTGAAATGCCCTTTCAAATTCAAACCAAGACTCCATCAGCAAAGCTGTACTTTAATAGTGCACGCGCACGCACGCACGCACGCACACACGCACACACACAAAGCAGTGATCTGTAGCAGTTTTACGACATGAAAGCTATCAAGAGCCTTTGAAGCTAAGCAAAGGGGAAAAATGAACAACAACCAGAGAGAGAGAGAGAGAGAGAGAGAGAGAGAGAGAGAGAGAGAGAGACTGGAAGGAATGTAGACAGACAGATGGATGGACAGGCAAACACTTTTTGATCCTAGATGGGATTTTTTATTTATTTTTTCACATAGAACAAACCGGGGGTCAATAATTTTTAATTTTTTCCTCATTCTCACGCATTTGGTAACCTAAACATAATTCAGTCAATATGGCTGCAATGTTTTAGTAAATGAAGTATTGGGGGGAGACTGGAAGGTATATAGACAGACAGATGGACAAACAGACACTTTTTGATCCTTGAGGGGATTTTTTTTTTACATAGAACAAATGGGGGGAGTGGAAAGTACGTAGACAGACAGACAGATGGACTGATACTTTTTGATCCTAGAGGGAATTTTTTTTAACATAGGACAAACAGAGAGAGAGAAAGAGAGAGGCTGGAAGGAATGTAGACAGACAGACAGTTGGACTGATGGACAGATACTTTTAGATCTTAGAGGGGATTTTTTTAACAGAACAAACAGAGGGGGAGAGAGAGAGAGAGAGAGAGAGAGAGACTGGAAGGTAAGTCGACAGACAGACAGACCAACAGGACTAACAGGGAGGAGAGACAGAGACTGGAAGGTACGTAGACAGACATGGACAGATACTTTTTGATCCTAGAGGGGATTTTTTTTTAATATAGGACAAACAGAGAGAGAGAGAGAGAGAGAGAGAGAGAGAGAGAGAGAGAGAGACTGGAAGGAATATAGACAGAGAGACAGACAAGACTAATGGGGGGGAGAGAGAGAGAGACTGGAAGGTATATAGACAGATGGATGGACAGGCAGACATTTTTGATCCTAGAGGGGATTTTTTATTTATTTTTTCACATAGAACAAACCGGGGGTCAATAATTTTTACATTTTTTTCCTCATTCTCACACATTTGGTAACTTAAATGTAATTCAGTCAATATGGCTGCAATGTTTTAGTAAATGAAGTATCGGGGGAGACTGGAAGGTATATAGACAGACACTTTTTGATCCTTGAGGTTGTTTTTTTTTTAACATAGAACAAATGGGGGGAGTGGAAAGTACATAGACAGACAGACAGATGGACTGATACTTTTGGATCCTAGAGGGAATTTTTTTTAACATAGGACAAACAGAGATAGAGAAAGAGAGAGAGAGAGAGGCTGGAAGGAATGTAGACAGACAGACAGTTGGACTGATACTTTTAGATCTTAGAGGGGATTTTTTTTTAACATAGAACAAATGGAGGGAGAGAGAGACTGGAAGGTACGTCGACAGACAGACAGGACTAACAGGGAGGAGAGAGAGAGACTGGAAGGTACGCAGACAGACATGGACAGATACTTTTTGATCCTAGAGGGGATTTTTTTTTAACATAGGACAAACAGAGAGAGACTGGAAGGAATATAGACAGACAGACAAGACTAACAGGAGAGAGAGAGAGAGAGAGACTGGAAGGTACGTAAGCAGACAGATTGACTGATGGACAGATACTTTCTGATCCTCGAGGGGATTTTTTTTTTTTTTACATAGAACAAATGGAGAGAGAGAGAGAAACAAAGACAGGCAGGACAGTGACACACAAGCGCACAGAGTGCAAGGGGGTGAATACTTGTGCAAACCCTCGTGTAAATGGTGCAATGACTTGCCGTGTTTTGTCGGTGAACTGTGTTTGATCTGTTTATCCATTCAGAACATAACTTTCAGCTTACATGCTTGTAAACACCACGTCCTATTTTTGCACCCTGTTGCTTTAGATCAATGAACACCCACACACCCACAAGGCTAGCTGGCTAACTCACATCGCCTGTGTGTTTCCTCAAACATGCCTGGGAGGATTTTGTCCTGTCTGGTGGAGATAAATGGACGTTCTTTACAAAGTTCTGCTCTATTTCCATGCTCCTGATGGCCTTCGTGCACAGCGAGTCTTTCTGGTGGCCGCGGGTATGAAACCCACACACAGAGAGAAATGACTCCGAAAGAAGAGAACAGGAAGTAGACGAGGCAGATTTCACACATACTGTAAATACGGGGGAAAAAACGAAAAAAGTGTGAGAGTGAGAGATGACGTGGGAGTAGATATATGCACATGGATTTAAAAAGGAAAACAGAGCTAAAAAAAAACAGCTATATTAGATAAAAGGAAAAAAGTGAGGAGAGAGAACGAGGTGCTATATATACAGATATAGTTCTCAAGTCACAAAGGTGTAGCTGATTAGCTAGCCATAAGACAAACTAGCTAAAATCTTGCTAATCAGCTAAATACTTATTAGCATAAAGGAAGTAATGGAGGTGAATTTCACACAAAAATATAGAGGAAAGGCATAAAAAAGGGACAGAGAGAGACAACAGGTTGCCACACACACAAAAGGAGTCACTATAAAGCAGCTGATTAGCGAGCTGTTAGACAAACTACCGTAGCTAACAGTTTGCTAGCTGCTCAGCTAATTTGTGGTTAGCGTAAGAGATTAGCACTTAAATTCACAGAGCTTTAACTTTACACTTTATCTCAGTACATTCAATTCGTACCATTTAATGATCCGGACGTCATTTATAATCATCGCTCATGCATTTGGGTAACTAACACACACACACACACACACCATCATGATGGACGAAGCTTTCAAATGGTTGATGTTCTCATTAGAACACTGAGGTTAGGGCTGAAGTGGAGAGTGTGCACGTGTTATATCTTCTCACAGGAGACACTTTCTGAACATCAGATCTTCTGTCTATCATCTCTCTGTGCTCTCGAAAATAAATCTGTTGTCATTGATGAAGAGTCTCTCAGAACATCAAAGTGCGTTTCATCTCCATCTCGATAACCGTGCCAATCTCTGAGGTTTACAGCTCTCCTGTGTCTCTGTTGGAATATTTATGCATCTGACAACACACACATCAGCTAAACACTGCGTGTGTGTGTGTGTGTGTTTTATGAATGTTTTTGCTGGTCAGTAACAACCCAGCACAAATCTGCGTGTGTGAGCCATCATTCAAAACATCATTACTCAGCAAACATCATCAGTCACACCTCCAACGCACTCAGGCAGGAAAATGTAAGGAACGTCGTGTGATTGATGTGTTCTGGGTGTCATTTCTCAAAATCTAAATACTGTAATATTTATTAATGAGGTTGTAAAGAAGCGAACACAAAAGAGACAAAGAAGAATGGACAGAATGAGAGAGAAAGACAAGACAGAATAAAAGAGTTGGAATGAAAGACAATGCATGTGAGAGAGAGAGAGAGAGAGAGAGAGAGAGAGAGAGAGACACACACACACTATGAGGGAGTGTGCGCGTGTGTACTTGCTATGTATTGAGGACCGGAATACATTTTTTATTTTTTTTTACCAACAAAGTGAGGACATTTTGTCAGATCCTCACTTCTTCAAAGGGCAGTTTGAGGGGTACGATTGAGTTTTAGGGTTCAGGTTAGAATCAGGGGCGGAGTTAGGGATTTAATCGTGATGGTTGATGTTGGGGTACGGGGCGGAGTTAGGGATTTAATCATGATGGTTGATGTTGGGGTAAGGGGCGGGGGAATGTATAATGTCAATGAGAGTCCCCACAACGACAGAAGTACAAGAATGTGTGTGCAACAGAGGAGTTTTATGCAGCAGTGTGACTGACACACATTGGAGGCTTCTGTCCATCATGGGGCAGGAACTACTGTCCAAAGGGGGCGAGTTTGACTTCTGTCCATCATTTGGGTGTGTGTGCGTTCTGCCGCACTTCTCTTGTGGAGAGGTGTCTCGTCCAATGGGAGAGAACGAACAGCACTTTCCCCTCCCTCTACATCCGAGGCTGAAGTACCCCTGAGCAAGGCACTGAACCCCCACCTACTCCCCAGGTGCTGCAGCACAGCTGCCCACTGCTCTGGGTGTGTGCATGCTCAAATCCCCAGATGGGTTAAATGCAGAAATCCCCCCCCCCCCACCCAAAAAAAGTGGGAGCTGCTTCTTTCCTGCAAGGGGTTTCTGTCCAAACCGGAGGGTTCTGTCCAGTGAGGGGTTTCAGTCATGGGACTGCAACATCAGACAGGGTCAATTTCTGTCCAACATGGGCTTCTGTCACTCATGTTGCACTCAGCCCAGTGAGTGAACCCTGATCCCCCCGTGTCAGTTCTAACACTCCAGTGTTTAAATCACAGCAATGAGATCAGATAAAGTATCAACGCTTTTATTAAAGGTGACATTATTTACAGGTAACCAAAGACAAGATTCTGCGCAAAACTGGGTACAAAGTGTTTATACACATATATATATATATCTATATATAGAATTTTTATTTATATCCTGGAATTACCAAGGAGAAAAAAAAAAAGTATAAAACAAAACTCCAGGAAAATTTTTTTTTCATTGCATTCGGTCAAACATTCAGGAGGCGATATTTACACAAAATATTTACACTTACACACTATTTCACTCACAATTCACTCGATTTAATCAAACAGAAAACTCGGGATTGCTGTGGCTTTAAGAAAAATCTGAGAAAATAGTTTTTTTTTTTAACTTTTACTCAGTATGGCTCCAAGAGAAACAGGACACTTATTTGAGTTCATCACAGATTAAATAAAACCAAAAGAACAGGTGAGGAAAAAAAAAAAAAGCCTAAACTTGTTTAACAAAAACATGAACCTAAATTCATCCATTTTTATTGGAATTTTTGGGCTTTTATTTTGCTTAATCTTACACCAATCAATTTATTTTAAAAATCATTAAAAAAAAAAGGATCTTAAATCCAAAAAGGTTTGCAATTTTATGCCTTTTTTATTTTCTAAATTTACAACAAAATCCAAAATACAGCAAACTAAAAACAATCTAAAATCTATCTATGGATAAACAACAAAATATTAAATTAATTTTAATTACTTAATTTAAAAAATCTACTGCAGGTCTGAAATAAAACGGGAATTTCTTTAAAGGTGCAGGATGTAGTATTGATATTTTTGGATCCGATTAATTTCTTTATTTCAGGCTTCCTTTGACATTTTTCTCAGTTGGAATTTAGTGCCACATCACTGCTAAGCCCCGCCCTCGGTAAAACAAAAACAAACAAAAAACACACACAAAATAAAAACAAACAAACAAAAAACCCCAGCCCCCATGAGTGAGGTGCTGTATTGGAAGGGGGTGTGGTTTGTCAGAAGGCTCAAAATATTACATACTGCTGCTTTAAACTGAATTCCCTGATTTATACCAAAACCACATGATTTTGTTTTCCTTTTTGTTAAAAATAATGGAATATTTAAGGTGGAATTGTTTAGTTCCAGACAGAAAAAAAGCAAAAAGCAAAACCAACCATGAACCGGTATTTATTTTATTTCATTCATTTATTTATTTACTTATTTATTTATAGGTGGAGCGGTTTCACATCAGGGCCTCACTGAATGACAGTGTATTAAATCAACAACTCCACCTTAAAACGGACTGTGCATCCATGTATTAAACTGTGATTATGAAACAAAAAATATTAATTAATTAAAAACTGAATAATTATAATAATGAGCTACAGACGGAATTATAATGATACCAAAAATTTACATAACTTTAATACCTTAATTTTGCTATTTTTAAAAAAATTCCAGAGACAAAAACATGTTCATTTTAGTGTTCTGATATTCAGACGTGAAATAAATTCATTAAAATTAATTTCAGGGTGCCATTATGATACCAGACTCAACACCACATGAACTGCAGGTGTTTCCTGAAACCTGAATTACTATTTATCATTTTTTTAAAATGATAATTGTATTAATTTTGTGTGTTTTTATTTCTTTTAACAGCCTGGCCTGAGCAGAACACATAAAATGACTTAAAATTTAAATTTATACGCTATTCTCGCTGCCCAATCATCCTGTTTAACTCCAAAACTTAATAAGCTCCGTTAAAATTATAATTTTTTTTCTATTTTTAAAAAATGATTTAGAAAAATAATACAGGTTTTTCTTTCTTGAAATGCTCGCTCGAGATGGCTCATTAATTTAAAATTTCCCAAACAATTATATAGATGCCGTTAATTCATAATTGGGAGAATTAAAAAAATAATAATAATTGAGCAATTTAAATCAAAAGCAACAGTTTGTAATTGCACTGCGTGTGTGTGCATGCGCACACAGTCTGGAGAAAGAAGAAGAAGAAAAAAGTGTGTGTGTGTGTGTGTGTGTGTGTGTGTGTGTGTGTGTGTGTGTGTGAGAAAGAGTGTCTTCCATACTGATGTTTAGAGACTCTTGGGTTGCCAGCTCCCCAGAAATCCTGCTAACAGTGCTCCAGATAGTCAATGACTCGGGAGATGGATTTCTGTCCCGTGGTCCCCACTGCGCACTACAGAGGGACGAACACAGGGTCACACACACACACACACACACACACACACACACACACACACACACAAACAAGTCTCTGTGAACAGATTGCCATATATGTAAAGAAAAACTCCATCCTGCAGCACAATACAATACGTTTATGCCAAAATAAACATCTGTGATGTGTTCAGTGCAACTGGGGCTACTTTATCAGGCGGCGCTGTATTATTATTCCTGCGAGAATTTCCTCCTAAAAACAAAAGCGTAAGATTTTCTTTCTCTCTCATTTGCCAGTGATGTCTGTGCAATCGCTGGACTCAAAAGTCCCAGAATGCAATGCAGCTCTACGCCTCTTACATGTGGCTAGTTATTATTAATCTATAATATGATGAGCACGATGTTGTTGAGCACAGTGGACTGATATGAGAGCTGGACAGACTAAAAGGCTAAAGCGCCGCCGCATCATTCTCTTTCAATAGAGATGAAGCAAGGGCTTGTTTGAGTCCCACAAATAAAATCAGGATGTCGTATACCTTATGCAGAAACAAGCAGATTACACTGCATACAATTTTATGCCTATTATCGTAACCAAATGTGTAAATCTGGCAACCTGGATCACTGCCTGTCAGGCACCATTTTAATCAGGGTTTCACTATCAGCTCCATGAGGCGTGTCACTGCCAGATGTTATAAACACTTTCATTAATTTCAGAATGACGGATGTTTCAGATCAGTTTAGTCAGATCTCATTCCGGGGTCCACTGGGAGCCCATTAAGAGTGGAGGAAGCGCAGAAGAGCGCAATCCCATGGAGCATTATTAGAACAAGAGCAGCACTTTATCTCTGTACACATCACAGTGCCGTGAGCGTTCAATGAATACACATCATATCATATACCATGACCCCAACATCAGAATGAGGGAGCAGGAAAAGAAAAAATAAAGCCTTTTTCAAGTCAAATATGAATGGAAATCGACTATCTCTCTCTCTCCTATAATATACACACGTATAAAAATAAACGTCTTTTATACTGCAACTTTCATACATGACCCATCATTAGCTCACTTCTCTTTAGCGTCTGCCTTCCCCAGTTGCCTAGCAACAGTTTCCTCACAACTCTTAACACTGTGTGTTTAACTTTAAACATTAACAGCAGCACAAGTTCACAGGTTATGTTTGAACACGATATTAACGTGACAGAAAATTGAGTTATTACACACTAATTGTTATTTCTAATCACAAAAAAAAATTTGTAAACATGTTTCTGTTTATCATTAATATTTTCTGTGCGGCTCACTGTCAGGTTCATGAAGTTGAGGAACTTCTTCAGCATCTCAGTCATGATGGAGAAATCTCCTTTAGGTAGGCTCTCTCTCACGGCCTTCACATTCACCTGTAAAAAAAACACACACACACACACACACAGTTATACACCTACATCACACGCTACTTGACTAAAGCGTTGCAGTGCAACACATGTATTACAGTGTATTAGAGTGTTATTACAGTGTAATAACAACATTAACTTTAAAAGAAATTCCAGGTGAAGGTGTTACTGACCGGACTGTCCTGACACACACACCCCAGCAGCAGAGCAGTGTATGATGCCACTATACTGTCCTCCATGTGTTTCCCAGCATGCTGTAAGACTAACACACACCACAAATTACAGTTACATCTCACACACACACACACACACACACACACACACACACACACACACACACACCTTTATTAAAATCGAGCTCCTCCTCCTCTTCCTCCTTCTTGTCATCGGTGTTATTTTCCGAGGCGACCCACTGCATCTCTCCGCTCGTCACCTGCCACTGCCCGCTCTCATCTGCCTGAGACTTCGGTGCCTCACTGATGATGTCATCAGCCTGCGCCTCCGCAAGCACGGCCGCTCTCTCACGTTCCAGGAAGAGCTGCACGCGTACACGCACAAAATCACTGATTCCTCTGCTTGAATGAATAATTAATATTACTATTACGTTGTCCTGGAGACATGTGAATCAGACATGTGACTCAGCAGTGATTCTAACATCAAGTGACGGATTTAATTTCTTAATTATAGCAGAGATAATGCTATAAAACTTATAATGTAAATGTTGGATTAATCAGCGCTGGGACAAGTTTAAGACAATGCTAATGATTCACTTTCGACTTATATTAAAAACTTAGTGTTGAAATTCTATCCTAATGAATCAGTATAGTGACTCATTTATGTTAATGCCTCAGTTTTATAATTATCCTAGAGAATCAATACAGTGACTCATTTATGTTAACGCTTCAGAGTTATGATTCTTATCCTAATGAATCAGTACAGTGACTCATTTACGTTAATGCCTCAGAGTTATTGATTATCCTAATGAATCAATAGTGACTCATTTACATGAATGCCTGCTATGATTCTTAACCTAATGAATCAATACAGTGACTCATTTATGCTAATAATAATAACAACAGTTGTCCATAATAATAAATTTCCATCGTGCCTTTCAATATTGGGGTGGGGGAACCATAATCAGAGCAAGATTATGCAGGGATTTGAAAGATACAAGCAATATTTAAAATTTGATCCGGGACTGAACTAGCAGCCGGTAAATCTGAGAGAGAGAGAGAGGGAATGGGGTGATGTGAGCAGAATGTTCAGTATGGGTTAGAACTCTAGCTGTAGACTTCTGACTATATCGTAGCTTTTGTAAAGACTTTGCAGGAAAATCTATGAAGAGTGAAGTACAGGAATCTAAATAAGGCACAATGAAAGCATGAAGCAGAATTTGTGCATCATTATGAATCAGATGGAAACGAGCGATGTTACGGAGGTGAAAGAACCCAAATCTGGTGAGTGATTTAATCCAAAGTTCAAAACTGACTGATGGATCAAATAGTCCAACATTTCTGACAACAGGAGCAGGTTTAACAAGCACACCATCAATACTAATAGAAGAGTTGGATGATTCAGTTTGTCAGGATTTGGGGCCGACAAACAGGACTTCAGTTTTCTCAGTGTTTAACTTGAGAAAGTTTTCTTGCAACCAAAACTTTAAATCTGAGACACAGTCAGTCAGTGTAGCGGGAGGGGGGGTCTGCGGGTGACTCAGTACTGAGATAGGACTGAATATCACCTGCACAGCAGTGACAGTTAAGGCCGTGGTGACGAATTATATGACCAAGGAGTAAGACGTAGATTACCAAAAAAAAGGGGGAGGTGAAGAACTGATCCCTGAGGGATCCCACAGTTAACAGGTACCAATGATGGACTTGTCTGAACAGAGTTTGATACGCTGTTATCTGTTTGCAAGACACAACCTGAACCACTGAAGGGCTGTCAGCGATACCATTAGAGGAGAGACGGGAAATGAGTACCTTGCTGTTAACAGTCTCAAAAGCAGCAGCACTTAAGTCAAGAAGGAGGAGAAGGTTGAGAGAACCACTACCAGTACGGTGGAGATCATTAACAACATGCAGAAGCGCTGTCTTGGTGCTGGGATGTGGACGGAAACCAGATTGAAAAGGACTCAGACTGCATTTTCCTTACGAAAGGTATGGAGTTGAATACTTACTTTTGTACTTGTACTTGGGCAGGTCTTCATTCGCTAAGCAAATCTGCCCGCTCGCAGGTATCTCGCGTGGCGACGGACCACAGGAGGCGGCGCACTTCACTCCGTCGGCCAGGCCGCAACTTTCTCCAAGATGATGTTGTAGATAGTCGGTTAGCAGTCTATGTATGTTTAGCCTCGGGTGACCAGAAGATCTGCATCCATAGGTGGGGACCCAGTCCAGCAGGTGTCTTGGAATTCGGTCATCCGGCATTCTTGCGACATGGCCGAAAAAGCGAAGGCGACGAAAATGAATAATCGTTTCCATACAGCCAGTTCTCTCCCTGATCTCACGGTTTGGAATGAAATTGGGAAGCCGAACTTTCAGCCTTCTACGTAGACAGTTGTGGTGAAAAGCATCGAGGCGGCGCAGTTGGTGTTGCTTAAGTGCCCATGTAGCACAGCCATAGAGGAGGATTGTAATGACGCCTCATATATTCTGGCCTTGGTGCTGATCGAGATGCCACTGTTTCTCCAGATGTTGTTTAGGGAGTTACAGTGAGGTCAATAAGTATTTGATCACCCTTTGATATTGCAAGTTCTTCCACTTAGAAATCATGGAGG
>JAOPUC010000003.1:9208500-9220031 GCA_027564185.1 Cephalocassis borneensis
AAATGGCCAGAAAAATGTCTTGACTATATTTTCTATTCATTTTACAACTTATGGTGGTAAATAAAAGTGTGACTTTTAATGGAAAACACAAAATTGTCTGGGTGACCCCAAACTTTTGAACGGTAGTGTAATTCAATCGAAAGCCTTGCGACAACCCCAATTCCAAAAAGTTAGGATGGTAAATGAAATACAAATAAAATATAAAAAGCAGAAGTTTTATAAATTTACCTCGACTCGCATTCAGACAAAAACAATGTATTTCTTGTTTCACTCAAATCAACTTCATCGTTTTTTGAAGACATACATTTATTCTGAAACTGATGCCTGCAACACATTCCTGAAAAGTTGGGACAGGGCAATTTAGGACTAATTACTGTATGAGAAGTTGAAATTCTAAGGTGATGTGAAACAGGTGAGGCACTTGTGTTATAGCATAAAGAGCCTCTAAGAAAGGTCTGTTCCTTGACTGGTCAAGCTATTCCATCAATTGTGCAACTGAAACCGGCATAATGAAAGAATGGGGAAAATTCTGCCTGCTAAATTTAACCAACCAGTGTTTTCAATGCCCAAATGCTTAATAACACTTATTTTAATAATGTTTATTGCAGTGACGGTGAGCTAAGAGCTGTCTCCTCCTCTCCAGGTGCTCCTCGCTGCGCCGTGGTGCTGAAGATAACAGCGCCCCATTCAATACGCCGAAAGCGAGCAGCAGTGGTTCAGCACCACCAGCTGAAGACAGCTCCCCACCACACACACACACACACACACACACACACACACACACGAGAGGAGGAGCAGTTTAATGCATTGCGGTTGGACAGGCACCAATTACAGTGTGCGAATTCACCCTCCTGGAGCTCATCTCAAATTATATAAGGGTTGTGCACAAAACAGAGTGTGAGTACATCCTTCCAATTTCTGAAGTTAATAATCTGCGTGTTTTTCCAACACAGATACAAGCTCTGACAACAGACTCTCACTGGGAAGGAAGAAAAGCTGCCATCAAGCCACACAGGATTCCAGCCCTGCATTCCTCACCGTAAGACACATCCCCCTGCTTCACACTACCGCTCCCCTCCCATGCTCACTGCACAACCTCACTCAGCTAAGAAAAGAATAAAAATTCCACCCGTTTTGCATCTCACACCTGTTGCTGTGTGTTTGCCACTGTCACAAGGGATCCCTGACACTGGTGGAGAATGTATGCGACACAGACCCTGGTGCCCCAGCAATGGACCCCATGGTGCGCCACCTCCTGGATGTCTTCGTGCAGCAGGGACAACTGTCCCAACACTAATTTTTATAGTGTGTGCATGCATGTATGTATGGTCTACAGAGTACAAGAGCCAACACTTCACCAAGGGTATTCTGTTGTCGACTACATGATGTAAGAATAGTTCATCTAAATTGGAACCTTAATCCATCATGCTGAATATAATGTTAACACTCATGTTTAACACATTGCATTGGCTTCCAATCAAATTTTGCATTGACTATAAAGTACCACTATGGACCTGTAAAGCACTGAATGGTCTTGCGCCACAGTACCCGAGTGAACATCTGGTCTGTTATGACCTGCCATGCCTACATAGATCAAAAAGTGACAGGTACATCAGGGGGTAGAGCCTTTTCTTCGAAAGCCCCATCGTTATGGAACAGCCTTCCAAGTAGTGTTTGGGACTCACAATCTCAATGTTTAAATCTAGGCTGAAAACATATCTGTTTTGTCAAGCTTTTTGTTGATAGCTTTTTATTAAGTAAAGGAGTAGATCTGGAGAATCCTCAGACAAAGAGTATTTTGGTAAACTGGGATGTATGGATGCTGTCACCCCCCCCACACACACACATTCACTCAGACCTGTTGACGGTTGAGTAGCTGGCTGCTTAATGTCCCAGGGCTCCCTCGTGTCTGCGTTACCTTCTGGCTCTCCCTTTTATGCTGTCGTAATTAATCTTGCCGGATTCCCTGCTTGCACAGAGCACAAAATGTTCTTAACCATTAGGTGACACTGGGCATACCGAACAACCTGTTTTCTCTCTCTTCCCTCTGTCTGTCGAGTTACATATCGATCCTGAGATACCAGTAACGCTGGCCTCTCCTGCCCTTTGGACCCACCTGATCCATCCTGGCGCACTACTTCTGGCTGGAGTCTCATCACATTTCTCCTGTGGAGGACGGCCCCATATGGACAGTTGAAAGTCACACCTGGAGGACGCTCTGGACTCTTATAGTAATGCTTTTATGGCTGAGGACTACAGTTGACTTGCTAACTTTAGGACTGCAGTTGTCATGAACAGTTTTGTCCTCAAGTTTCCATCAATGAACAGTTGATAACTTCAACAAAAGAGAGACTTCATGTTAAAATTATAATGATTTTCCTGTTTTCACAGTGATACTTTGTGACTATATAGGACACAGTTATAGAAGCAAGTTATTTATAAAGCACGCTATCTGTTATCACCCATATGAGGGTGGGTTCCCTTTTGAGTCCGGTTCCTCTTGACGTTTCTTCCTCATGTCGTCTGAGGGAGTTTTTCTTTGCCACCATCGCCACAGGCTTGCTCATTGGGGATAAATTAGAGATAAAATTAGCTCACGTTTGAAGCCTTTAATTTTCTGTAAAGCTGCTTTGTGACAATGTCTACTGTTAAAAGTGCTACACAAATAAACTTGACTAAATCAACCCTCACCAAACCAATGTTCAAATTATATTTTGCTTGAATTTGTGAATTAATGGAAATGAAATGGATTGTGTAGAATGTCATACCAACTGCAGACCCCAGCATCAAACCAACTTGCATCATTTTGTGGTATTGAAAAATCATCGGGTCACTGGTGTGGTAACAAGATTTATATTAACTTCAGCATTAATTATAGTTTAACAGTACCTGTTCAAATCCTCTAGTGTCATGCTTCTTTGTTAAATCCTCGACGTATAAAAAAAGAAACAAGCTGCAACTGTGAATGAATAAGTTATTGGTGCGCATGCATGTGTGTGTGAAGAAGCTACTGTGTTGTCGTGGATGCAGCAGAGTCAGGGAAAACTCGGTACAGTTTTTTCTCAGCTGCATTTGGGAAATTAGACTATTACGGAACATTGATGGAAACTATGATAATGATATCTTGTGTAATGCAGGAAGCTGACCATGCTTAGTAGTAGTTATGGGAGGACCTTTGTTAGCGATGACCTGGGCTTGTGATTTCATGTGATTTTTCATGAATATTAATATTAAATTATTATAAAAAAATATTTGCTTGAACGTTATTCAGGTGTTACTAGTATTTCTATTATTAACAGGTGAATTTCCACCACACTGGCTAAAAGAATTCATGTAGGATTGAATTTTGATCAAACTTGTGATGTACACCACAACTCCACATATCACTGGCAAGAAGAAACTGATATTAATTGGAAATACCTTCATCTCGTAGTCACGTTTTGCTACTTAAAAATATGCATTTTTTTTTTTTTTTGGGGGGGGGGGGGCTGAGCAGGCTTGATGTAGGACGTGTTTTGCAGTCGTTCCACTGAAACATGACTTAATTTTTTACTCTTTTTTGCACTATTTTGCATTTTTGTTCCTTTTTGAGCTTTACTTTTGCAACTATTTGCTTCAAGTGACTTCTTTTTCAATTGGGGACAATCTATGATGGCAAACAGAGGGAAATCCGACACCCCCAAATCAGGTCATGGTAACAGGCCTTCTCCCAAGCCAGAACTCCAGCAGCAGCCAGATGCCAATGAAGCTTTGTTGGTGAATATGAGGTAGATGATGGATGAAATGCACTCTAATATCAGTAAATTTGATTCCGTTGTTTCGGGTGCTGTCAAAAGAGAGATTACAGCGGCTCTGGAGTCCATTGAAGCTAAACTTGCCTCACAATCTGAGACTATTATGGACTTCAAGCGCTCGGCTAATGACCACAATAGCAGGCTAGCTGACCTCCAAGCTAATGTCAGCACACTTACCACCCTGGTCAACGCTCTCTCCAAAAGATGCGAGGACCTGGAAGGGTGGTCAAGATGGAATAATGTTCACCTGGTGGGCCTGCTGGAGGGTCTTAATCAAGCCTCTGACCTTAAAAAAAGACAAAAGACCCTTTAGCTTGTTCCTCTTATCGCCCAATAAGTTTGCTGAATGTTGACTTTAAATTGTTATCCAAATTACTGGCACTACACCTTGAATCGGTCCTCCCCACTATAATCTCTCAAGCTCAAACGGGATTTATTCAAAATAGGCATTCTTTCTCTAATCTCAGATGTAATTTATAATATTCCTTCTTCTGACATTCAAGAGGCTATTATATCTTTAGATGCCGAGAAGGCGTTCGATGGAGTGGAATGGAATTATCTTTTTTTCACTTCAGAGAAAATTTGGCTTTGGCAAAAATTTTATCTCTTGGATTCGGTTACTCTACTCTTCTCCGCCTGCTTCAATTAAGACAAAACCTTAATTCTGACTACTTTTGCCTTTACCGCTCAACAAGACAGGGATGCCCTTTAAGTCCTTTGTTATTTGCAATTGCCATCAAACCCCTTTCAGTAGCGCTCCAGTCCAATCCTCATATTACAGGCATAGTAAGAAATGGTATAGAGTTGAAAGGCTCGCTTTACACAGATGATCTTTTATACGTTTCCAACTTGCCCACCTCTATCCCTGCTACACTCACTACTCTTCAATCGTTTAGCTCGATATCTGGATACAAACTCAACTTGAGCAAAAGTGAGATATGTCCTATTAATACCACTGCTAAAGATTATCCCCTACATAATCTACCCTTTAAAATTGCTCAACACAGTTTCACATATCTGGGAGTTAAAGTCACGTGTCAGTAAACCCGCTGGTGAAGAGCCGACTACAAACATGGACAGCTCAAACTACAATGCCCAGGACACACAGCGTCCTCTGTCTCCCACCTTCTAATACACAGCTGACATCCATTTCCTCATCACCTGCCCCTGTATATAAACACCAGTCACACAAGCACTCAATGCGAAGTATCGTTCTAGTTCACCAATCATACCAAGCCTTGTTATCTCTCTGACTGCCTTTCTACCATTCTGACCTTTGCAAGTGTTTCTCGTTTCCTCGAGCTCTGTTTACCTCTGATATTCTGTTTGCTGATCGCCCGACCCTAGCGTGTTTACTGACCTTGATTCCTGTCTCTCAATTTGGTTTGGTTCACTATTCTAAAGCTGTTTTCCGCCGCACATACATCCGTAAGTGCCTGCGCACTCACAGGATACTTTGCCATCATGGATGTAGCGGAGGATCAAAAGCAGACGTCTCTCAACGCCCAGGGGCAACTGCTAGGAGAACACCAACAGATGCTCGCTGATCTTAACACCCGGATGGCGCAGCTAACGACGGTCATGTCACAGGTCCTCAAGTGTCTGCGTGGGTTTTCCCCACAGTCCAAAGACATGCGGGTTAGGATAATTGGTGGCTCTAAATTGACCGAAAGTGTGAATGTGAGTGTGAATGGTTGTTTGTCTCTGTGTGTTAGCCCTGCGATGAACTGGCGACTTGTCCAGGGTGTACCCCGCCTCTCGCCCATAGTCAGCTGAGATATGCTCCAGCTTGCCTGCAACCCCGTATAGGATAAATGGCTACAGATAATGGATGGATGGCTGGATATTGATGTTTTTTTCAGCAATTGTCGGACAAATTTTCACTTCCTAAGCAACATTTTTTTTTTTTTAGATTTTACACGTCCGGAGCTTTGATAATAACACGTTTCCCCATCTACCTGACTATTCTGTTCTAGATAGTTTCCTGACGCCAATCCCAACCTTAAAAGGCTCAATCTCATATTTATAACCTAATTTACCTTTTACGTCTGGATTCTTTAAATTCCATTAAGATGTTATGGGAGAACAATTTGGGGGAGGCAATATCAGAGGAAATGTGGGCTGAGATTTTAAAACTAGTTCATAAATCAGAAAGAAAGTTGTAGCTTGTCAAGTTGAGATGAACTAGTATCTACCTCGGGGACACTGAAATACTACCCAACCGTTTCTACTGGTTGCAACATGCTTGTAGTTTGAACAAGCACACATATGAAGGAAAACAATACAATAACAAATTCTACTTATTTGCTCATTGAAGCTCATGGTTTTACCTGAATTATTTGTTTTATTAGTGATGATTCACCATGGACAAAAGTGTTAGTGACTCACTCCAACCTCCATCTTAGTGAGCGGAGATGAAAGAGATGTTTACTTCATTTAAAGAGGAAATCACTAGACACACTGAAGGCCAATTCATGCCCAATGATGAATCAGAAGGTGTAGATGAGGAGTCTTTTGATAACAATTGAAGTTCAAAAGGCTTCCCTACAGTGGGTGCAGCCATTACCAACTATTTGATTGGTGATGCCTCCAAATCGAATTTTGACAATGTTGTACAAGAATTCGACAATATTAGACGGATCCTTTTGTTGACAAAAAAAATTAGCCGGTATGGTGGAGGAGCTTATTAAAGGAAAATTACCCAAGGCAAAGCTTGAACCTAGGCCAAAATACTGTCCTCTGCAGTCTCCCCTAAAGTTAACTGGGCAGGCTGAAAGCAATTCAAAAGTACCAACTCCACAGCTAAGTCATTCCAGAAAGCTCAACAGTGCTTTATTTCTTCAATGTATGCCATAATCAATGTTTGTGGAAAAGCAACAGATGAGATGAAACCCATGCTTGTACATGCTCGAGTATTGGCATTAGCTGGGAACCGGGAGTTAAATCTTTGTTGCCGAGAAGCTTCAACATCAGAGCTCAATTCCCAGTTTTCTTCCCTTTGGCAGCACGGTCGCCTCACAGCAGGAAGGTTCTGGGTTCAAACCCAGCAGCCGGCAAGGGCCTTTCTGTGTGGAGTTTGCATGTTCTCCCCATGTCTGCGTGGGTTTCCTCCAGGTGCTCCGGTTTCCCCCAAAGACATGGAGGTTAGGCTAATTGGTGGCTCTAAATTCACCGTGGCTGTGAATGTGAGTGAATGCTTGGTTGTCTTTGTGTCAGCCCTGTGATGACCTGGTGACTTGTCCAGGGTGTACCCTGCCTCTCACCCCATGGTCAGCTAAGATGGGCTCCAGCCCTGCGACCCTGTAGAACAGGATAAGCGGCTATGGATGGATGGATGGACGGATGGATGGAGGTTTTGTTTTCCAGTAGAATTTTTACTTTGTCCTCTGTTGGTTCAGCAATACGTGCTGCCATTTTGTTTTTCTCTAATCACAGTATATCAGTTGACATCCTAGTAGCAGAGGAGCCACTCGAAGGGCGTGACTGCTCATATCCAGTGAATGTGGATAGAATAATATGGATTACTGCAGTCGTGGAATAGGGCTATTTACTGTATTATTTGGTCTGAAATGCATTTAAGGAGGCAAGAAATTGGATTAATTAACTTTTGCCGAGACACGCTTGTTAACTGAAGAGCATTCCAGGTGACTCTCTCATGAAGCTGGTTAAGATAATGACAATAGTGTGCACAGTATCATCAAGGGAAACGCTGGCTACTTTAAAGAATCTAAAATATGAAACTTTGTGAAATACTTTTTTTTTGTTTACCACATAATTCATAGTTTTGATGTCTTCCCTGTTGAACAATGTAGAAAATGGACAAAATACAGAAAAACCTGTGAATGAGTAAGGGTGCACAAACTTTTGACTGGTACTGTATGTCATTTAGATTTCAGTCAGTGACGTAATGTGATGTACGTCATTTAGATTTCAGTCAGGAATGGCGTTACTGAATCAATTTACTGACTCGATTCCGAATGAACCAATCTGTTCAAATCAACCGAAATATTCAACTCCTGACTGATTCACTCTCCCTCACAGCACGAAACCTTGTAAAATCTTGACCGCTAAAGTAAGCCACATCCACACTTTCATATTTTATATTCTCGCCTAATCATCTTAGACTGAGACCAAATTTCTACTATCCAGTGTAACATTACAAAGAAAACCAGCCGATCTGAATCGACTCGCTTGAAGCGAGTTGTTCACACGGAACCGACTCGCGCGCGATTCAGCTCCGCTCTGGGAGGGAAGATGGCGCTCTGAGAGAACTGATATATTAAATTATTCTTTCTCCTCTCCAAACCAGTATTATACAGGGTTTCCCAATGTCCGTGGCCAATGCGAAACAGGCCATCTTCAACCCGGTAGGTATCATCAGTCTGAGGCGAGGCTGTAGGGCCGGTTTTAGCGCTGATGTTCCTGTGTTTTGTATTTGCAGCTAAAGTGTCGCTTCTTTTAGCCCAATGTCCTGATTAGCTTCCGTTACTCGGTTCAGGTGAAACTCTGAGGCTAAAAGCTCCTCGTGTGTAAATGAAGTAGAGATTTTTTTTTCTAAATGCCGTTGTTAATGTAATCTGATGGATTTATTTCAGGTAATTCCTTTCACAGGACTCATCCCAGGTGGGCTTCAGCCCGGAGAGATGATAGTGGTTCAGGGCTGCGTTCACAATGACGCTGACAGGTAACACGGACTCACCACTGAGTCTCCACTCACCACTGACACACCACCGACTCACTACTGACTCTCCACTCACCACTGACACACCACTGACTCTCCACTCACTACTGACACACCACTGACTACTGACACTACTGACTCTCCACTCACTACTGACACACCACTGACTCTCCACTGACTACTGACTCTCCACTCACTACTGACCACACCACTGACTCTCCACTCACTACTGACCACACCACTGACTCACTACTGACACACCACGGACTCTCCACTCACTACTGACACACCACGGACTCACTACTGACACACCACGGACTCACTACTGACACACCACTGACTCACCACCGACTCACTACTGGCACACCACTGACTCTCCACTCACTACTGACACCACCGACTCTCCACTCACTACTGACACACCACTGACTCACTACTGACACACCACTGACACCACCATTGACTCTCCACTCACCACTGACACACCACCGACTCAGTACTGGCACACCACGGACTCTCCACTCACCACTGACACCACCGACTCACTACTGACACACCACTGACTCTCCACTCACCACTGACACCACTGGCACACCACTGACTCTCCACTCACTACTGACACCACCGACTCACTACTGACACACCACTGACTCACTACTGACTCTCCACTCACTACTGACATCACTGACTCTCCACTCACTACTGACACACCACTGACTCACTACTGACACACCACTGACTCACTACTGACACACCACTGACTCACTACTGACACTACTGACTTTCCACCGACTCACTACTGGCACACCACTGACTCTCCACTCACTACTGACACACCACTGACTCACTACTGACTCTCCACTCACTACTGACACCACTGACTCTCCACTCACTACTGACACACCACTGACTCACTACTGACACTACTGACTCTCCACCGACTCACTACTGACACACCACTGACTCTCCACTCACCACTGACACCACCGACTCACTACTGGCACACCACTGACTCTCCACTCACCACTGACACCACCGACTCACTACTGACACACCACTGACTCTCCACTCACTACTGACACACCACTGACTCTCCACTCACCACTGACACACCACTGACTCTCCACTCACCACTGACTCTCCACTCACCACCGACTCACCACTGACACACCACTGACTCTTCACTCACTACTGACACACCACTGACTCTCCACTCACTACTGACACACCACTGACACACCACCGACTCTCCAGACACACCATCGACACACTACCGACTCACTACTGACTCACTACTGACACACCATTGACTCACTACTGACTTTCCACTACCTCACCACTGACTCACTACTAACTCACCACTGACTCACCACTGATTGTGTGACCTATCTCAGATACGAGATAGTAGTAGTAGTAGTAGTAGTAGTAGTACTACATAATGTGAACATTCTCAAAATTCTGACTTAATATCTCATCAGTATGAGATACTAATTCATAATAAGTTGTCACATTTCATTATTACGAGATAGCAAGTCATAATTGAGACACTGAATTGAGTCATATGAGATAGTAAGTCATAATTGAGATACTAATAATGAGTCATAGACAGCAAGTCAATGATGAGATACTAATTCATAATAAGAAACGGTCATAGTTCATTATTATGAGAGACATTCATAATTCATGAACATCCTCAAAATTCTGACTTAATATCTCAAGATACTAATTCATAATAAGAAATTGTCATTTCATTACGAGATAGCAAGTCATAATTGAGACACTGAATTGAGTCATAATGAGATAGTAAGTCATAACTGAGATGCTAATGAGTCAGACAGTAAGTCAATGATGAGATACTAATTCATAATAAGAAACTGTCACAGTTCATTATTATGAGAGACATTCATAATTCAGGAACATCCTCAAAATTCTGACTTAATATCTCATGAGATACTAATTCATAAGAAATTGTCATATTTCATTGAGATAGCAAGTCATAATTGAGACACTGAATTGAGTCATAAGAGAGTAAGTCATAATTGAGATACTAATAATGAGTCCTAGACAGTAAGTCAATGATGAGATACTAATTCATAATAAACGGTCATAGTTAATTATGATAGCAAGTCAAATATGAGATACTGATAATTGAGATAGTAAATGAATGAGATACTAATTCATAATAAGAAACTGTCACATTTCATTATTTTGAGATAGCAAGTCATAATTATGAGATCCTGATAATTATGACTGCGAGTTGGCCTAGTGGTTAGTGTGTCCGCCTCTCGACTGGGAGATCGCGAGTTCTACTCGTGGTTGGGTCATACCAAAGACCATCATAAAATTTGGTACTTATTACTGTCTGGCAAGGCACGTTGCAATACAGATGCAAGTGGGCAAATCAAACTCATGGTTACCAGAGGACCTGCCCCCCCACTGTAACCCTAACTGTGTAGGCGAGAGGCTGAGGGCTTTCGAAACAGAAATCAGCGCCGCACCCATATGCCTTAAAGAGTTGGTTAGTACTGGGACAGGAGACTGCCTGGGAAGATCAGATCCTGGTGTGAGAGGGACTTTGACTTGACTGATTTGATAATTATGAATCATAAAGAGATTAAGTCATAATTGAGATACTGATGCGTCATAGACAGTAAGTCATAATTATGATACTAATTCATAATAAGAAATTCAGAGTTCATTATTATGAGAGTCAAATATGCAATACTGATGAGTCAAAATGAGAGTAAATCAATTATGAGATACTAATTCATAATAAACTCTCTAATTGCAGTAGCAAGTCATAATTGAGATACTGATAATGAGTCAGACAGTCAATTATGAGATACTAATTCATAATAAGGAACTTTCTCTAATTTCATGAGTTAGCAAGTCATAGTTATGAGATACTAAGTCATTATTATGAGATATTGTAGAAAGCATACCTGCAAACTCATGAGGGTTGAAAAAGGTGACAAACTACCCCCCGGCCCCCTTAAACAGCGCGCGATCAAGGAAAATAAAGGGAAAAGACAACATTTAAAACAAAGACAAGACTT
>JAOPUC010000003.1:9228183-9246835 GCA_027564185.1 Cephalocassis borneensis
CAGCCTCACACTAGGATTTTAGACCTGAAGAAGTCTGTGTGACACAGACGAAACGTTGTCAAGCTCAAAAAGAAGTCCAGTTGCCTACAACTAAACTCTTTGACAGTAAGCTAGTGTAATAAAAATCAGTATAAAACAATATAACTATGCAATAACAACTCAATCACACAAGATTCATGACTGTTAAAAACAAGTTAACATTTTAGGACAGCACATATTGTATGATGAATAAAACTGATGATAATACTTACATGTGTGTTGCTGAGTAAAAACGTCCTTCAGGGTGGTGAGAGTGGAAGTATTAGATGTGTGGTGCAGCAACAAATATATACCTGACAGCCAGAGTTGAAAAAAATTAAAAGTTCTTGGGGATAACAACCGAAATTCCATAGAAAATGCCTTGGGTCAGTTTTGACCCCACTTATGGAAATGTTGGCTATTGATACAAAATATAAAATAACTTAAAAGAAAAAAACAATACATACAAATCGAAATGAGACCATGTCAAAAACACCCTATTTGAGGAATACAAGGAAGATTAGACAATATAAATGTAAAATGACAAACATTTTGCAACAAAACTACCAATGGGGTCAGTTTTGACCCCACTTATGCATCTAAATTAAGAAGGTGGCGGGGAAACACTGAAAAAAGCTATTCTTTCCCTTTTTTATTAAACCAATTTTAAAGCTCCAACGTAAGTCTGGGTTTCACCATGAATTGTAGCCTACCAACTAACAGTTGTAAGCCTGCAAAGACGCGCTCATTCAGAAAGTAGGCGACATGCTACACCAGATTAAATCAGGGGAAGCTGGGGCCCACAAATATGTTGTTATAACAGACTTCTCAATAGTAGCCTATATTTGACTGTATGGTCCAAATTCTGACCTCTAGGCTATCAAAATGTGCCTTGATGGCGGCTAATGTCATAGGCGTATAAATGGATTCCGCTCCAGTTTTACCGTCTGGTGGTCGGTGATGGGAATAACGAGGAGAATAAATGCACTTGTTGTTCACTAATGGATTATCTTTTCCAATTGTCTAAGGTCATTACCATCAGTGAGTTAGGCCTATTGTATTAACAACGTGTTCGCGGACCTGTGTTGGCAGCCCCATGTACGCGGGTCGATTTCCTTCCTTCTGCATGTCAAGGTCTGCTAGTGGAGATGTCACTCACTGAAGTATATAAATGCTTATTCAAACACTACCCTAAACTCAGCCCAGTCGTAGGCAGAAAACATAGTCATATGATACCGTCCAAGGTGACTTATTTCGGTGTTAGGCTAGGCCTATTGCATTTAGCCTACCCTAGAAACAGCCATTGTTGCTTATAAGTTTGGAAAGTAGTTATTAGGCTAACGCCAACTCCAAACTGGAAAATCAATATCGTTGCTTCCCAGAAAGAGCTAATTATTTTTCGCAATGGTCTAACCAGGGACGTTACCTTCACGCCACGATAGTGTGTTACCGAAGCTTAACAGTCATCAGAGTTGGCTCACTGACACTGCGCTGCGTGTCACATGCCTTCGCGGTGTTCGTAATGTGAACAAATTGTTCAGAAGTGATCAAATTGACACAGACGTAAACGTTCATTAATGTTATCTGTTAACGTGATAAACTTGAAGCATTATGTTGACAGCTCAGGGCTTTAGCCGTGCTTTGATCATTTGTTGTGCAGTCTGCCTGCTTGATGACAAACGCAGGGATGATACCCTTCTCCAGCACACAATAGGAATTCAGCTTCAAAAGCCAAACCATATTTATTACAGAACTACAGTATGCAGATAAAATGCTATTGTAGCCTTCTCAGAGAGGGCCTTCACTGCTTTTGCCAAAGCATACAGCTTGGTGTACCATAAACATCAAGATTGTCTACCAGCCACGACCTGATAACATCACTCTGGCCTTGAAAAACAGAAGTGTGACATCTGGTGGAGGTTAGAGGTACACTGGATTCCACTGAAGAACAGGACATGACAACAGTTGTTGCCTTTCGTCTCATCTTTCTTTTCTTTTGGATGGAATTTTAATGGAAAGGTAAAGTGACATTAAAATATAAAATGAAAGTGGTGATAACAATGTAGCCTACACCATTTGAAGTGTTGATAACCTCAGTTGGAAAGCCTAAATTTAAAAACAAGAAAAATAAACAAAATGCAATGCTACTGTGCACATAGGTCTAGGGCTATGCAACTGGCAGACATGCAATGTGCCCTTGCAATATGCGAACCATGCTACAATAAATATCTCAATGATAAAATAACAAACTTTGCAATACTATTACACAACCAAATCAGAACGCATTCCAGGCATTTTAAATTGTATGACTCAGCTATTTACTGAGCACAACACTTACTTTTACCAAAAACTAATCGTTTATCCATAAGCCATCTTACTATTAAAAGTGCACACTTAGGCTATTCGTACATTCTTAGGTGATATATAGTTGTCTGTCCCTGTTTCTCTTTCCTTTTGTTTTCTTTCTTTTGTTTCTTTTAAGCTAAGAGTAGAATAGTCTGCTTATTCAGATTCACACTCCATTTCAAAAGGTGGCGGTAATGCACACCATTGTTTGCCAACCGCAAATGATTTGACAAGAAGAAAAAGAAAAAGAAGGCCATTTTGACTTTTCATCTGGAAGGTAAGGTCACAGATTTATCCCCATTAAATGTTTCGAATAGTTTCCAAAGTATTGACATTATCATGAATGTGCAACCGACTAGACATTGAACACAATTGTGTGTTATAATGATTGAAGTCAATGTATGGATGGTTATGGTTTTTTTTAGCTTAAATCTATACCGTAAGGTCAACTAGGTTAAGGCTAATGAGCTGCAGAGTAGCAGTTAGCTTTCTGGCTGTGGTGTACATTTCAGTATCAAATCATTGTTTTGTGATTCTAACATTTCGGCAGACAAAATTGTTTGTCCGAAATAGTTACGTGTCGAGTCATTTTTAACTGGATGTGCATTTTGTTGACCAAAAGCAACGATATCGTTCAAAGCTAGCAACGTTAGCTTTGTAGACCTCACGGACACGTTGGTTCAAGGCACGTGAAGGGTCAGTAGAGCTTGTTATGTAGCAATCCTAATGTCAGATGAATAAAAAGACAAACTCCAGTTAATGTGGCCACTTCCGAGGATTTGTGAGGATCAAAGCAACGTGTGACGAACGATGCATGCACCTGTTATTCCAGTCGCCATTTTAGACCGCTGAGCAGCAGTGTTTTTGTTAAATTAGTGCTTTAATTTATGCCACTTTCTTATTGTGTGCATTCAGAAATGTGAGTACAGTGCCATATTTGTGTATATGTTGTATTGAGTAGTTTTAAGAAGATTGTTGTGTATAAATACATTTATATATAATCACACAGACTGTGGAAGGTTGTAACCTTTTGTCCAAGTGGCTGACAAATTCAAACATGAGAGTTTAGCTTTTATATAAAGATATAAGCCTGTAATCTGCAATAACGTAAATGACACAGCTTCTTTCATTAATTTCTTTTCATGTTACCCAACATCAGAATGGATTTGACCTTCCCATGTCCATGCTTTATCTATATCTATTTGACAACCCAGTATTTAGTCCCCTGATGTAACAAGACAACTTGCTATCCTGGTGGTTTAAGGGTAATTAATGGTCACATTATAGGCTTTGAATTCAACATTATTAACTTTTGCAAGAACTTGGTTGCCACAATTTCCATGGCTTTCAACACTGTGATATGCATGCATTGTCACGGAGAATGCTTGAACCCCGCACCATTGCCAGTGTCTCCTAAAGTAGTCAGTGCATCAGAGTTGGAAGCTAACAAGCACTGCGTATTGAATTGAATATATAAAAGACTACAGTATTATAATAAATATGCATGTTTTTATGAAGGTTAGTATGCAGTGCAGTTTCAGTGTCCATTGCCTGTGTATGGAGGGTGGGGGGTAGCTGAGCAAGTGTGTGTGTGTGTGTGTGTGTGTGTGTGTGTGTGAGAGAGAGAGAGAGCGAGAGAGAGAGCGCGCGAGAGAGAAAGATGGATCTCACTACTGAAACTAACAATATTTGTTTGTGTTTGACAGATTGCAAATACTTTGAAAGGTAAGCATTTTTTTTTTCTTTCAATTTGAAACCTTTGCACATTAAACAAATGAAGTATGATAAGTTCTTGGGCACGAATAATGGAAAAAATGAAAAAAAAAATGAAAAAATGAGTGATATTCAAATCTATAGTGGAATGTGATGTATAGACAAGAACTTGATGACATTGTAATCAAGGCTGTAGTCGGGTTCAAGCCTGGGTGGAGTGATTGCCCTCCGCCATTTTTAATGCATAGCTAGCTCTTAAATTCATTATTAATTTTGAATATTTTGTCAGATCTGGGCTTTAATTTTTGGAAACATGCAGTCATCTGACTTTACAACACAAAAAGTTCAGTGGCTGAAAGTTTGGCATTTGTCAATGGCTGGGAAAGTATGCTATTTTATTCATTTATGATTATCCAGGCTATAACACAACAATCACCGATTGAATAAGTTTGTGTCCTATATTTAAAATCAAACTGGGTTTTTTTTTCCAGCTGTAAGTGACAGAATGGTTTACTAGATATTGTTGCACAATATGCACCCAGGTTCTTCTGATGCATGATGCAGTGACAAGAAGAGAAAGGTTAACTTCATACTGAGCTCAGTGTGAAGTATTAAATGAAGTAGAAGTGTGTAAATTATAATCAACTAGGTAGCCCGTTGTGGTTAACAAATTCAAACCCAGTCTTCCATTACCATAAAGAGAGTTCTATTCCCAATGTGCAACAATACAAATGACACTGCTTCCTTCTTGTTTGATTTCCTTTTGTATAACTCATGTCCATGTGTTATCTGCAATTTGGCAACCAGTACTTTATCCCTATTACAACTAGATAACACCCTTATTATTTCCATACACCCTGTATGTGTAGCTAAGTCACATTATAGGCTTTGCTTAACATTAGTCAACTTTTGTTTGGCAGTAACATATTTCATGGTTTTTAACTTGCATAGACTATGATATGCATACATTGCCATGAAGAACCCTGCTGCAAGCAACCAATCTAGCACTGCTGACTGAATAAGAACATACAGCAGACTACATTATATTATACATATGCATATTCGAGCATGAAGGCTAGTATACATCGTAGGTTTGATTGTCTTTTCTGCATGGGTATAGCTGAAAAGTGTGTACGTGTGTATGTGAGTGAACGAGACAAAGACCAACTGCACAAACTAACATTTGTTTTTGTTTTGTGTTTTTACAGCTTTCGATTTGTAGTTGAAGGTAAGCATATTTGGATTAGTTTTACACCCTTGCACATGTAGGTAAAGAAGAAATTGTAAATTCATAGTTCTGAAACTAGTTATGTACAGTGAAGTTCAATGTATAGCCAAGGATTTAAGTGTTTCGACTGGATGCAGTTCATTTGGGTGCAGTTGCTAGTAGTCAGTGGTGATTACATTGTATTTTATTGGTGCAGTGACCCTTTTTCTCACCTCATTGTTCTGGTAAGACTCGTGCATATGCTGAAAGGGCAAATTGCTTATTACTGTTTGCAAGAAATGCACCTGTTGTGTCATCTTTGTTCAATTATTCTATTTTGGAGCCACAACTTTAAGAATGTGATGCCTGTACTTCCAATATGCTTTCATGTGACTCATAACTAGCTATGCACAGCGAGTCTGCCAGAAATGCCACACCTGTGAGAACAAATGAGCTGCAATTGACCTGTGCAGATTCATATAACATTATTTGGCACTTAATGTTAATCTTTTCCTAGAAAATGTGTGAATCTGTCTATTGCACTGTGTTAAATAATTCAAGAAACCTGAAGAGATGTACACATTTATATAATGTATAGTTTGTCAGTGCTTAAACTAATAATATTTGTTTCTTTGGCAGAATACTATTTGGATTTGAAGGTAGGCATATTGTTCTTTCAAGTACTTTTACAACTTTGCACATGAAACAACTGAAATTTAAAATTCAGATTTCTTAAACAACTGACAGTGACATTTAATGTGTAGCCAAGAGCTTTAGTGTATTTTGACTATGCAATTTTCATGACCTTATGATCCAGCCTGCAGTGAAATAAATTTAAGCCCGGGCAGAGTAATTACCAAGTGGCAGTTGAAATGCACAGCTTGTTTTTAAATTTAGGAGCATTAGTATGTTCTCAGTACTCGGCTGTATGATATTGATTGCAGACTTCAAGTAATGGTAGTATTACAACGGTTGCTGGTTTGGAGTAGTAGTTTGTGTCTGCTTCATCATTCCCGGATCCATGCAATCTGTTGCTGCCACACACTAACCTTTGGCTCGTTGTTGCCAGTAACAGAATGGGTTGCTATTGTGTAGATGTAGAGTTGCTGATGCTCTACGCTAGAGTCAAATTAGATCTTTTTTCATGTAACCAAATTGTTAGTCAAAGTGTTTAACTGGGATTTTTATGCATCGATTACAGTATGAGTAGTTTTCATGCCTCTGCCCATTGTGGCCTTGGAGCTCCCTCTTGTGACCAAAAGGTGTAATGCATTGTACTTGTCACTTTCAGTGGCTGCATAGTATATGTGCATATATTTAACTAGCTTGTACAGATCCTAACAGTTTTGCACATTTTACTTGACACCACCACACATTCTTGCACATATTTACTCGGAACTTGTAATGGTAAATTTGCGCTGACTATATTTCCCAGGTGCTTTCATGTGACTTGTAGCTAATGATGCTCAGTGGGTTTTTGAGGATGTGATGCACCCATGAAAACAAATGCATTGCTATTGACTTGTAGTGCAGATTTATACAACGCATTGTTTGGCAGTTTGTGCTGTTAAGTTTTCCTAGGTAATGTGTGCATCAATTACAGCATTAGTAGTTTTCATGCCTCTGCCCATTGTGGCCTTGGAGCTCCCTCTTGTGACCAAAAGGTGTAATGCATCGTATTTGCCACTTTCAGTGTACAGGTCATAAGTTTTGCACGTTATTTTAATGACACCGCAACACGCTCTTGCACATATATATTTACTCAGAACTTGTAATGGTAAATTTGAGCTGAGGGATTTCAGCAGGTGTGTGCCAGTGGAATCCACAGGATTGGCGCTTGTGTTCACATAATCACATGACTGATTGTGCAGCTTCAGATTCTGCTGATTGCAAATGCTTCAATGTCATAATCCGAGACCATTCTATATAATGGTTTAGAGACACAAAACTCGTGTGTTTTGTTTTGAATGTGTGTTGCAGTCAGCATTTCAAATTTGGATGCAGTTGTTAGCTAGTGCAGTTTCTATTGCGTTGTATGATGATGTAGTGAATCTTGTCCCTCCCCTGAGTTTTTCTGGGAAGACTTACAGCTTATGCTGAAAAGGCGACTTGCTTAGCGTTGTTTGTAGAAAAAGCAGTTGTTGTGGTTTCTTTGTCCAACTCGTCTTTTATTGTTATTTGATGTCTATACTTCCCAGGTGCTTTCATGTGACTTGTAGCTAATGATGCTCAGCGGGTCGTTGAGGATGTGACACCCATGAAAACAAATGGGTTGCGATTGACTTGTAGTGCAGATTTATATAACGTATTGTTTGGCAGTTTGTGCTGTTAAGTTTTCCTAGTTAATGTGTGCATCTATCTATGCTAGTGCATTAAATAATTTAATAATTGTGTAGACATGTACACTTATTTATATAATGTATGGTTAGTTTGTACAGATGTAATGGCATTCTATTGTATTTTACTGAAACCATGCACACATTTACACATTTGCTCAGAACTAGCAATGTTGAATTTTGAATTTTAGCCATTTGTGATTTTTGGAATGTGCATTATGGTCAATGTGTAGTTACATTGTGGATTATATATTACTAAAATCAATTCCTTTAAAACTCTGACAATAAGCACAGGGAGGGACTTGTGTAATGTATTGACAAAATAAGACTTTCATTATGCTTAACTATGATCTAATTTGTAACTGTTCTGTCATTTTCTGTAGATGCCTCGTCCCAGCAAAAAGGCCCTGGCGGCCAAGAAGCGCCATAATGGCAGACAGCTGTCTTCAGAGGCCCAGCTGTCTGCAGGAAATCTTGAGACCTCTGAAGAGGTTGCGCTGCCTCGTAAAATACAGCCGGCATCTTTGTCACCTGACACCTCTATCTGTTCTCAAATCTCTGACCCTTCTATCTGTCCTTTAACTCACCCTGAAAACAAAGACTACGGTCCTCAGTTATGTTCGAAGCGATTGTTTAATAAGCCTGAGCTACCATCTTACACAGACTTCGGTCCTAAGCTATCATCTAACAAAGACTACGGTCTTCACAAACCTGCTGAATTGTCAAACAAACTTGTCAACAAACCTGCTGAATTGTCAAACAAACTTGTCAACAAACCTGCTATGACAATGCCAAACAAACTTGCAAATTCTGCATCTCTCAAACCTTTTACAAACCCTCGTTTTGTTACTGTCAATTCTACCATTGCTGCTCACACTTCTATTCAGTCTGTTGATTTTCCAGATAAGCCTGTCCTGATGGGATCTTTTCATCAAGGGCATTCACAGTTTGGCGACGTGCGCAACAAGCAGTGTGGTGCCATCAGTCTGACTGCTGTTTTGAAGAGCAAGATAATGAGTGTGCTAACATGGCAGCCCCATGACTTGGATGATGTTTTGATTGAAGGAAGTTGTTTATATACATTGATGAGAGATCAGGGGAAAATAAAAGACATGTCTGGCCGAGGTTACATTGCAGTGTCAGAATTGCCAAGGCAACACAGTGTATGGAATTGTGATTTCATAATAAACTTTGCTGAATCATTTTGTGGTGTTATCGATAATGAATATGACCATGGCCTTAGTGATATTGTTATGCCCATTGATGTAGCTTTACAAAGCGCCGTACTGAGACAAGACGCATGTTTATTAACCTTAGGTGCAAGTACATGTGCAATTGTTAAACAAGGATCCTGGTTTGCCGTCATTGATTCCCATGGTGGTAGAATTGTTAACCAAGAACGACAACAGGCCAGCTGTGTTGTTTATTTTAGCTGTATTGAAAGTGTTAACAAGTACATACTCGAGCTGGGACGATCGTTTGGCGAAAACACATACTTCGAACTAACAGGAGTTGACGTGACAACAGAATCAACAAACGAACATGCCACAGCTGTCGAAAGCAGTCCATGCCAAAGCGATATCACAAAAGGTAAGGTTATGTTTGATCGGAACGTCATATCTCAAGATGATGCCGAAATTACACATGCGAAAGATGAATGTAAGCAGACGGAACTAGCATTCAATAGCAAAGTGTGTACACAACAGGTCAGCACTAGCTCTGACATACAAGCTACAGTATGCAGATCGCAGACAACAGAAGAGGTGTTGATAACAAGTGTGACAGTTGTGCAAAAATGTTTTATGTCTTTGACTTGGGAAGAACAAGAAGCATTGTGCAAACGTCTTCAAATACCGTGTGAAGTCCAGCGCTCTTCGAGACGAACACCAGGTAGCAACATTAGCTGTCCGTGTAAAACAAAGGACATTAAACCAGATGGCAACTGTTTCTATCGCAGTCTTTCCTTCGCCATAAGTCAGAGTGAACAAAACCATTTAAAAATCCGCAGAGCCGTTGTACGCCATCTTCAAAACAACAGTTCAAAGTTTGAAAAATATTTGAGAGACGAATACGTGTCTGTTCAAGATTACGTCAACAAGTCAAGGATATACTACTGTAATTCATGGGCCACGGAGATTGACATTTTTGCCGCTGCCGACTTCTTGCAATTAGACATCATGACGTATAATAACGACAGATGGAATGTGTACAGGCCTACGGAGCCCCTGTCAATCAGACATGGCTGTATTTATTTGAATCACACGGGCAACCATTATGATGTTGTGATATGTGTTAAAAAGAACGGAAACAGAACTTGTGCAGGAATGTGTTTACAGAGCGATGAACGTCCGCCTTCGTGTCGCAAAAGAAAGCTGGACCAACCAGACAATGTAAGGAAGCTAAGAAAGCTGAGCAGACAACGAGAGCATTATCACAATGATGGCAGTGGCAGGCAAAGAAAACTTACAATGCTGAAAGAGAAGTATGATAATGATGAGCATATGAAGCAGAAAAAGTGTCAATATTCTCGTGACCATTTCTTAAAGAAATATCATACAAACCCAGATTTTTGCGAACATGTGCTTCAACGTTTTCAAAGGAAATATAAACTTAAACAATTTCAATCATCAAAAGCTGCATATTTTCAAAGGAGATACAAAGAACATTTGAGTTTTCAAGCAAAGGTTAGGCAAAAGTCCAAGGCCAAATACAAAACAAATGCTGAATTTAAACGCCTTGTTTGTGATTACTCCAAAAACAAATACAAGACAAATGCCGAATTTAACCGCCTTGTCCGTGATTACTCCAAAAACAAATACAAGACAAATGCCGAATTTAAACGCCTTGTCCGTGATTACTCCACAAACAAATACAAGACAAATGCCGATTTTAACCGCCGTGTCTGTGATTACTCCAAAAACAAATACAAGACAAATGAAAAGTTTCAGAATGATGTGCGCAATTATAGTCATGTCAAATACAAGACAAATCTTATTTTTCAAAGCAAAATGAAACAGTGCAACAAGAAACAGTACCAAAAAAATAAAGAGATACGTTTTCTTAAAATCCAAAGAAGTCGTCATAAATACAACACTTCCCGGGAAAGGAGAAAAAACATTGATTCTGCCATTGCTTATTTTCACCAGAATGTCAGCTGTGGTCCTGAATATGTATGTGCAGTCTGCCATAGATTACTATTCAGAAAGCAAGTGATTGAATGTAAACCACATTTATATGAAAGCAAAAGAGCCGAAGTTGCTTCACTGGCTAAGAGATGTATCACTTTCCAGTATTTACATGTGTGTGATTTTGAATGTCAGAAACAATGTTACATGGCAGATAGTCCTTCGAGCAAACTATGGATTTGTCACTGCTGCTATCGAAAAATACGTAATGGTAAACTTCCAGAAGAAAGTGTCACAAACAATATGCATTTGGATGAAATCCCTGCAGAACTGAGTTGTCTGAATTCCTTGGAACAACACCTTATTGCGCGTCACATTCCTTTCATGAAACTATTGTGCTTGCCAAGAGGGCGCCAAAGAGCTTGTCATGGACCCTGCGTGAGCGTGCCTATTAATTGTTCAACTGTAACAAATATACTTCCACGAAATGAAGGGGATGACAAGATGCTTCGAGTGAAGCTCAAACGGAAACTTTCTTACAAAGCGCACTATGAGTACCTCTATGTCCACACTGATCGTGTTAGGAAAGCACTGAGATATTTGATTGCAAACAATAGGTGGTATGGTGATGTCACTTTGAATGATGAATGGTTGAACTCTTTGGATGGCAGTGATCCAGAAGAAGTCGACAATGATAAACAGGAGGAACCAGTTGGTAATAGCGATGATGAAAATGTTGACGAAGAACAAGCAGAGGAAGATTTGACTTACATAAAAGACCAGCCTGGGCTTGTGTCAGACACATCCCTGCAACCTGTCGATGTGGGTTCAGAGATTATTGATCAAAATTTTCAGCACATACTGAATATGGCACCCGGTGAAGGCAATAGTCCAGTTAGATTACTGTCTGATAAAACCAACGAGGCTAAGTGTTTTCCTGTCCTATATCCTCTGGGTGGGCCTACATTCCATGACGAAAGAGAGTCAAAAATTACTCTGTCACGATACCTGAACACACGCATTCTGAATGCTGATGGACGTTTTGCACGCAACACAGATTTCATTTTCTACGCACAGTACATGTCAGAGGTGCATCAAGTTGTGTCTAGTGTATCAGTAGCATTACGCAAAGGCCATTCTTCTCAGAAAGACATATCACCAGGCATGTTGTTAAACTCTGACTCACTCAATCAAATGTTGCGGAACGATGAAGGATACAAGTTTTTACGTGGTATTCGTGGAACTCCTCCATACTGGATGTCGGTGCAGAAAGATTTATTCGCCATGATAAGACAACTCTCCATACCCACATTCTTTGCATCATTTAGTTCTGCGGATTTGAGGTGGCCTGAAATGTTGAATTCAATTCAAAGACTGGAAGGGAAACAAAAAGCCATTGATGATCTTGACTGGTCTGATAAATGTGGGCTCATACGAAGAAACCCTGTCACAACAGCACGAATGTTTGACCACCGTTGGCATTGCTTTCTCAGAGACGTCATTCTCCGAACACAGGCAATCGGGAAAGTATACGACTGGTTTTATCGAGTTGAATTCCAACAGCGTGGGTCTCCTCACGTCCACTGCCTTTTCTGGGTTGAAAATGCTCCAAAGATTGACAAAGACGATGATGGTAAAGTAGCAAAGTTCATAGATCAATATATCACATGTCAAGTTCCATCAGAAAAAGATACAGAACTCTTTGAGCTAGTGAACAGTGTTCAGAAACACAGCACAAGGCATTCCAAGACTTGTCGCAAGAAAAACACTCCGTGCAGGTTCCATTTTCCACGACCACCATCAAACTGTACTTTCATCACAAGAGTCAGTTCAGACACGTTGAATGACAATGAAGAAGTTAAACATGCCACGGCAACCATGAAGAAAGTGAGGTCTGCATTAACTTCACCTGATTTTCAATTCAAGACAACACATGCATTCTTTGAATCGTTGGGGATAGATCAAAGTGAGTTTGAATACGCATACAGTATATGTTCCACAAAGAGAAGCATTGTAATGAAACGAAGTCCTGCAGACATTTGGGTGAACCAGTACAACAAAGACTTACTTCGTGCTTGGCAAGGTAATATGGATATTCAGTATGTCACAGATGCATATTCTGTTGTTGTGTATATACTGTCATACATCACAAAGGCAGAGCAGGAAATGGGCTTGTTGTTACAACGTGCTCAAAACGAGGCAATGAATGGCAATCTGGATGCAAAAGCAGCGTTCAAGCAGCTTGGAAGTGTGTACCTTCATAACAGGGAAGTTTCAGCTCAGGAGGCAGTGTATCGCTTAACACATATGCACTTGAAAGAATGTTCCCGTGATGTGCAGTTTATTCCTGTTGGTGAAAATCCCTTAAGAATGAGTTTACCTTTGCATGTACTCCAAGCTAAAGCTCAGCAACAGTGTGAAGACAACAGCAACATTTGGATGACCAATATCATTGAGAGATATAAGAACAGACCACAGTCTGTAGACTTTGAAGCATTGTGCTTGGCCAGTTTTTGTTCTGAATATAGAATTCTTTCAAAGTCTCAGGTTCCAACAGAAAGAGATGCAGGTGAAATTACAGAACTCAACAATAACTGTGGCTTTGTGAAAAAAAGGACCCGAACTCCGCCTGCTGTTGTGAGGTATCCCAGATTTTCTCCAACTAAAGACCCAGAAAAGTACTTCCATTCTTTGCTGCAACTGTTTTTGCCTCACTACGACGTCTGCCATCTCAAACCACCCCCATTTGACACATACGAACATTTCTACAAGAACGGAGCAGTAAGATGTGGTGGCAAAATTCAAACAGTGAAGTCCATTGTGGATTCCAACAGAGCTCTATTTGAAAAGGAGAGTGATGAGATTGACAGAGCTAAGCAGTTGCTGGAAACAAACCCAGATTTACAAGACGCATGGTCTAGAATTTGTCCTGAGACAGAGCAAGAGCGCCTTCACTGTTTGGAGCTGATGAAAGACAAAGTTGTAGATGAGGAAGATCAGGATAACATTGCAGAACTTATCCCTGACCTGACAGCCAACCCACACACAGCATGCTCGTTGGAGACTAACCATGTGACGATGCCCAGACAAGATGCATTGGATTTATTACGGTCATTGAATGAGGAGCAGTCTGCTGTCTTCTATGCTGTTCGCCAGTGGTGTTTGCAGAAACTTCTTGGACAGAATCCGGATCCCTTGCGATTATTCATTACTGGTGGAGCAGGAACAGGTAAAAGCCATCTAATTAAAGCAATCCATTATGAATCTACCAGGCTCTTGTCACAGATTGCTGAAAATCCAGAGGATCTCACCGTGCTTCTAACAGCGCCCACAGGTGTGGCTGCATACAACATTGGTGCTGCTACAATTCACCACACTTTCGCCATTGGTGCAAATGTTCGACTTCCTTACCAACCACTCGGTGATGAGAAAGTCAGTGCTTTACGGACTAAAATGGGAAGCTTGCAAATTTTGATAATCGATGAAGTGTCCATGGTTGACCACCGTCTTTTGGCCTACATCCATGGCAGACTACGTCAAATCAGACAAACTGGCGATTATTCTCTCTTTGGCAATGTCTCTGTCATCTGTGTGGGTGACTTTTACCAGTTGAGACCAGTGAAAGGCACACCCCTTTATGCAGACAATAACGGACCCAACCTGTGGGAGAACAATTTTGAAGTTGCTGAGCTGATCACAGTTGTAAGACAAGACAATGCATCATTTGCTGACATACTAAATCGCCTCAGAGTCCGTAAAAAGAAGGAACCTCTCAGCAGCCAGGATATACTCACACTGCAGCAGCGTGAAACCGGAGAACACTCCACTGATATTCACATCTATGCTACAAATGCAGAGGTGCAGGAGTATAATATTCAGAAATTGAATGAGACGTGTCCAGATGCAATAAGAATCCTCGCTCAAGATTTTGTTAGAGATCCCAAAACCGGACGAATGCAAAAGATGGCTGGCTTCCACAGCAAAGTCTTCAATTCATGTTTGCCTGCATGTGTTCAATTAGGTATTGGAGCCAGGATCATGCTGAAAAAGAACATAGACGTCTCTGATGGCCTTGTGAACGGAGCATGTGGTACAGTTGTGGAAATCGTCAAAGGTAAAGAGCCCGATGACGTCCCTCCAGCCATTCATGTTGAGTTTGAAGACCCTAACGTTGGCAAGATTCAGAGATCAAAGTTGAAAAGGATTGATGAACGTTCAACAATAGTAGAAATACAAGAAGACCAAGTGACCAATGCAGGTGGTGTGCGAAGACAACTCCCGGTTGGGTTGGCATGGTCAGTGACTGTTCACAAGTGTCAGGGCCTTACAGTTGAAAAGGCTTGTGTATCACTGGAAAAGATATTTGCTCCAGGTCAAGCATATGTTGCACTGAGTCGTGTGAAAAGTCTTGAGGGACTGATAATTGAACAGTTCAAAGAGTCTGCTATATTCTGTGATGAGAAAGTCGAGTCAGCCGTGGAAAGCATGCCAAAGTTCAGCTATGCAATGTCTACTTTGTCTAGCTTAAACCCTGTGTGTACAATAGCACTTCATAATGTCCAGAGTTTGAAGCCTCACATTAAGGATGTCCAAGCCCATGAGGTCTTAATGAAAGCTGAGTGTATTTGTATAACAGAGACGTGGCTGAACACAGATACCAGGGAAGAACCGCAACTACAAGGGTACCGTTTCAAACACAACCCAAGAGCCAGCTGCTACGATGGTTCAAATCCAGTCTTTGCAGGTTTAAGGCAACAACAAAGAGGTGGCGTTGGCATTTATTATTCAGATTATATTGATGTGCAGGTGTCAATTCCAGAAAGATGCAATTTGGAATGCCTATATTTTGAGATACCCAATGTTAATTTGACTGCTGCTGTTTTATACAGGCCAAGCTCTTACAAGATTGATGTATTTAGACAACAGCTGTTGCAGGTCATCTCTGAACTTGACAATCACCCTGGGAAGAAACTCATAATGGGAGACTTCAATGAGGACATCTTTGTATCATCTACAATTGCCAAGTTACTGGATCAGCATGGATACACTCAATACGTGCAAACAGGGACTACTGAAAAAGGTACGTTAATAGATCATGTGTACTGTAAAGGTGCAGGAGATGTAATTGTTGAAGTTGTTCCCACGTACTTTAGTTTTCATGAAGCAGTCCTCATATCTTTCCTTTAATCTAGTTACATTGACAAAAAGATGATGTACAGGTGTGTGATTTCCAGCTGTCTTATCCAGTGTTTTGTTGACTTCCGTCCACATAGTAGGGCTGGGTGGCTGGGTGGGGGCAGGGAGAAGCCTTGTTACTGGACGGCTCCTTGCATGGGAAAGGGAGAGACAGGGGACATTTCTTAAACTTATTATTTATGAATTAATTGACTTATGTGTTTATTTATCTGTTTGATATATATATATATATATATATATATATATTCATGAAGTTCACCGTGCGTCTATGAAATTGATACCTTATTTATTTATTTATTTGTCTACATATTTATTTATTTATTTATTTATATACCTATGTATTTATATATTAATCAATTTCAACATTCCCAAGTACGTGTGCTATTTTTAATGCGTCCTATGATCTGATGAGCTATCGACGGCTCCTTGCATGGGAAAGGGAGAGACATAGGGCATTTTTTGAACTTATTTATGAATTAATTTACTTATTTATTTATTCACTCACTTATTTATTTATTTATTCACGTAGTTCCGGTAACTAGCCTATGTACAATTTATAATTATATTAATTACGTATTTATTCACTTCTTTGTCTATTTATCTGTTTGATATATATATATTCGTGAATTTCATGGGGCATCCATGAAATTGATACCTTATTTATTTATTTGTCTACATATTTATTCATTTATTTCTTTATTTAACGATGTATCAATTTATATATTCATGAATTTCACCAGGATTCCATGAATTTGATACCTTATTTATTCATTTATTTATTTTTCTACATATTTATTTATTTATTTATTTATTTATATACCTATATATTTATCTACTAATCCATTTCAACACTCCCAAGCACATGTGCTATTTTTAATCGACCTATGATCTGATGAACCATCAATGGCTCCTTGCATGGGAAAGGGAGAGACATGGGGCATTTCTTGAACGTATTTAAGAATTAATTGACTTATTTATTTATTTATTTATTTAGGTAGTTCCGATAACTTGCTTATGTACAATTTATAATTATGTTCATTACTTATTTATTCACTTTTTTGTGTATTTATCTGTTTGATATATATATTCATGAATTTCACTGGGCTTCCATGAAGTTGATAATTTATTTATTTATTTATTTATTTGTCTACATATTTGCTTAGTTATTTCTCTATTAATCCATTGCAACATGCTCCCAAGTATGTATGTTATTTTTAATGCGTCCTTCCATGATCTGCCAAACTATCGCCAAGTTCCACTTAACAGAGAGACTTTTTTTATTTATTTGTTCATTTATTTATGTATTTATCTATCTATGGTTATATTTATACATTTATATATTTGTGTCTTTGTATATTTATGAATTTGAGCTTAATTCTGGAAAGGGAGGGACATACAGAGTTGCATATACACAGGTGCCATCTGTGCTCTGCCCCAAAATTTGCCCATTCACGGTCAGTTGTTGAGGAAGTTATCCCTACCCCCCATACCAACCTCACCTTCTAAGTTTTTGGATGGTTCAAAGATGCCAAGGACAAAGGACTCCATATTCATGTTTATTTGGGGCATATCAACTGATAAATGAGCCTATGTGGGGTGGGTGTTGAGAAGTGGTGCTGAAGTATTACAGGTGCCACAGTTCTCCCTGCACTTCTTGGCACAAGGCTGTGGATGGCCTGTGCCCATAACTACCGGGTTCATAAGATGGCTCAAGAAACACTGTGATGGCATGTAGACACGGGACTGCAGTGACACAAACGTTGGTAGCTAGATTTTGCTCACCATCCGTCAACGCCACAGACTGTCACTCTGTCACAACCGAAGGAGAGGCAACATTCCTTGGTGACTACTTGACCAAGGAAATAGGCTGTATGAGACATAGAGAGACTGTTCAATGCATTCTAAACGTACTGAAAGAATGGTGAGTTCTGTACACTGTTATTTTGCAAGCTTGTCCCTGATCAGTTTTGCAAAGAGCTCAGACAGTGTTCCTTTGTTATTGACAGGTACAATACTTCCTAACACTACTAGAGTTGGCAGCTGTTCTGGGTCTTAGAGGCAGTGACGTCATCATGATGGGAAGTTACACACTGGATGTTCCGCATCATTTGAGTCAAAACAAATGGCTATCTGCTACAGTCCCTAATTCACTGACCCTTATTTGCCTCACCAATAATCTGGAGTGAAAAGGAACTATGGAGTAACTGCTGACTAAGTGGATTGCTGCAGGATATGGATTTATTATTGTTTTTTTTTCTCTTTCAGTTGGAAAGAGATCCGGCTGAACAGGTTTTTTTCCTTTATATATAGATTTTTTCACCTGTTTTACTTGTCCATGTCCTGGTGGCTTACTACTTGAGTTTTGGTACGGGCAGAGCTGGGCAGTATTTTAATTAAATGTATTTAAAATACATATTTAAATACTTTGATGTATTTTTTAATTTGTATTTTGCAAGATTGGAAAAAATGAAATGTAGTTTGTAATAAAATATTTTGAGGTACTGTATTTTGTGTATTTCAAATGCTTAAATATTTCTATAAAAACTTTTTTTTTTTACTCAGTTAAAGACAAGCCAATCACCAGTGGAAATGTTAGGGTCAGATGTAAATCATGTGACACACCCAGTTAAGCCCTGTTCACACGGCACATATTTGCATCGATGCTGCACCGATGTATTTTGTTGCGATATATCTTACACCGGTGTAAATTT
>JAOPUC010000003.1:10053425-10065470 GCA_027564185.1 Cephalocassis borneensis
CACACACACACACACACACACACACACACACACACACACACACACACACACACACACACACACACACACACACGAGCTTTCCTGAGCACTTCACACAAAAATGTAGCTGTGTTCTGAGTTCTGACTCACCGGTCTGTCTGTGAGGGAATCACGTCTCGGGTTTGTCGGCGAGACGAAGTGAATGTTGGTGGATGTCGAGTACGTGGCAACGAGTTGCAGAACAATAGAGGTGTGTGAAAACTGCTAATGCGAACACAGGATGCCTATTGACGCATATCGACGGCTGGGACAATCAGCGCTGCCTGGCCATGCATACTTAAGTTCAAATGTATTCACTGAGGCTACAGGGATTAAAGCCTATTAACGACATTCTGGACCGAGGCTCTGCGCTGACAGTTTCTCAACGTCCTTTTTCTTTCCTCCGAAATGACTTTGTTAGGGTGGAACAGGGTGTAAAAATGACACTCCACAGCACCATACTGGGTGCATCACTATCGGTACAACACGGCTCCACTCCACTCCAAAAAGTCGCTTTTGAATCCAGAGTTAAAAATAAGCGGTCGCTTAGTTGTTAAATGTAGTGCAGAGAAAATGTTTATAATCTTTTAACAGCTTGTGAGGGTTCAATTAAAATGATTTCATAAATTAACACGTGCATTTGGTCTATAAAGTGTCATCGGAAGGAACTTTTGTGACCCTGGACTCGTCTCGTGGTGATAAACGATGCTTTTTGGTGTTTGTTGAAACACTGGCGTGAGAGAACATGCTCATCTTAATGTTCATCTCCAGGCCTTACTGTCCGACGAAAGCACTTTTTTATGGGCTTGTTGTAACATTGTTATAAGCTGTTATTACATATGAATAATAGTTAGTATGTGAGTATTATGTATTATATATTATATATAGTGTATAATGTGCGTATTCGAGCTCTCCTTATCCCAGCGCTCCTTATCTCACGCTCTTGTTCTGCTGGGATCCGATCCAATCCGACGGGCCCCGTGTGTTGGTATTAGTGTGACAGTATTGATTTTAGTCACAAGGGGTTTTGTGTTGTGTTGTGGTGTGGTGTGGTGTGGTGTGGTGTGGTTTGGGGTCAAGGTTGTGCTCGCTGAAGGTTTTCGGGGCGACTGATAAATCAGAGATCACTGTTTCCACTGGTGACGTCCTTCTGTTTTTTTGGGGGGGTTTTGGAGCATTTCCTCCATGACGAATGTTCTCAAACAAAAGAGTAAAACGTTCCGATGTTTTTTTGTTTTTTTTTTGTCTTCTTCACAGAGATCTTGTGCGTATCTCAGCAGCTCGGTGGTGCTCGTGCGTTCGCTTGCCGCGTCTTTGATCCTGAATACGAGGAACGTTTGGCGTTCCCGAGGGATTCTGCACTGCGCAGGTAGTCCTTTCACATCCCTCTTTCTGTGTGTGTGTGTGTTTAGAAATGCACTGCTTGTTCTTCTTCGATATTGTTTTGACCAGCAGCTTTTGCATTTGTCAGGTGGACACTCCATGGTGTGCGAATGCATTCACACAGTGAATACATTAGTCAAAGTAACTTTTCTGAAGTTAAGTGAAATGAGCTCCTCTGCGCACGTGTTAAATGCCTTTTTCAGACGTCCCGTGTCCTTCACCACCAACTCAAGCCTGACGTCTTGTTGTTGTTGTTGTTGTTTTTCTTTTTTTCTGAAATTAGTATAGCTTTGAATCAGCGATGTCGGTGATGAACCAAACCCCCATTTAACCCCTACCCCGACACACATCCAGGTTTTATTTCAGTTCTTTATGCGTCATTCATGTCACTGTCTTATCCTCATCATTAATCAGATGTGTTTTTTTAGTCTAAAGAAGCTCGTGTGATCGCACGCTTTTAAATCCAGTACATTCACTCTGAAACACACAGTTCCTGTTCCGTCGTGTTGTTGACTTTAAATCAGGAATTAAAGCTTGTCAGCAAGGCGTCTGCTCTGATCGAAGGCCGATTGTTGGCGAGAACGGATTCCTGGAGGAGGAAAAGTGAGCGGAGATGATCTGCAATGGCAGCGTGGAGGTGAAGAACACAATAATGTTAGCTGTTCGGAGCGGCACCTGAATTTTGCTATCAGCGGGGGAATTGAGCAGCTCTGAGAGCCTGGCAATATCTTCCCTGCTGCTCACACACACACACACACACACACACACACACACACACACACACACACACACACACAGAGTGTCATTGTGCTGCACATCAGTCACCAACAGTTTTACAAGAGAACTTCTTGAGAAGGAAAGAACCGACTCACTATTGTCAAAAAACACACACACACACACACACACACACACACACATAGAGTTGTCACAGCTTTTTTTTTTTTACTTTACACATCTCCCCATGCACCAGGGAAGGGTTTGATGGAGGAAAAGTGCAAACCCGCAGTACACACAGCTTCATTTACAATTTTTTGTACCAACAAAGTGAGCGGTTTTATCTCCAGGCTTGACAGCCCGAGCCGATAAGCAATGCTGTAGGAGAGACATGCGCTGCCTCTTTAAATCCCCCTCTTTCTCCATATATCTATCTCTCTGTTGTCTCGTTATTCCCCCCCCCTCTCTCTCTCTCCCTCCCGGTGTGTCACTCTTTCTCTCTCCTCCTTCTTTCTCACTGGTTCTCTCGGACTCGTCCCCTCCCTTCTCGCTCTGCTCAGGCTCTTCGTTCACACACACAGCCTCTTGTCCAGCTCCAATTGGCTGCGCAGGCACCAATCTGGCACGAGGAAGGGCTGGGGTGGGTGGGTGGGTGGGGGACTGCATATGCAAAGCCTCGCTTCATATTCATGAGCACCAATCGTGGCTTTAAGTCCTTGATTAGAAGAGTGCAAGAGCTTTTGGTCCCAACTGGCTGTGCCTATAGGCTTGTCACTGGGAGAACGCTTCCTGTTAATTGCACTGCTCAAGTGACGGGACGGCAAGAGGAGGAGGAGGAGAGAGAGAGAGAGAGAGAGAGAGAGAGAGAGAGAGAGAGAGAGAGAGAGAGAGAGGGACAAATAGAGAGAGAGAGAGAGAGAAACTTTGATTTATAGAAGGGCGTGCTCAAACGATGGTCACTCAGTGCAAATGGATTCAGTAGAACTTTCGATCCCTGAGTGTTTCTCGTTACACTCTGAACAAGAGTAGGTAAATTTTCTTCTTTCTGCTTGACTTCTTTCCATGCTTGTGCTCGTCATGTGTGAATATATATGTGTATGTGTGTGTATGTATATATATATGTGTGTGTGTAAGTATGCGTGTATTGTGAACACTATGTGTGTCGTACCTGCAGTTCACGTCATTGAAGAGCTGGAGACCAGATTGTTGTGGTTGTCAGATAGTGTGCATGGGTATGTCTGAGTATGTGAGAGAGAGAGAGAAAGAGAGAGAGAAAGGGTCCTGGTGCACTTCTAAGTAGGACGGCTTACCTGTAAAGCGCGCTCGGTTTGTAGAATATTTGTCAAAACTCTCGTTCACAGACGCGGTCGGTGAAGTCGTGCTTTAGCGTGCAGGACGCTGCTTGACAGATGGGAGCATGAAAGAGGGAGAGCGGGAGGAGGAGGAGGGGAAGCGGGTGAACTGGAGAGAAAGAGAGAAAGTGGTCTTAGATGGCAGGAGAGCTTGAATTGCAGACCCGCCGCCCCACATGTGGCCCGACCGAGGCATTAAAAACAGCACACCGAGTCGGTGAGCGCTCAAGCACTCACTCGGTGTAATGGCATGCTGTTCTTATTGTTGTTGTTGTTGTTGTTGTTGTTTTGTTTTGTTTTTAAGCTTTAGCACGAACCAGAAATGTGACTTCAAACTTTCCACAGAGGTCGAGTGCATTTATTTATTTATTTATTTTCCACATTAGAAGTCTTCATAGATGTGCTTTTTTAAAGATCGCACGAACGTGGATGAATTTAAGCTATTTAAAAAAAAAAAAAAAGCCTCGTGACAGATCAGGTGGAGACGCTGCTCTGAGATCATAGTTTTAAGTCCAGTCAGTGAGAAATAATTCCGCACGATAATCAGATCGGGTTTGAGAAAAGAAATAAATAGATAGATAAATAAATAAATAAATAAATAATACAAAGGATAACCTTTGACCTGGAACACTGATCAATCCCGTGTGTGTGTGTGTGTGTGTGTGTGTGTGTGTGTGTGTGTGTGTGTGTAAATAAGAGTCTGTTCTGCATTGTTATACAGCCATACAAGCAAAACCAGAATATCAGTGATTTTAATAATAATAATAATAATAATAATAATAATAATAATAATAATAATAATAATAATAATGTCAAACTTATTTCCGAGTTTTGGAGTAAAGCCTGGCCGTGCAGATATTCCTTATCGTTCTGTCAGTGAGTGAGTTGTGAGTGATTCGGAGTGTGAAGGTATGTTCAGGTGCACGAAGCTCTCATCCGTCTCACACACGCAGCACCGCGGCGTTCCTGCGTGTTTACCTCCGGCACGCTCATTCCACCCACGGGATTAACGCCGACGAGAGTAAACTCTGAGATAAGGCTATCGCGCTCCTTCAGCTCGGCTTTTTCCTCCTTCGTTTGCTGTTTGTTCACCGTTTGATCTTTTCTTTTCCAAATGATCTGCTGTTATTCTAATTAATGCTAGTCATAACAACAAGTGGCAGTTTAGCGATTATCATAATTACAATCACTTACTGCCCCGCGTGTACGTTTCATTTGCATGCTAGTTTTAATATTTACTCACATGCTCCCGAGCTGGAGGACTGAACAAACGGGACTCGTCTGAGAGTGAGGATTTTCACAAGCAGTAATTTTCAGAGCTTTTTTTTTTTTTTGTATATTCATTTATTTATTAAACAGAAATTCTTGCTTTTCAGTTTATTTGCTGCTTTTCGGGAAAAAAAATTATTTCGATCATGTTCGAAGGGCGGGTTATTCTTTTAAAACGGTATAGTCGTGCTTTGTGTGTATTTTTGTTTTTGTGTGACTTGAATGCATTTCAAATTCACAAGAAATTTATTATTATTATTATTATTATTATTATTATTATTATTATTATTCAGCGTTCTGATTAATACAACGAACATGATTCAGAATTATTCTGCGGTTCAGAATATTTCCTTTAATTGAACTGAATTTTTCTTGAAGCAATTCTCACCTGCAACCTTTTTTCAAGCAGTCGCACTTTCTCCTTGGCGTTTTACCTTTTCTCGTAATTTTACGGGATTGATATTTCGATATTTCGAGCTGCGGTCCACCCCCGAGTCGTCTGAAAGAGAATAACGTGAGCCGCTGTGTCTTTACTGCTCAGATGACTCGAATTGAACCTGCTGTAGTTTGGATTCACGGCTCTTCGCGACCCTTTTTGTCATGTTCTGGTGGGTTTTTATGCCCTGCTCATGCCATCGCTGGCCCCTGAAGAAGAAAAGTAGATTTTTTTGCTATATCAACCTTTCTTTTTTCCATGTGACAGAGAGGAAAAGGCGGGGTGGAGAGGGATAAAAGCCCTGGAGGCAGGGATCAGAGAGGAATAAAAGGAGATTGCGTAAATTAAATTCCTTTTAATCTCCTTATAAAATCATTTACTTAATTCATCTGTCAAATGATGTCAATATGCACACCGCTGATTTATTTCTCTCTCACGTGTGTGCACGCGTGTGCGTGCGCGCGCGCGTGTGTGTTGCTGGCACTGCTGCTTTTGAGCACTGATTCAGCTCTCTCGAGGTCCCCAGTGTGAGAGGTGTCATCCGTGTGTGTGTGTGTGTGTGTGTGTGTGTGTGTGTGTGTGTGTCTGCAGCCCCTTGTCGATTTCTGTCTGGACACTCTTTTGTCTTTAGGCTGTCCTGCGTATAGGAGACGTATCTGTGCCACTTCCCCTTGTTTGAAGGGGCCTGAAGCTTTCCGAGGGTAATTAACTCCAGTTAAAAGAGACACACTCGTCCCCCGTCTCGTCCTCCTCTAGGCCTTTCTTCTTTCTGGAAGGGAAAAAAGAAATAGACAAATGCGAGGCAGTAAAGTAAAAGGCAGGGTGTATATTTTTGACCTTTCGCTTCCTACAGTGTAATAAGAGGTTTTTGGATTCATAAACTCATAAACCAGCACTAAATGTACAGAAATGTACACGGGCATCATCATCATTATCATCATGTTGTCAATTTGTCTGATTTATGTTTTTCCCCATCCGTCTTTGAAAGACAAAGTGAAAGTGGCTAATGGGTTTTTTTTTTTGTGGTTTTTTTTTAAAGATCTCCCACACCAGCTGAGACTCACCCGGCCCACAGTCATTCCCACCTCCGAGCCGTAAAGATCAGGTCCAGCACCGCAACACTTTACCTGTGTAACTGTTTCAAAACCAGAGCACGTGTGACATTTTGTTTTTTCTTCTCTTCCCTTTTCTTGTACATTAATGTCTTCCGTCCTGATTGTTGGTCTGAGGAGTGTGGACTAGAAGCACTCGGAGCCCGGAGTGTGTGTGGGACGATTGAGTTACAGCAGGTCAATAGAGACACTGTGGTCAGTCCATGAGCAGGAGCTGAGCTCGCGACAGATAAGGGGGTAAAAATAGGGCTTTGGGTCGAAGCCTTCTTCACCTCTGATTCACTCGTAGACAGTGGAGTCAACCAGTTCTGGATATCCAGGGGTTTTGATTTCAGAGATTGGAGTGTAGATCAGACAGAACGTGTGTGCTTTATGCTGCTTTTTAATCCTTATAAAAATAAAAAAAAAATAAAAAATAAAAAAAAAAAGGAGCAGGACTGGCAAACACACTCGTACAGGATTTCTCAACAATAACATGAGTAATCTTATAGACATGTGGATGTGCACACAGAGCATGTGCAGGAATTTCGGATGATTTTTTAGCCACTGATCTCTGATTAAATGATGAAAGTGTCAGTGTCCTGGAGCAGAGAGAAAGAGAAACGGATGGCCGTGTGGCCCGCTGGCTGACAGTGAAATATTTCACCTCTTTCTCCGATCATACTTCATTTGTGTGCATGAGTGTGTGTGTGTGTGTGTGTGTGTGTGTGTGTGTGTGTGATAGTGCTGAATGTTCTCTCTGTTATGATCAGCTCTATTCAGTGATCCTGCACCTCGTTCTGTCTGCTCTCATCTTTCCACTCCGTCCTTAAACCTTCAACACCATTTGCTTTGTCTAACGTATGGTGTGTGTGTGTGTGTAGGCTTGGTCATCGTGATTTGTGCCCTGACCAACACACTGCTTCAAATTCTCCCACAATTTTCATATATAAATAAATCAGCCATGACACCTGAAGCATTTAAATCTCGACTACAGCTAAAGACTTTCCTTTTGCACAAAGCCTATGGATTAATAACTCGTACAGCTTTTATTTTGTACACACATCGAGACTTGGTGTAATACGTCTCTAAGAATGTTATATATCTATATATGTGTGTGTGTGTGTGTGTGTGAGAGAGAGAGAGAGAGAGAGACAGAGAAAGGGAAAGCACATTAATGACCCATACATATATAGACACTTATTTTCACGTTATTACTAAGACACATGCACACATGCATATATATATATATTTTTTTCTAATATTCATAATTAAGTGAAAATAAGTATCTGCGCCATTTTGTTCGATTTATTTCATCCATTTCTTTCCCTCAGTGTTTGTCTGAGTGTGTGATTGTAAATTCAGTCTCTCTGATTGGACGACTTCGGTGTAAACCTCTTGGCTGCTAGTTGGTATGGAATCAGCTGAAGTTACTCTTTTTTAAGCTCTATTATTTATCACACACACACGACTAGTTACATATATTAGTATTTGGCTGTAGTGCAATTAATAATAATAATAATAATAATAATAATAATAATAATAATAATAATAATAATGTGAGCTCTGACACACACGCGTGAGCGTATTGAAGAGTCACATTCCTGTAGAGAGACTCGTGTTTGAGGAACGTTCCCTCCATTCGCTCATATTAAAGCTGACACTCCATCTGTCTCGGGTGCCGACCATGCTGCCGAGGTGTGTGTGTGTGTGTGTGTGTGTGTGTGTGTGTGTGTGTGTGTGTGTGTGTGTGTGTGTGTGTGTTGCAGTAGCCCCTCCTCCACTTAATTCAGCTTCTCCATCCTGTTCATCAGGGTTCAGCCCCCGGAGGTCAAACTCTAGGTGTCTTTGTCCCAAAATAACGAGGCCCCCTGATGACACGGACCGTCCCCCGGCTGCGGCCTGTCCGGCTCCAGATTATAATCTCACGCAGTCACAAACACACCGTCCACTGCGGCTGAGCCCTGCTCTGCTCTTTAGTATTGTTGTTGTCGTTGTCCAACAGCATGGATGTGTGTGACAGACTGACACGATGTGTGAAAGAGTGAAAGAGAATAACAGAATGAGAAAAGGAAAATGAAAGAGAGAGAGGGATGGTGTTTATAGTGTGTGTGTGTGTGTGTGTGAGGAAGAATGATACCTGTCCAATCAGTCAACACCATGCCGGTCACAGATGGAACAGCAACACATGACTGAGTCACTGAGCATCAGCCCACACACACACACACACACACACACACACACACACACACACACACACACACACGGCTTAATTCAGATCAGTGTCATGTGTGTTAATCCTTGTCCGAGGGAAGGCCGCGCTCACTCGTTCTGACAGGAGCGTAAAATTGGGTTCAGGTAGCGCAGCAGTTCTCTCTCTCTCTCTCTCTCTCTCTCTCTCTCTCTCTCTCTCTGTAAATCTTTCTTTTCTGTACAATTGAATAAATCAGCAGTGAATCTAAAAGAAGAAGCAGAAGAATTGGAGAGAATTGATGCACATGACCTCAAGTCTCACTTATTTTTGTCGCAGCGTGTTATTTGATTTTATTCTTCTAACCGACACTTTTGTTTCCTTCCCCATGTGTGTGTGTGTGTGTGTGTGTGTGTGTGTGTGTGTGTGTGTGTGTGAGAGAGAGAGAGAGCGACACACGAGTGTATCACACTATAGCTGATAGAATAGTTTACCGGCTGGAAAGCGAACCAGAAACACAATCATGCGGATTTTCTGCTCAGAGTTTTCACTCTGTCACTTTTTTTTCATCATCAGTTTATTGCTGCTTTAATTCTTCTTTAGTCATCAGCTGAAGATGAAAGAGTGTTTTGTGTGTGTGTGTGTGTGTGTGTGTGTGTGTGTGTGTGTGTGTGCGGGCGTGTGTGTGTGTGTGTGAGAGAGAGAGCAAGACCAAACATGCATGCTTTGCTCTCCATGTCTTGTGTTTTCTTGCTTCTGTGCTTCGAAATAATCTTCTTTCTTTCACTGTAATGTATATAACCGGCTCCTCCATTAAAGATTGCCTTGTTTGCTTTTTCCTTTAAAAAAAAAAAGAATGAATGAATGAAAGAAAGAAAAGAAAATGGCTTTTGATGTCATTTTTTCCATGTGTGTGTATAAAGACAGATCTAAAGGAAGCCGGGACGCAGTGCAGGGGAGATCTGTGACTGAAATGGTGTTGGTGTGATTTTATTTTCTTTGTTGTAAACAGTAGTTGAAAGGTGAAGCGGGCGTGTAGAAGTTGCCGAGAGCATTGATTCACTGTTCACTCCTGTTCACTCGACCGAGACTAACGGCCGCGCATTACACACGTTTGTGTGAGTGTGTGCTGCTTTTTTTCCCCCTTTCCTCCCAAGTACAACAGGAACAGGACGACCCTGACCAATCCCGTCTCCGTCCCATCCAGTCCTACTACTACTACTACTAATAATAATAATGATGATAATAATAATTTGTGTCGGTAAAGTCAGATTTCAGAATTCTAACTATTTCTAGATCATTCTAGAAATCAGTATTGCTGCTTATTTACAGTATGGTGTTAAAAGTGAGACAGAAAGAGAAAGTGAGTGTATTTTTTGGAGCGTATGAAGATTTAGTTGAGTGAGTAGTTTTTTGGCTCGGACGTAAAGACTGCGCCGAACCACACCCCACCACACCACACCCTGCTACGCTGCACCACACCCTGCCACGCCGCACCACGCTGCGTAACGTGTAACAGAGAATAGGCGAATTAGGGCGCTTTCACCGGGGCCCTCGTTCCATCCGTCCGTCCGTCCGTCCTTCCTGTCCACTAACACTCCCTCACTAAGACCTTTGTTTTTCACAGTGACACAGTCAGGTGTTTAATTTTTTATTCCTTTTTTTTTGTCCTTCCTCAGTTTGCAGTGACAGGACGGCACATGGTGGAGGCAGGAGGCGTCCTGCGTCCGTTCGTTTTGCATGCGGCTTCGCACAAAGCCCAATTAATTTGTATAAAGTTTGCCTAAAGATTTCACTGTACTTGCATAAAGGCAGGATCTGTCACCATTAAATTTGCCTAAGTCTGCCACAGATCGGCTTTTGACATTGATTGGCCTCCACTAGTCCGCCTTGTTGGATTTATCTGCGGTCGGATTTTTTGAATGAGGTTTCTAGTGGATTTATTAAAAAGAAACAAATCGGCCGTGGTAAAAAGCAACGCCGACGGCTCAGCACTCAGTATTTCACTAATTCAAAACCACATCAACACGACAGGAGATCTTTTAGTACATGTAGTCTACTGCTATCTCTCTCTCTAACACGCACAAATATGACGTCAAGCTTTTCCTGTCCTTTCCTCCTTTATAGCGGTTCACGGCCCTGCTCTGAGATCAGCAGGTCTCAGGCCTGTAAAAGCCACAGGGTTTCTCATCCTGACGTCCAGGGTGCGAGGCAGCGTGCTGTTATCCTGATACTCCGACGTCTTTTATTCCCACGTCTTGCCCAGCATCAAAATTCTGACCTGATAAAAGGGCCGCGCCCGAGCGGTGAGGCACAGCAGCATTAAAAACGTCACAGAGGTTTTCAATTAACGCCAGGCATTAACAAAAGATTCCGTGCTCTGTGGGAAAAAGGGATGGTCATTAAAAGTGATTCGTTAAAGAGCAGTGTTGAAAAGAGAGAGGGAGAGAAAGGCTTTATGCGTCTGTTTTAAGGTTGCGTCTGTGTCTGTCCGTAGCCAATGTCTTTATGTTGTGAGAATTCCTCATGGTATCTCTCTGACCCTCGTCTTTTTCATTCCTTCTCTTGCTTCTTCCTTTTGTTTTGTAGAATGAATGTATCAAAGGCCCAAGTTAATAGCGAAGATAAGTACGGCAAATGCGGTGCATGGAGAATGCAACAGCATTACAACGTCGATACGCATGCGCTCTATAACCAAAGGTAAGGAAGGAAAAAATACAATCATCAAAAGCCAAAATCTATACAAGTGTTTTACTGCATCATCATGACATCATTTTATTTTGCAGTTACTTTGGTACTTGTGTCACTGCTCTGTGTGTGTGTGTGTGTGTGTGTGTGTGTGTGTGTGTGTGTGTGTGTGTGTGTGTGTGTGTGTAGGCTGGCAAGATAGTGTTGGTTCTAAGCTACTGTGTTGACTGACCAGAGAGAGAGAGAGAGAGAGAGAGACACTTACCATCTGTCTCACCTGCTGCATGTAGGGGTCCATCTGCTTTAGTCCAATGCAGAGAGACAGGAGAGGGGAGACAGAGAGAGAGAGAGACAGACAGACAGACAGACAGAGAGAGAGAATAATAGAGACACAAAGAGTGAAAGAGTGAGAGAGCGGACACGCAAGCCATTCCACACATCACAGCATCACGGTCCATCCTTCACACACAGTATGCCGAACTCGAACCCATAACCTCAGTCGTCTTTCAGCTCATTTAGTTTTCCAAACATAAGCAAACTTTTTTTTAAAACAGAAAACCAAAACACATTTGTTTATGCGGACGAGCCAAATGTCCCCAACAAGGTCAAAATTAACATTTGTTCCCCTCATCATGGGTAAATGCACACAGGCAAACACACACACACACACACACACACACACACACACACACACACACGGTCAACTGAACTGATGGTACAGGTCAGGAAGTGTAAGACATGCAGGCAAATCTAAACAAATGAAGAGTTAGTTGGACACAAGGATAGATAGACAGACTGGCAGGCAGGCAGACAGACAGACAGACAGACCGATAGATAGATAGATAGATAGATAGATAGATAGATAGATAGATAGATAGATAGATAGATAGATAGATAGATAGA
>JAOPUC010000003.1:10556140-10566404 GCA_027564185.1 Cephalocassis borneensis
CCGGAGGATAAACACTCCACTAACCACATCCACCAACTACTCCGCGATTTCGCGCCCCCTTGCGTTGTCGCGGTGAATAACATCGCGCATGCCTATACTCGCCGCTCAACAATAAATTACAACTGTCTGTGAAAAGCTAGCTGCAAAAGCCTTGTCGGAGAAGCATGCAGAGGCCTTAAGAGATCAAATAACACACTACAGAACATTACATATCTTTACAAATAACAAGTGAAACACTAAAAGCAGAAAAACACTCAAAAGTAGCCTCAGACACTGCACATACTGTCAGTCTTGGATGAAGATTTTTTTTTCATATTTTCTTTAAAGGTCTGTTTTTGAAAACTTTGAACAGATCTTGAAATTTGAAGGCAGTTGGACTGCTGATTGTATTGACTATTTTCAGTCCTGCTGTCAGTACTTAAAACATTTTCTTGTGATTTCCATCAGTCTGCCATCCTCACATCATTTCAGTCAGACCTGTTCATGGAGATAAAGACCAGTCTCTGAATTGATTAAATATTTGCTCGACGTTCTCTCAAGGTGTACAGAGAACATTTGCGTTTTAGCGAAAATTTTTGATATCCCGACCTCTGCACTGTGATCAATAGTAATTAAGTTGTCCCTCTCGCTCACAGTAAAAGTACTGATTCACCGATAACATCGGTAGCAGATTAATCTCTCTCGCTCACTCACTTTCTCTCTCTCATGCTCTGACTCACACATCTGCATAGACTCTAACACACACCTGTGCACACACACAGTTAAAGTTGCACACTGCAGGTTACCCCTCGTTGAGTACGATTGAAATGTCTCCCCTAATCCAGTCTAGAATGGGTTAGAGTAGCATTTGCATTTGCACTTTTCCCTGCAGTGTGTCATAACTTTTCCCTTTCCTAATCCTATCCACATAGTAAAAATCCACTTTAAAAACATTAGATAATCATTATCTCCCAAATAAAAGTTACGGGCCGTTTAGCTAAGCGTTTTCACCAGTAATTTCATTATTTTACAGCCTAAAGGGCAGCCCACTTTAACAACTGCGATTGAACTTGCAGATTATATTAAGGCACCGGATAATGTACATGTTAAGAGAGCCTTAATTAAGAAGTTGGACAAGATGGTGTGTGAAGTCTTGCAGAGTGTGAATGTTGCTGGAGTGGAAACGATAAGAACAGGGAGGCAATAAGAAGCAATGAGAGAGAATACTACCGTTAGCGACTTTACAGCGGGATTGATTGTTTCTCTTGATCTGCGATATTTGTGTCTGCTAAACGTAGTTTATAATGACAGTGATGGCCTGAATTTATATTCATATTGTAAGAATGTCAATGGTTCTGCATTAGCATCAAGGGCTATAAATGCTAGGCTAATGAAATCTCTGGATAAAAAATAAGAAATTTGCTGTCATTGATTATAAAGAAGAAAAGAACGTACTTGTGGGCGGCACAGTGGTGTAGTGGTTAGCGCTGTTGCCTCACAGCAAGAAGGTTCCGGGTTCAAGCCCAGTGGCCGACGGGGGCCTTTCTGTGTGGAGTTTACATGTTCTCTCCATGGCTGCGTGGGTATGCTCTGGTTTCCCGCACAGTCCAAAGACATGCAGGTTAGGCTAATTGGTGGCTCTAAATTGACCGTAGGTGTGAACGTGAGTGTGAATTTTTGTTTGTCTCTATGTGTCAGCCCTGCGATGATCTGGTGACTTGTCCAGGGTGTACCCCGCCTCTCACCCATAGTCAGCTGGGATAGGCTCCAGCTTGCCCACAACCCTGTACAGGATAAGAGATTACAGATAATGGATGGAAGACTGTACTTATGATAAAGAATTTAAATGACCAGTTGATAATCAGGGCGGCACGGTGGTGCAGTCGTTAGCACTGTCACCTCACAGCAAGAAGGTTCTGGGTTCGAGCCCAATGGCCAACAAGGGTCTTACTGTGTGGAGTTTACATGTTCTCCTCGTGTCTATATGGGTTTCCTCTGGGTACTCTGGTTTCTCCCACAGTCCAAAAACATGCAGGTTAGGCTAACTGGAGGCTCTAAATTGATCGTGAGTGTGAATTTTTGTTTGTCTGTGTGTTAGCCCTGCGATGATCTGGCGACTTGTCCAGGGTGTACCCCGCCTCTCGCTCATCCTCAGCTGAGATAGGCTCCAGCTTGCCTGCAATCCTGCACAGGCAGGCAGTTATGGATAATGGATGAATGGATAATCACGAATAAATTGACGATAATTTAACTACAAATCATTTACTGAGATAAAAGAATTAATAATTAAGAGTAGGCCAGTGTGTACAGATATATTTTAAATCTAGATTTTTTTTGTGCAGTAGTGAGACCATAGTATTTTATATGCATTAAATGCAAAATAATAAGAACAAACATTCCACTCTGGATGAACTGGTAGCTTTTTCATTCATGTAAATAATTAAATAATATTGGCTGGCATTGCGTGGTACATCAGATATCAGAGTCGAAGACGAGTTCAGTATCATGCTAGCTGAATGAAATATGTCTGATATATCATGAATAAAAGCCAGCCAATATTATTATTATTATTATTATTATTATTATATACACATTCCTTTTGGGTGTTCAGCACGTTTTTCTCTTTCAAAATTCTCTCAAAATCTTCCGTATTTAACAAACCAAACCTGGCGGCCATGTTTGTTTACAAATTGTCACAGTCACTCGCTAGTGTGGAAGTATTACATCTCCGACGTGTGACACCGTGTTGTCTTGACAATCATGCAATATCATAAACCGTATTCAACGCTCATTCTCCATTGGGTAGAGTAACATAATGCATGTAGGATAAGCAATATGCTAACAATATTGCATGCTATCAAACCAAATGAACAAAACCCGTTAGAAGGGATTAGAACACATGGTTTTATATCATCAAAAAAGTGTCCTGTGTGTATAATAATATTATATATTATAATCAGTGTTCCCTCTTATCTTTGTCCTTGCTGAGCAAAACCTACTTCGATTTGGCAGACCCCTCTGTCATATGAGCAGAAATTCCCCGTGAGTGTTGCTGCTCTGCCCCTGCTTGATTAGCCGTAGCACGCATCAAAAGAAGGTTCCTCTTGACACATATGCCTCAGAAAATCTCTTGCTTTACCTAATGGGCTGACATGACTTCAGACAGCAGAGCCGCTTAATGATTCTCCCCAAAGTAAACAAACAGTTGATTAGTGAACCACCAGCTGGCAGTCACTTTTATATATATAACGTGTCCAAGCTGCTTAGTGCATGGTTTTGCATGAGGGTCAGAGACGTTCTGAACAATTAAGAAAATTTTTGACTAACCTTCATTCTTAAACCTTCAGTGTGTTCCAGTCCGTATACAAAAATAGATGCTTCCTGTCAACTCTGCAAAAAACCTTGATGGTGCAAGGTATGGAGTTGATGCCTATTGTTTCACAGCACTGTGGAAACATGGTCCTCTTACCTCCATACAACCAGCATGTACACAGAGCATACACACTTACAAGTGTATGCCTGATGCTTTGCAAACATCCTATGAGATTACTCCAAGGTGGTAGTGGTTATGAAGCACACATCACTAACATGAACAGTGTGGTCTGTTTGGCAAGAATGTGTGGCTGTGAGCAGCAAATGTCCAACAGTGTCATCCATAACAGTGGCAATGATGGAAAGGCATACATCTGCTAGTTTGGCCAGTGATTCACCAACACATCTTGGCACAAAGCCTTTGTCTCTACCCTGTTCATGAACCACATTTGGTAGTGATTTCACAAACAGATTGACGTCTGCTCTGACACTGGTGTTCCAAATTAACTGAACCACCTTTTTGTGAAATTGCCATTCCCTTGGCATAGCATATCTATTGTCTGAGTGAAAGCTGGGCCAATCCAGAGATAGAAGGTGAGCATCCAGCCAATTCCAGAACATGTGGTTTTATGCCCTCCTAAAGGCTTGCATAGTCCATGACTTGAGCTTTTCCATGAACTGCACAGTTCAGGTGTCAAAAGTCTCCTCTCATAATTGGCTTTTACTCCTAGAGGTTCCAGATGTGAGATCTGAGCTCTGTCTGGCTTGTTGTCATTTGCTGTTGGGACAGTCCACATAGCCGACAGTCTTCCAGACCATGCCTAGACCCTGGTACTGCAGGGGCTCAAGAGAAAATCTCATATCTTTCCTGAACTTAACTGTTTTAGAAAGCTCTTTGACTCACAGACCTAAAATGAGCCAGGTTCTGCCACTTTTTTTTAACTTAAAAGATCTACCACATCCACAGTATAGCCAAGTAGCTTGGTTCCTGCACTTGTGTAGGGTGGAGCCCCATGTTTTCCGGTGGCTATCAGTGGAACTACGGTAAATGATACCCTGAAGACTATACTTAGTAGGCCCTGTTCTGTTATCAAGCTCCAATGTTTTAATTAGCCATGTAATTTCTGAATCAACACCAGATCCTCCAGCATTTTCAGTAAATCTTGCTTTGGTGACTTGATCCCACCTTGTATTGGGAAGAAACAGACTGGAATGAGCCCTGCAATGACCTGACGACTTGTACCCCACATTTTGCCCATAGTCAGCTGGGATAGGCTCCAGCTTTCCTGTGACCCTGTACAGGATAAGTGGTTACAGATAATGGATGGATGGATGGATGGATGGATGGATGCATGGATGGATGCATGGATGGATGGACAGACTGTGATGCTGTGGTGGTACCAATGTGGTCTCTACTGCAACCGAAGAAGAAGAAGAAATCTTTATTCGTCATTTTACAGTGAAATTCATCCTCTGCATTTAACCCATCTGAAGCAGTGAACACATGCACACACACTCAGAGCAGTGGGCAGCCACACCAGAGTGCCCGGGGAGCAGTCAGGGGTTCGGTACCTTGCTCGAGGGCACCTCAGCCCAAGGCTGCCCCACGTTAACCTAACTGCATGTCTTTGGATGCCATGGAATGTCTGGCTTCATGAGCTCTTTTATACTCCCTTTGCCGCTTGTCTTCAATTGCAGACACTGAGATTTTAACTATGTTTTGCCGTGTTGCTCTATCCCATGTCTGATCGCTAATTCTGGCATTCTTCATGTTCCTCTTCAAGATGTCTTTGTACCTCAGTTTTTGTCCTCTTTGTCTCCTCTTTCCAAGGCTCAGTTCGCCATAGGAAACAGCTTTGAATAGCTGCGTGTCAGGCATGCACCAGATGTGTCCTGCCCAACAAAGTTGGGAGGCTGTGATAAGGGCTTCCACGCTTACTGTATTGGCTCGCCTGAGGACTTCTTCATTGGGGACCTTGTCCTGCCATCTTATTTTGAGGATTTGACACAGGTGTCAGAGTTGTAGCCTGGTCAGTTTCTTTAAATGTTTACAGTAGAGTGTAATGTATTCGGTGGCATAAAGCAGAGATCCTAAGACTGCGGCATTGTAGACTTTCAACTTGGTGGTTCTCTTAATGTCATGGCAAGACCATAATTGCTTTTGTAATGCACCAAAGGCTTTGGTGGCAGCTTGAATCCAGCGGTCTACCTCCAAGTCTGATGAGTTTGTGTTGGTAACTGCACTGGCTAAGTAGATTAAACTCTCAGGACTCCTAACAGGTGTTCCATTGACCAAAACAACATCGTTTGACCTTGCCTGTGGCTCAGGTGACAAGAACATCACATGTTACTATAAACAGATAAAAAATAAAATTGTTCTTAAATTAAAAATTGAAAATTGCAATTGTTTGGCAAATAAAATATTCCAGAATACGCTGATCAATTGTACAATATTAACCATAACTTTGCTTCACATTGTTGATTATTTTCCTAGAACAGCATGACACCTGGCCAAGTGTTTTATTAGCTCATCTGGTCATAAGGCCAATGAGCTGTTGCCATGGTATGGTGTCAGACATCCACAATTCAGTTAAATCGCATCTCCTCCATCAGTTCTCCATGGATTTCCTTTCCAACTGTTTTGTTTGAAAGAACTCATCACTCCACACAAAACTGATTGTTGTTTTGTCAATTTTTTTTTTGCTAACGAGTTAGTAATTAGGCCAAATTAATGAATTTTCCAGGCCTCTCACTAGAATTGTATCTCTCTCATTTCTCATCCAGTTCCATTTCTGATCAATGTTTTGGGTCGATTTTCCCTTGAGAAACACAACTTGGTCATTTGTTTGTTTATTTTCCTGTTGTAAACAATTTGTTTACAACTTTGTTAATTTTCAGTTAAATTATATCTCCTCCCTCAGTTTTTAGTGGATTTCAGTTCTGATTGTTTTGTTTGAAAGAACTAGTCCTTCTGCAAAACACCTGGCCATTTTATTGTCAAAGTTTTTGCTAACGAACTGCTAATTAGGTCAACATAATGAGTTTTGGGATTTCTCATTAGACTTGTATGTCCTCTCACAGTTCTCACCCAATTTCAGTTCTGATTGATGTTTTGGGTAGATCTTTCCTCCAGGAACAAAACTTGGTCATTTATGTGTTGATTTGCTTGTTTATTTTCAGTTAAATCATATCTCCTCCTTCAGTTCTCAATGGATTTCAGTTCTGATTGTTTTCTTTGAAAGAAATAAACCTTCTATGCAAAACTTTTTGCTAACAAATTAGTAATTAGGTCAACTTAACAAATTTTCTTCTGACTATAATTATATTTCCTTTCTCATTTATCATGCGAATTCAGTTCTGATCGATGTTTTGGGTTGAGCTTCCCTCAGGGAACAAAATTTAGTCCTTTGTTGACTTTTCTGTTGTAAAGAATTTGTCATGGAGGTTGGCCCTCTCTCACATCGCCACATTTTAGCTATGCTTGATGTTTTGGTCATCATGGTTGTTTTGAGGGAAGGCCAGTTGAGCTCCTACATCCTTGACATTCTGGTTCCTTACTTATAACATAAAATTAGTTTTTCTTTTGGATTGAACCTCTGTATAATTAATTCCAAAGCAATACAATATATTTGTTCACTAGTTCTTTTCTGCCTTGCATGGCTATAAATATAATCCTCTAGAAATGGGTATTTTGATTCATTCTAATGGAATTGCGTACATACATTTGAACTACAATTGACTTTTATGTCTATCATTGAAAAGTAGGCATGTAAAGATTCCCAATTAATGATTCTATTCGATTCGTGATAAAAAAAGTAAATTAAGAAATATTTATTCGCAAAAAAATGCAAAATGTATTTTTCCTATTCTTTATCCTTTTTGTAAATAAAAAACCTTTTGTTTCATTATCATAATAACCAACAATAATTATTTACCCACATTTATAAAAGTTGAAGTAAAATACAATAGCCTATTAATGAAAATATTCCTTTGATTAAAAATGAAAAAGTTAATAACAGATAGGCCTTTTCTTTGTAAACTTTTATGAACATTTGTACTACCTCGATTTGCTTCTCTTTTCATTATCTTTCAGCAGGCTATAAAAAGAGAGCTCTGCTTTCTTATTAAATCTACTTGTACACAATCACACAACAGCTCTTTCACATTTTATGGCCCGGTCCCACCACACCAATAACTATAACTATACTTCTATCTATAAGTATGACCTATACCTGAATTAGTTCCAGTCTGGAGCAGTCACACCACAACTATAATCCTGACTATCAGTTGTTGGTTTTCACAGGAAAATGTAGTGGTTCTATGCTGTTTGTGTGCACACCCAGTGCACTCAGCAGCACACAATGGCTGACAATGACCGTGAGGAAGAGCTACTTTTGATGCTCATTTTGCACAGAAGGCATAGCGGAAAGAAGAAGAAAAAGAGAATCCGAGTGCATGAAATCCTGCAGCACATAGATGACTGCTAATCTTAGACTCCTGGCACTCCCACATGTAATAGACCCACTCGGACAGTCAGTGGCATGACACACACAGCTATACACTGTACATACATAAGACACATGCCTGTGTATTTTGCTTTGAGAGCACGAATAAATGAACCTTTAACAGAAAGTGGTAGCCTAAACTGTGGCTGACATTTTGTCCTGTTTATGGTGGGTGTTCCCACTATGAAATAGAAACCAATCGAAACTGAAAGAGTGAAAGTGATTATCATACCATTACCATGTGAATATTCTTTTGTGAATGGGTAAATGGGTGTTCAGTGCTCCGAATCAGGTGTGACTGAGAAAGGTGACAAGTTTTAGGTTTCATGTAATTTGGGTAATTAAAAAATATATATATATATATGTTATTTACCAGCTGGGAGGTCCGTATCATGAAATACCGTGACCGAGGTCTTGAAAGTACTGACTGAGGCCCTCATTCAAGGCCGAGGTCACAGTATTTCATGATACGGACTGACTTTAAGCTGATTAAATAATATATATTTATTTTGTTATTTACCAAATTCTAACAGAAAACAAGAGTGCCCAAAAGGGAAAACTGAGCCGGGCCGCCATTTTGAATCCTCATTCACAGCTGTAATACAAATTGCTTCCTCCTCGGTATACAAGTGCACTTCCATGGCAGGAAAAAAACTACATTTTGCCGCCTATGTAGTCCCATATTTATACACATAGGAGTCATTCAGGATTCAGCCATGTTTTTGCTCAGCGTTAGCAGCAGTTACAGGTTTTTAGCTTTCGCCTGAAATGTTTTCTTTTATTTCTTCTTCCTCAGGGCAGTAAAACTCGCTTTCGCTATGAAGACTGTTGTTATCGCTATCCATGATGTAAAATTAATGCTATTATGCTGAGAAATACTGTCAAAAATTGATGATTTTTGATAAAAATCTGATAAATCTTATAAAAAAAGATAAATGTTGACAAAAAAAGCTACCATGTTGTTTGTTGTTGTGAACGAGTGAGTTGCCAAGATCCGTAACCGGGCTCGCCAGCCAATCAGAGTGTAGGAGTTGATGGAAACTGGACCGCAAAAAAATAAATAACAGTTATTCCACGAAATCGAGTCATACATGAGCTGAAAGCTGATGAAGGGCGTAGCACCAAGTTGTCTATAAGCCATGTTCGACGAGACTGAGTAGAATAACTGTCTTATTTTCTCCGCATTCACTGGATTTTGAGAAACAGCATTTTTATTTTTAATTTTTGCAAATTCGACAAATAAAAACTTGATACAAAATGTCCGATAAAAGAATTTCTGCTTAGAATGTAAACAAACTGGCAAAATGACAGTAGCAATTTGTGAAAAATGCGATAACTAATAATAATAATTATTATTGAAAAAAAGTGGTTGTTGATGGTTCTTACCATCAAATACTTTCATTCCATCATTTGTTGCTTTTTTGTTTTGTTTGGGGTTTTGTTTTCTAGTAGATTTTATTTCGTCCTCGGTTGGTTCAGTAACACACACCGCCATTTTGTTTGTATCCTTGACTTGAAAGCGATGTCAAAGCAAAACAGAAACCCGGAGGTCGGCCATGTTGGTGGAGATACAAATGCGGGGTCAAGCGACATTCCATACAAAACATAGGTCACGCGTGCATGACTCTCTTAGTTTTTCCACTGCTTTAAGCATTCTTTTAACAATGCCACCTCTGTGCGCTGCGTATGGTTGTGGTCACAACAGCACTTGTGACTGTGGCATGTTCCGATTTTTAGAATTCCATCCGTGATTCGGAAAGAGGAAACTGAGGCTAAGTATGGAGAGGAGAGGAGACGAGCATGGCTGAACATCTGCAGGGCTGATCTAACAGAGGCTAAAACCAAAACAGCTCGTGTTTGCGGTAATCATTCTATATCAGGTGAGATTCAAACGCTTTATCGATAATATCATGGAAACATTTTATTTTGTGTTTCTAGAATTTTGCTATAAAATGAGCGCTCTCTTGTCGTGGTTCACTCAGTCGTTGTTATAATTTTAACACGTATATTACCGTTTTGCTTCAAGGAGAACCGGCAAAATTATACAACAGAAACAATCCAGACTGGGCACCCACTCAGAACATGGGCTATGCGTCGTCCAAGATCGGACTTGATTCTGCGGCAGCCGAACGACACCAAAGAGCTCAAAGGAGGAGGAAGACAGCGGAGTTTGCAGAAGCTGCATGCGGTAGATCGCCCGTGGAGTTCCAAGACACCACAGCTGAAGCTGAGAAATTAATACCAGGTCAGCTAATTTTGACTGAAACAAAGTATTATTTTGAAACTTCTATAAAATTAAGATTTACAAACTGATCCAGGTACTCGACAGTCGGTAGAAGCATCTTGCCCTCAGAAAAATCCAACTTTTTTTTTTTTTTTAATAATATGGGCCAAGGGGCGGCACGGTGGTGTAGTGGTTAGCGCTGTCGCCTCACAGCAAGAAGGTCCGGGTTCGAGCCCCGTGGCCG